>CM032812.1:9434476-10034476 GCA_019155185.1 Beaufortia kweichowensis | reverse complement strand
ATAATTAGACTGTACTTAGGTGCAAATTTTCCACTGTACTGTTGGACCCACCTGTATTTCAGCAATGAACACATGACTTCACAAGGTCCATACCTACAGTAGATGTGACAGATGGTGTTTCACAGCTGTGGTCACTAGAGGGCAGTAGATACTAACATTTAAATAAATTAAAACATGTCAGCGATGCATTGATCAGGGCGAGTTTTTTTTCTTATTTTTAAGGTATCTGGGCACTTTTTTTTTAGAACAAATGACATTTTTTTAAAGCAAGCTAGCTCACCAAAACACTAGTTATATCATTCAGAATTCATAGTCAGAATTCAAAAGAACCTGTAAATTAAAATGTACAAATGCAAAAAAAATCTTGGGATTTTTTAAAGGGGTAAAAATAGTTGTAAAAATGTCAAAGACAAATAAATTATTCTAAAAAATGACAATTTGTTTGAGGCCAAACCAGATTCTTATTGGTACTAATGATGATTATTACAAACCTTTATATTCAGTCAGTCAGTTGTAGGTTTAGTATCTGTGGACAGATACTCCAAAGTCATATTAGCAAGGAAGAAGGATATCACGCAGACAAACATCTGCATCATTATAGATTGAGACACAGGAAAGACACAGGAAAGACAGTCTGGAGAAGAATTAAACAGAAGTCTGGACTATTTCTCTTCCCTTTTTTCCTTGTTTTTAGGTCATCGTATAAAAGTTTTTACAGGCTTGTGCAACATCATCTCCGAGGGCTGTGCAAGAACCAAGGTGGTCACAAAATACCAAAATCAGTGGAAAACCAGAAACTAAAAGAAGAAAAAGATGAGACACGAGAGAAGGATGGATGGAGGAACGGACAGGAAACCAGTGACGTATAATCCCCAAAACACACAGCAACGCTGAGTGGTCATCATAATAATACCACATAATATCAGATCATATCTAAATTACCATCTGTGACTTTTATGACACACACAGACACACCAAAGCGCTGTCATCTTTTAAAGTCACCTTTATTACCATGTTCACACCTGCTTACATAAAAAATTGCATTGTTAATTTTTTTACAAACCATAGAAAAGTAACCTATAAAGAATGCCAATGGTAAATAATAACTTAAAAAAAACTTAACCAGAATACTCTGGTGTAAAAGTTCAGCAAAGAGGTCACAGGAGAGTATATTAGACAGTCTGTAAACAGTACATCCATGACAAATCACTTAAACAAACTTCCTCTCTTCAGCTGACGAATGACTCTTACTACTAGAGTATTCTTGAATACATGCAGAAACCATGTATAAAATAAGGGCATGGTGTACAAAGGTAATGGAGCAGGTTTTTAAGCATGTGGATGGGTACGAGTTTCACTGGGCTCTCCTGGACATCAGCATCTCTCTGATGTTGTCTTCCGCCTCTTTAACGCTGCGCTCTAGGTACGTCTTCTTTTGCTGCAGAGAAAACAGAAGACACTTCATCAGGTTGGACTTGCAAAACCATGATTGTCATTAATATTTTGCATTCATTTCCAAAGCAGGCTCTGAGTCAGCATAACATCAAAGGCTTTTTCATTTCGAACACACCCTCCAACTCCCTAAGCTGCTATGACAAAGTTGTTAAAATTCTTTAGATAAGATAAGAATATCCTCTTTTTTTAATTACACAACTTCAATTACTGGTATTAGAACAAATGTGAAAGTTTTCAACATCTCCAAAGTGGCGGGATTCCCTTTTGGTTTATTTGTCCAAGGATTTGTCTCAAAATTCACGATAGCTCAGTTTTCCAGTACACAAAGGTGTGTGCGGGCTGGAGAAAGTGTGAAAGTGTTGTGTAATATACGTCTCAGGATGTGATCACATGGTTGACACCTGGTTAGCGGTCGCACAGGAACAGGCCCCTACCTGAAGTCTTCCGGCCATGTGCTGTAAAAGAAGTGAGTCAAGACACACACACAGAAAACCTTTGCCCTGGGCGATGTGGCACTGTGACTATCTCTCACACACACCGAAACAAGTAAATAAAAAACAAAGCATTTTGTGATATCAACTGCATTGACAATTTGACAAACTTGAAATGAACCCCAGATGTCACAATTTTGAGGTTTGGCGAGCTTACATTAGTATCCACATTTATTTGGAATTTCTTTCATATGTGTTTGTATTTTAAAACACATGGTTTGAGTCTGATGAATTTTTTATTTTGTGAAATACACCATGTGTTTACATGAGCTGTAACCTAGCAATACTGTACATTAGCTCACTGCTGTCTGGGAATCCCACCCTTCCTCCATCTCCCCGCAATAACTTTTAACCTACATCTAATCTAGCATCCCAGACACCAATTGCTATGAAACTAACCTTAGTGAACCTTCCGTTATTTAGTGGGTTATTATCTTGTTAAGACTTTCATTCAAGCGCACAGATTTTCCATTCCACCTTACCAATGGTGGGATAAAACAATGGCACAAAAACTCAAAACAAAGACATAAAAAGACTTATGTCCGAACCGTGTGCTATAAAAAGCAAGAGGCGATTGTTCATTGAGAAGGTTTATTCTTGGAATCTCACCCAGCCTGTTTACGCACAAAGCATCTTGTGTATTTTTGCATAACGCAACTTTTACATGTGCACGTCTGCATAAACATGACAACAAACAAGCGACTCCATGCAAGGTACAGCTAGCTTTACAAAAGAGGGTGAGGTTTGATGAAAATCACAGTCTCTGTTTGGTGATCAGTCTGCAGGCCAACAAAATATTCTCTGAGCAAGCATGATAACAGATATGACAACAACTAATATCGACCCCATTGTTTTTCTTTTTGCCAGCTTCAGAAAAGCTGCTTATTTTTAGATCGAGGTGCCAAAGAAGTCATGAAAGTATTTCAAAGGGCAAAACAGAATGTTGTGTTCTCCACTGATCTGAGAGTAAAAACTGCAGCTGAACAGGCACTGACGGCTTGTTCAACTAGCTTTAATAGTCTTTTACTTGGAAACAGAATGCCACAACCTGTGAGAGTGTCATTAACACACCCAAAATTCAAACGGGTTAAATACAACATAAGCTTTATCTGAACTATGTGTGGCATTAGAACAGGAAATAATTTGTAATGAAATGAAATAATGAAATGAAGGCTAGTAAACCAGAGGATTTAAAAGCAGAAATGTGAAGTGTGTATTTCTGTTAAGCACTTGAGTTTATTCTTTATGTTTAATCACACAGTATGAGGTAGGATTTCTTTTCTGGGTGGATGAATTTTAGGTCATGCTTTACTAGTGTAATTGCTGTGGGTGGAGTGTGTTGAACTGAGCTTCATGTGGTGGTAATGGTGTAGGGTCAGTGAATATTCAGAGCTTAACACAGACATCAGTAAATGCATGTGGGCCATTTATTTAACAATAAAAGGTGAAATGTATCTGCAATAGGGCTGCACAATATATCGAATTATCACAATGTTGACCATGCATATTCAATGGTTTGCAACAACTAATTTTAATACTTCAAAAAGTTACATATAGTGCAGCGAATCTTACAGTGCCTATGTTTGCAAGAGTACATGCGCATGCTCTGACGTGCTAAAGAAAATCAGTAATCAGAACAAATGTGAAACGCCTATGTTTGTTATGTCATTTTCAGTTTTTACATATACAACCCAGGCATGGGTCTCTTCATCTGGAAGCAAACAAAGTTAAAAGCAATATTTCAATGAATATCGTATATAGCATTATTATTGTATATTGCCATACTGTGCAGCGCTAATCTGCACTGGCTTTTAAAAAAAAATGCTATATGTGAATCTCACAAAAATTAAAGCTAAAACAGCACTTTACATTTTCCACCTCATATAATGTAAAGTGCTGTTTTAGCTATAAATAAAAAAGAATAGAAAAACATTATGTCATAGGTAAAAAGAAAAGCAACCTCAAAATTTGACAGCTACAAAATTTAAAGGCATAAAAAGTCAGTGGTAAAGCAAAAAGGTTTGGGGCTTTATTAAGAAAAACATTGCATTTGTTTTGTTAAAAAAATGTTTTACAATGTTTATTTTAAAGGTTTATTTGCTGACTGGAAGATGTTAAAGTAAAGAAGTTAAAACTAGCCATTGAAAGTGTCTGCAGGAACAGAAACTAACCGAGACATTTGCCTCCTACACAGCTCTACTGGGCTGAATGTGAAACAATCAATCTTTTCAACTCAGTAAATGTCCTTCTTGGACTTCTTAACATCTCTACTAAGCTCTCAACTATAAAACACCTCCAATTCAATCTAAAACTTTCTGATAAATCTATTTCACAGCACACACACAGAGAAATATTTTTTACTTTTGAAGCCCTAAATCATCATCAACATTTGCAAAGAAGATATATAAATATTAAGAAATTACAAGACCATATACAATGATAAAGCTATCTAATAAAATACACCAAACTCTGGTATAAACTGATTATCATCAAAGGTATGAACCCAACACAAGCCGGCCCTAATGGGGGATTCCCCTCTGCATGTTGTGTTATGGAAACACTGCTCTGCAGGCAGATAATGATACCTCAGAAAGCTGACCTTCCCCGAACAATGCGGAAGAAAGCACAAAGAGAGGTCTTGTGGCTCTCTCTTTAGAGCTCTGTGGCAGAAACCCTCATTGTTGTGATCTGAATGGATCCTCTTATGAGACCGAGGGTCGGCCATAGTCACTTCTGTCAGAGCGCAGATGACAGGGCAGATAGTCTGCGCAGACGCTGTCATAAATGAGCCCTTTGTTGTTGTCGGCTCCACTACAAAAGGCCGAGGTTGACGGTTCTGAAACGTGCTGACCTGCCGCAAATGCAAACGGGTCGGAGAATCGGAAAAGAGACGAGTGGTAAAAACTGCTTTCTGCTATGGGCAAATTAGAATATAAACAGCTGCAAAAGGAATGTGTCTGCCGCTATTATAATTCCAGAGAAAAGGAGGTGGAAGGCTTTGGTTGGGGAATTTAGAGAGCGGCTGCATTCTGTTTAAATGCCTTGAAGTCAAATCACGAAGGGTGATTATGTGAACTGGCTTTAAAAGCATCAGGGAAAGCATCAAGCATTGTTTCTTTTGCAGAAACAAAAGGTGCATTCTTACAGGTGCCACTGAAATTTCAGTGCAATCAGTGCAAGAAATTAAATTTGAAGAAAATCTGTTTATAGTTACATTAACAACCATAGAAGTAAAAACGAAGGAATCTCTAAAAAATTTAATTGCTGGTACAGCACCAGTATAGCTAAAGAGCCTTGTTGGTTATAAAGCCTAACATCCAATGCTAGAGATTAATGTCCAAAATGTAAATATAAATATAAATAAAGTGTACAGTCAAAAAAGTCAACATGAACGTGCCATGTGAGGACATTCGTCACCAAGCTTGCAGGATGACACCCAAACCATGCAACTAATTCTGCACCACGTCCCTCCCGCTTCCCAGGAGTATTAATACCAAGATTCTTCCATCTCTACTGCAATTGCACCAAACAACAACTCGCTGAGTTTCAGAAAAAGGAGTTGACAGATCGGTAACAGCCCTGTCAACGAGTTTCTTTCACACGCTACACTCCCTCTATGGGCATACAGCCCACCTGCATCGTGGCCAATTATGACCTCATAAAGGAATCAGCAGTTGAGTCATTGTCACCCCGAGAGTCATCACTCATGCGTGGGCATCACGAGGGGGTGAGTGGGCCAGGGCACCTTACAGATGCTGATGACATCATGTTACCTCGGAGTGTGCCGCCTCACACGGACTGTGTGAATGAAGAGGTCACAGGAGGAGCCATGAGCTCATTCGCTCCCTGTGGTCTAAATACAGTTTTGGTATTAGGCGGAAAATGACAGCTATGTGATCCGACTGTACACGTGCATTACAAAACCAAAGAGGCGTCTGAAACATTCGTGTGACTCAGGGCTCGATCACAAATGTGGATCGAAATGACTTTCAAAGGCCAGCATGTCATCGGGCCTCCCTTTCTCAAAGCAATCCTAACAATCCCCATTATGCTGTGACTGCAGTGGAAATGCTGTGTTTGGGCTTTGGTCACTATGGGATACGTGACGGTCACAGAGTAATAAAATAAGCTGTCATCAGGTGCTTTTCACAGCGAGGCCGGGCACTCTCATTCTCTAGGCTCGGTTAGTCGAGGGAAGCCCTGGGATTCATTCCAAGAGTCACCAGGCCTGCATATATTCAAGGTGAAGTCACAGCCGAGGCCAGGATAACACCCAAAACTGCCCAACGCACCCCAGCCAAAGACAGACAGGCATAGACACGACACTGAATGTGCACAAACACAGCTCAGCATTACTGTACATCAGTCAACGCCTTTCTGAAACGCACAGCTCTTATTAGCACCTCCATCCAAATCATTTGCCTTTAAAATAAATCTCCTATCTCAAAACCGTAAGCAGAGTAACATGAAGCAGTGGATGCGTATATGCAAAAGAATAGGTAACGCAAGTATTTAAAAGGTCCATTACACAAATTTTTCCTCCGGCCACTTTTACATGTCAAGAACTCACATGTGTTTAAAGTGTTAAAATACTAGTCCTAATACTATTAAGTCATCATAAAATAATACGGAGGAAGTTGAATAGATATCATCTGTAAACACCAGAAGAACTAATTAGAAGGGTAAACAACGTCACTGACCATTTTACCTATTTCAGTTTCATTACATACAAGTCATAAAGGAATAATTATGTCATTTAATCATCCTCATGCTGTTCCAAACTTAAAATTACTTTTTTCATCGGCACGGCACAAGATACTATAAAGAATATCTAAGCTGTTTTTCCATATAATGAAATGGGGAAAGATAAACATAGGGCAAGAATAACCCATATGACCCGTATGGTATTGACGTGATGCCATATTTGTTTTGGTGATCTGTATAAATTAGTTAACGATTTGATTGAGGGTGAGTTACATCTTACATTTCGGTCTTTTCATTATACTGCTTTACAGTTGAATAATACAAGTTACTATAACACCATTTATGTCCTTATCGTGGCTTGAAAGTTTATTACAATTAACATTGCATTTATGCACGTGTCAGATGCTTTTATTCAAAGTGACTTACACGTATATTCTACATTTTTATGAGTGTTTGCAATGCCTGGGATCAAACCCATGACCTTAGCATTGCTAAGGTAATTTTCATTTTTGCGAAAAACATACTAATAAAAAAAAAGCATATGACCACTTTAAATGTACACAGTTAAAAAGGTCAAGCATTGCTACCTCCAAGTCAGCTATATAAAAAATTTAAAGAGATGATTAAATAAATCTTAAAGCCAACATTTATAGCTAAAGGGTAAATACCAGGTCATGGTTAAGACTGGTGTCGAGCTACACTTTCAAAACAAACTATAAGCTGGCGCAACATGAATAAAATTACTCTGTATGACACATTACCAGACAGGTAAAAGGTGATACCTGGCACTCATTGACTGTAACGTCTCACCTGTGCTTGGTTTCAGTGCATTACAAGACAGGACAAGACAGCGGTCCCCACTATACACATTCATATCAAGGACCTGTGATGCAATTTGCTTACACACCCACATTTCACTTGTCTACTACTATAGTAATTGGCAATGGGGAAATAAGTGACATCACAGCTGATACAATCTGGGAAAATATTAGATGATGTGTTAGAATTATAAGCCAAAACCACAAAAACTGAACCGTATATTCAGACTAAAATGAAATATGTGTAATTCCAAAGTTGTCTGTTGAAACCAACAGTGTGCATTGTGAGATAACACTATTTTTAGCATACGACTCTAAATTCCAAGGAAATACATACTTCCTCCCATCCTTCTTATGAACCTTTCCAAAATTGTGCAGCATTAAAATACGTAATACACATAAGGGCTTTAACGGCAGAGCCTAACACCTGGATGGTTTTTAAAACAGTTCACCTCAAAGGAGCCGTATCTTGAGTAACAAAAGAATAAAGCCTGCTGCATCTCTCTCATGTCATTTTAGTTAACAATGACTGTGCTGACCTAAAAGATTTGAAACAGGAGGCAGAACCTCCCTTGAGGCTACAGGTGGCCGCTCTCGTCCCTAAAGATCAGGTAAACACACGAACATCTGGCTTTTACCATAATTGATGCGATCAAAGAACTGAATGTGGTTTCTGATGTGGTCACAACACACAAGTTCTAAATCTAAAGCTTCATGTGCTGCGTGACATTCACGTCAATGCTACATGAGAACAGCAAACCTCAAATGTCTACTTAAATTAAAGGGAACTTCAAAAAATGTGAATGTGTAATGCCACAAAACCAACACAACATCCCACAAGAGGAAAACCATGACAATGCATTACCAGTTGAATCAGTCATTTTCATATAGGCCCACATGTTGGCGATAATGATGACATTTCTCATCACTATTTCCTCTAATACGACCAGTTCTTTGGAAGTCAGATGGTGAACAAAAGCATCATCTCTCCAACACACATCACAGAATTTGGTTTTGAAGACCACCTACAAAGTTCCACCATGTAACAACTCTCTCATTCATTTAAATACTGAATTACTAGGTAAATCATCATTACTATTAATTAATATATAATTCACATCATTATTTTACAACATGGGTATCTGACTGTACATCGTTCCCAAAAAAGTTTTAATTTGATTTAATAAGCAATAAAATATCATTGGTGGAGCATGGTGCTAGCAATGCACAGATCATGGGTTTAATTGACAAAATGTATAAGTGTCTTTGCTAAAGTGTCCGCGTGTAAATGTAAAAACAAAGGCAGAGGGATAACTGTTCACACAATGTGACACAAAGCATGTGGATGCTTGTGTAAAGATAAGAATCATGGGGGCCACAAAGCCCATGCGGTTTTTAGCACTGTGATGAGAACACAATAATGTATGCCTGTCATTTTAACCACACATACCTCCCTCTTTTAGAAAGAAATTAACAACTCAGGCTATTAAAACCAGACTAGGGGGTTCCTCCCACAAACAATGAGTGTGACATTCTGAGTTAGCATGCAAAACTGTGGGAGATAAAAACACACAAGTTTCTACAGAAAAAACAGGCAACGGTATTAGACTACTGCCTGCTTTGTAAACAAAGTTGTATTTGTTAACATTAGTTAATGCATTACCTAACATGAAATTATAATGAGCATTATTTCTACAACATTTTTAATCTTAGTTTAGCTTAATGTTAGTTAATGCTTTTACTAATGTCAACAAATACAATCTGTCACTGCACACAGTATACTGTAATTCTGTAAAACCTGTATAATCAGCACAAGATCTGCCACAAAGTCACATGTAAAACTGTTATTTTGCTAACTTTTGTTGTTTTACAAATTGCTAATTAACAGGCAAGTAAGCAGCATTTCACAACTGTCTGACAATCATTAGGACATATTTGCGTTCACACCAGAAATGCAACGGGTTCACATGCATATCTGACAACCTCAGAATGCGGTTTGAGCAACCAGATCACATAACTTTTTGCACCCTGTTCACACACAGAGTTTATATTACTTTTAATACAGGATCCTGTTTTGTAATGGCATCAATATGCTTTGCGAAAACCATTTGAATAATTATTTTTCGTTCAGCTACATTCCCTTCTCAAGGATGTATAAAAGAATCTTACCATGGTGAGACATAGTTGCTAATGAAAGCGAAATATTTTTAGGTAGTTGTGAGTGAGACGCTTACCTCAAGCTCCTTGATCTTCTCATCTGATGTTTTCTGCTTGTCCAAAAGCTGATTGGCGATCTCATCCTTAGACTGTAAAATGAACCTGAAAAATATTGGGAAGGAATAAAAATCTAAAAACAAAATAAAAAGTTGTGTTGTCTTGCACAGAGCTGATAGGTTGTGCTGTACGTACATGCGTCCTGCTCCCTCGATACATGCGGGTGCTGTCAGGCAGTGATGTGATCTCTACATGTGTGAAGCTGGCGTGTTTTTTCATACGGCTCAGCTGTTCGATCTGCAGGTCTGCCAGCTTCACCTTCTGCTGAGTGTCAATCATTTTGGCCTGCAGCTCTGCGAAAGCCTGCGGTATACACACACATAAGAAATACATAAGAAGAAATTTGAGTTGAGTGGCCTGTTGCAACAGTCAAGTATGAATCAAGTCCCTAAATTTAGGAAAGATTCAATATCCTTTACTGTCACTATACAAAGTACAGAGCAAGTGCTGTTAGCGCATATATAATACACGTTTACATCAAAATTAGCATCTACACTGTACATGAATTCTGTACATGGAAACTGCATGCAAATGTCAACCTTCCTATTCATTTTTTTCCAAAGACTTACGCCATACTGATAGCTCAGGTGGTTTAAACACCCACGTGAGGTCTCTCTCAAAGTTTTTAAAGCTTGATTTTTCACAGTCAGGTAAAGTGCTGTTTTCAGAATTGTCACATCCATAACAGTCCATATTCATGAAACATGAAAACTATTTTATGTTCTTTGAAAAGCCATCGTCACATTCATAACGCATGTACATTTCCTTTTTTTAAAATGAGAATGCAATATTGTTATTTCTGGACAATATAGCTATAATAGCGATGGTATATTCGTGTAAATCATGATTCTCATATTTTGTAATAACATATTGAAATAATAACTGTACGAAGTAGTAATGCCACACGGTTTGCAGACATCTTTGTAGACAAATGCTACATAATGTAGTCTTTACCACACCATAGCATAATTCTGATCCAACTGGCATTAAAAGATATTCATTCGCTAATTTATTATGGCAAAATTATAATATTAAACCGCTGTTACTGTGTATAAATCTGTCGTTTACCTTCTTCAGCTCGAGGTCTACGGGAGCCGCCATGATACTGAGGTAAAATGAGTCACTGCGCATGCGTGAAATCAAAACCCGTGGTACAAAACGTAGTGAGCTGCCTATCTAGACAGCGCTTTTGGTTGTATTGATGCGCGTCAAGTGCTCAAAAGTGCTGTCTAAAACAGCGTCACAATACGTTTGTAAAATGACCTCAATCTGAAAATAGAAAAGCACATGGATGACTTGCACTGCACTGTCAAGCAACGTCTGTGTCTAACGCTTTTACATAATATATATATATATGTTGTAATGTTGTAAAGTGAACGATGTGGTTAGAAAAGACACGATCGAAGACATTATTTTACGCATTTTTTCTTTAATGTTGCAATTTGTGGAAAATATACTTTGTACACTACAGTGCAAGAGTCTTCTATGTTATGAGCAAAAAGGAGCACACGTGTGAAAGTGTTTCTTATGCACTTGTTAGGCGTTTGGTATCTTTCCATTTAATAAAGAAATTACAATAAACCAACTTTGATGTATATAGAGTAACATTTTGTCTTTATTGGCCACAATGACCCTTTAATAGCCTCTTTCAGAATACAGTGAAATATAACATTTCTTCAACATACCTGTGACAATAATACTTTCATACCTTAACATCTTTTTCCAATGAACAATAACACTGAACAAAGGCACTCTCAGACAGAACTTATTTATTAAAATAAAACTTCTGGAATAATCATGTTGAAACATGCCATAGCCTGGTTATAATTGCTAGGGATTTGTCACTGGAATTGTTTAATTTATATAAATTAAATCTAATTACAGTATATAGTCCTATATATACAACTTCCTTCAGAAATACTTTAATAAATTCAAATTTATTCCACTTAATTTAAGTTACACTTACATATAAAAGACCCACTAAGCATTCAATGTCAAAAACTATTAGTCTCTGACATTCCTACACAGTACATCATTTCTCTGATTGTGTGACAGTATTTTTTAGAGCACCTTTTCACAGTATAGGTATAATGTTAATACAATTTAATCTGAGGGCCTTCTATACCTGTGGTTTTTAAAGACTGTGATATAATATGAATAACAACAGTCATATTAGAACATTACTTGATTGTATTTATCAATAATAAATATTCACACAATAAAAACATATCATTCACACATAAAAAACACCTTACAAAATTGTTACATATCACAATAAATAACCGATACATAAATAAATAATTACAAGAGCAAAGTAGTGTTCCAGACTGATGAGATGAATCAGAAACACTCTTTTAAAAAATAAATAAGCAACACACAATAAAAGCAACTTGATTGAGCACAGGTCAATGCAGCTAGAAGGGTGACACTACATTCATCATGTTCTGTACTTCAGTTCCTTTCAATATACAAACAGTCATTTTGGTATGTTGTCTATGTGCAGAATAGCTGTGGATATTGTTCCGCACAGGGCAAACATCCTTCATGCCAGTGTTGCCAGCCATCGCAGAGGAAGAAGGGGCACAAGAATTATGTTAAAAGTACGAAGGCATATCAGGGCAGAAACCTCTGACACATGTAGAGTTCCTTTCGGGTTGTAACCTTTAGCATGAACACATCCCTGGAGGACATAACGGTTTACTAATCGCTCATAACGCTTTGCACCATGGGTGACATGTCATGTCCGTTTAGCATTTCAGCCTTCTGAAAAGTAATTATAAAATGGCTAATTAATAACAAATCAATACGATAAATTAGTAAAATCATCAATATATTTCACTTGGTATGTGACATACACAAATAACAAATTTTATTTACCTTTCCCACCTATATCACTGCTGTACTGAGGTTGTCTCAAGTTTGACCTTTTCTTCACTTTCCACATCATCATCATTTTTTTTGTGGAATCTGTAGTAAAATGTAAAATTATTTCATTAGTCATTTAAGAGGTTTTATTTATTTTTGTATGTATAATAAAATACTAAACTATGTGAACTGACCTTAGTGCCAGCAGAATGCCAATGATCGTGAGACACACGAGGGATAAGACCACTGCCATTACAGCTAAAGCTGTTGTACGGCTGTAACGCTGTTGTTCTTTAGCTACTGGTAATGTGAACAGATGACACCTCTCCCCTGAGTAACCTGCTTCACATCTGTAAGAAATTCACACAAACAATTAATTACAAAGGCACTATAAATAAACTATTTTCTATTGCTTTGCATTTACACCTCTTCTATAACCTTATTCAACTCTTCTACAAAAGGTTGTAGAAAAACAAAATGGAAGCAAAGAAAATGCATGAAACTCACACACAAGAATGAGATTGTAACTCCTTTAGATAGTGACACACTCCATGAATGCAGAAATCTTTGTATTCCCTCAGGCAGGGGTTCTTCTTCCTCCCCCTGCCCTTTCCTTTGCCCTTCCTTCTGCCTTTTCTCTTGTTCTCAGTAATAGGCAATGTAGACGGATGTTTGGGTTTAGTGGAAAGTGCCACTGTTGAGTAAGAAAGAGCAGTGATGTCAGTCCACAATGATCTAATGTCATGTAATGAACTGTGAATAAAACACTATTCTATTTTCTGTGAATGTGTACTATATTTTTTCCAATAATCCTTATTCATTTTTAGCTCATACAGTATATCTATCTCAGAATGTGATGTTAAGGATGTAGAAATTCCTGATACACTGATATAACAAACAAATTGATATTCATTTAACCAAAATTTGGCCATTTTAAGATTTGTGGCATCAGTCAATTTTTGTGCCCAACTGGCAGGTTAACAGAAATAATCTTTCTGCCTGGTGTCTACCAGTATCTTTTAAATTATTTCGAGCAATTATTGCATAAATTATAATGGAATCCAAAAGATCACATTAAAATTTGGGTTTATTTTTCCATTTTACCTCAAATATGCAAAAAGGACTTAATAAGCAAAATGTAAAAATATTAGAAATAATACATTTTAACAAAAAATTATTTTACATTCTTTTGATTTAGGATTCTACACTCATTCTAGGTCACTAATCAAATCAGTAAATTTGTGATATTTACCCTGTTTACTAAACAAGTTATATACAAAAATAATTTCTGTTTCTCTTGAGGCACAAAAAGAAACTGTTGATAACGTTTTCAGATCATGCTGGGAAACGTGTGAAGCCCATGCCCATGACATGCTTTTATAAAAGCAAAAGGGGATGTAGCAAATACATAAACCTCTGAGGTACAGATCACTGTTATTCTACAATTTATTAAATAGGAAAATAATGCAAAAACAAACATTTTAACTTGTGGACTCTACATGCTTGATTAAATTTAGACAATTGTTTGGTACATATTATATTACACAAGCTGCAAAAGTAGCAACTCTACCTCTTGGCTGGTTGAGTTCATAATCCCCAGATATATAGTCATGATATTCAATATCATACAATGTCTCGTCCAGCTGATGTCCAGTTGTGTGTGTCTCTTCCAGGGTGTGAATGAGGTTAACCACTGTTGTTCTGGGTTTAGCACTTTCATACCTGTCCATAGAGGCGCCACTGCACACCTTGAGTAACACTGTAACACACACACACAAAAATTAAAATACATATGCTGTGTGATTTACACACAAAACTGAAAACCAACAGTAATATTCAAGCTGTTGGAAAGTTTTGGTGTATAACAAAAAAATATGGAATAAACGGGCAAAAATGAAGTCAAATCTATGTCAAAGCTGATCACTGTAAACGAATAACAACAAAAACATCTAATTTAAAAACAACTTAATAGATTTAGGTCCTAAACTTCTGTAAGAACCTCGTGGAAGAGAGTCATGCAGATACTGGGCAGGTCCCAGTGTAAATTATTACAGCACTCATTTTCTGTACAACACGACATTGTTTTAAACACTTACCGACACAATGAATGAGAATAATCCCAAATCGTAACGTATCCATACTTGTTTTAAACATACTCCGAAATATAAGAAGATCAGAAGTTTGCTTTTCCAGCACCGCCCGAGATCTGAAGTGAAATGTGAGTGACGGGGACGAGCGGCGCGTCGCCTGGTACTGAGATCCTGTGCAGTTATATAGCCTGACACACACACACACACATACACACTTCCCCTTTATGAATCGCTGGCCACACCTCATCAATCATTCAGTACACACAACACACACAAAACCAATATTGAAATACTGCATTTGGTAAAGATTAAGTAATAACTAAATAACTTAACTGGTCGATAATCAGAGGGTCAGTGTTATTTTTAGTGTCTTGTTAATAATTTTGTGACCACTTTTTAAATTTAAATCTTAAAATGAACTCAAATTGGTATAGTAGTTTTATAAACAATTTAGCAACACCTATGCCATTTTCAGGCAACAACAGAACATCTATGACATTTCTTAATTAATTTATAAAACACATTTTGGCAAGAGAATTTATTTGTTATTATTAAGGAGTTACTTAATTAATTATTCCCAATAGGATCACTGGCACCACCTTGTGCTCAGAATAAACAATCTGAAAAAAAATATTGCAATATCACAAAAAAGAAGCTTAAGCAGATCATACATATCTGCAAATTCAGTTTTAACTATGTTTATTGTCTGACCTTTAATCTTATTCAGCTTTTTTGTACTGACCTAAGAAAGAAAAAAATAAAAAGCCTCTTTTTAAGACAATGAACATTTATTAACAATACAAACAAGGAGATTGAGATGATTACAACAAAAATAAAATATGCAACCATCTTTTACTGAAGCAGCCCGACACGAAAGAAACCATTTTCCAGTTTATTTTTAAAAAGCAGTTTCAACAAAGTTATTTCCTCATTATAAAAAGTGAAGCCGAACACCTCATGCAATGCAAGGCCAGTGTTGAACAGTCTCTGCAGTGAGGGATATGTCTGCAAGATATTTACAAGCACAATCATGACGAATGGGGTTAGTGGACAGTCGGTATGAGATCGACAGGAGACCCCCAACACGAACTGCAGGAAATATAATACTGATTCCGGGCGTGAGGATCAGAATACAGGTTAGGAGTGAATCTGGTTCTTCCCAAAGTCAACACAAAGAATCAAACGGATTTTCTCAGCAACCGACTCTCAGAAGTAGTGTTTCCTTCAGGTGCATCTACATGCCCCAGCCTCCTCCCATGCCATTCATACCGACAGAGCCACGACTGCCGCCGTAGTAACTGCTGTTCATTCCGCTCTGGTTGTCTGTCGAAGTGAGAGAATTCACAGGTTGGAACCAGAAATCTTAAGACATCACCAGAACATGAAAATAAACACTGGCACAGAGTTAACACGCACTGTAGTCATTGTAGCCTCCCATGCTTGACTGGTTGTTGTACCCTCCTGTGTAGCCTCCACCCATCTGTTGCCCTCCGTGCCCATAGGATGACTGGTTTCCTAGAAAGAACAAATATTACACTTAACATATAGCTTATAAAGAGGAACTACAAGGTTTCTGTTTAGAACATAAGTTTAGCTTCGGCATCAAACAGCAGATTCACAGATGTTTCAATATGCTAGAAAAAGATGCACTTCGATCTTGTCTATATATGCCTTTATAAGACATATTCAGTATGTTTGACACCATTTAAATAAATCATATTTGGATATAAAGAAACTCTTATCACATAATCTTCATCATTTCTAAAAAGTACAGGATTTAAATAGGACTGTGTTCATGTAGCCCTTTCCGGAGTAGGTGGGTGAATTCTGAATTTATACTAAAACAAAATAAAACAAAAAGACTGCCATCATAGTTAAACCATTAGCTTACCCATTCCACCCATCATCTGCCCTCCATATCCTCCATTACTGCCCCCTGCTGTTGAGTTTAAGAACAACTCCACATAACGGTGCTCTAAACAGACACGAAAAAGAAAAAGTATGAAAAAATGCCCCAGTTTAAAGTTAATACAGAATGATAAGTTTGCATTCATCGAGTTACAATTTCTCATCACTTACGCATATTTGCTTTGTCCTTTGACATGGCAGCTACAGCATCCTCATGGGTTGCAAATTCCACATCAGCCTCACCAGTTACACGTCCATCTGGCCCGATCTCAATATGCACTCGCACAGGGTTTAGAGGAGAGAAAAACTGCATGGGAAAAAACATGATGCATTACAAACAAAAAATTAAAGATTTTATATTAGATGGTTAGCATTAAATTGCATCTACAATTGTATAAAATAATGGGAATCAAACAGTCTATTTACATTGTAGATGTCAGGTTCTGTGGCCCGATAAGGAAGCCCCCTCATGTGAACACAATGACCAGTGGTACTGTGAAAATTACCACCGTCACTATAACGTCCATCTGACATTCCTATGAAAAAGTAAAGGAAGATTCAGGTTAGATTTAGCACAAATACAGGGCACAAGGAAGAAAGAGAGGCTGAACTCACCTCCACCGTATCCTCCACGTCTCACCCGATCAAAGGATCCCCCACGACTCATGCCATTGTAGCCCCGGCCTCCTCCGCTGGGTCGATCATAAGGGCCGGGTCTCTGCATTCCCATGCCTTTACGAGGGGGCTCATAATGTGTCCGCACTTCTGCTCGGCTGCTCTTAAATATCTCAATGTACCTACAATCACACAGATTGTGTTAATGTGCAAATTCCTGATTGTGACAAAAATGCAAGGACTTAACACAAACACGCCTTGTCAGAAGTACACTGAACACAAAGAAAGTTACTAAACAGCAGTACTATGGGCCTTTACCTGTATTTAAATTTATTTGGCAGAAGCATTTATCCAAAGCGACTTGCATGGTGTTCAATGTGTATATATATATATATATATATATATATGGTTTTAGCTACAGTAAAGCAATGTATTACTGTAATGTTTTATTACAAGAATTGCGAATTTTAGATCAATTAACATTAATGCCACCTTGTTTACAAATCCAACCTGACTTGAGACTGATTCACACTGCTGCGAGACACTGCAACATTTTAATGTTTGCTGTTGGCTGATCTGGAAAATGATTGTTTCATACTGCCCCAAAAAACAACCCAACAACCGTTGAAATTTGCCATTTATTTGGGCAGTATGAACTAGATTTAACATCTAAATATGACAGTAAAACAAGCTACTATGGTAAATCTGTAAATTGGGATCATTACATTTCACTGCTTAAAATCACAATAAAGTAAATGTTGCAAGGCATCTGTTTGAATCCTTTTAAATAAAATTTCCCTTAATGACCAAGTGCACCATCGCTATGCACTAAATAGGCATTCTTCCCTGGATGACGATCACTGCTCTACACAAATAAACACATGAGGAGAACATAAAAACAGAGGAAAGGTACGAATCCTTCGAGGTCTGGGAGCCCTCTGGTAAAGACGTGTGCATGTCCATATGGCGTGTGTAGGTTCATGTTGCATACCACTTTAAATGTTTACTGTAATAAGTGTTTACCATAAAAAAACAGCTTAACCATCCAACCATCCATCCCCACCTGTGCCCTATTCTTTCCTTGTGTTTCTTTAGAGCCTTTTCAGCTATATCCTGTGAAGCAAACTGCACGAAGGCCTCCCCCGTACTCCTCCCCTGGAAGTCCACCGGCAATGTTATCCCATTTGGCACGATTTCCAACCCTTCAACCCAAGGACAGATAACCCCAACGGGGACATATTAAATAAGTCACATGCCCATTTACAAAGTTTTTTCTTTTTTCTTGAATGAAAATAAAACAAAAAAGCATATTGCAATGAATGATCCTACTGGAAGAGTTCCACCACAAGTGGGCGAGCATTCCAATAACTTGGTTTAGACTACATGGTAAAGTGGCCATCCCAAGAGTTGGTAGCTGATAAAGAACACATCTATATTGGAATACCGTACAAGAATTTGGTAACAGAATGCTGTAAAAAACAGTGCAGTTAAAAATAAAAAGGAGGACCAATAGCAGAGATCCTACGAAATACTACAAGAATCAATGTGCCAATTTATTCTAGCAACCATGGGAATGGCCAAAAAACCTCAGTGAGGTCTATGCTGGGCCATTACTACTTCCAAGAAACATTAGAAGGGGTCCAGGAAACGGTTTGAACATACCTGAGAAAAACTGCACAATCTCTTCCTTGCTACATCCAAAAGGAAGTCCGCGCAGTCTGACCAATCCATCTCCCTCTGTCTCCGGACAGTTTGGACCAGTGTGCTTCATAACCCAGTCCATTTCCACGTTGTTCGATTTGAATACTATAGGAGAAATACAGGAGAATGTAAGAAGAAACATAGGAGAAATTACTTGCTTTAATGATGTAAAACAGATCTGCACATGACAAAACTGAACTTCATACCTTCTACGTATCTATGTCCCATTGTATCTCTGTCTTTTTTGACCGCAATCTTAAGATCTTCCTCCGACTCCAGTTCCACAAATGCTTCTCCACTCGGTCTGCCTTCTCGTGTGTATGTGAAGTGAATGGCTGTCCCATTGTTGGCAATTTTGCATCCTGAAAATAAACATTCATTTACAACTCTCTTTTTAAAGGGATATTTCTCCCCAACATTATTTACTAGGCCAAAACACAAAAGAAGAAAGTTTGCTGGGACAAAAAACAGACCTTTTTCAAAATATTATCTTTTGTGTTCCACAGAAGAAAAAGTCATATACGGGACAGGAACCACATAAGAGTGAATAAAGGATGACAGAATTTTTTGTTTAGGTGAACTATACTTATGGAGAAGTAGGAATAGTCAGTCACTAGTTAAACATCACAGTCCTACCTGAAAAAAACCTGGACACTTCTTCCGCAGAGCACGACCATGGTAAACCCCGAACACGGACAACAAATCCTTCATCATCAGCCATTATAACACAATAGATCTGCTTTCAAGCTATACAAAAGGGCAAACAGGATTAGGAAAAAAAATCAAATATTGATACATGAGAAAATATACAAAAGCAGCAGAAATGCAATCCATTCAGCTCTTTAGCATCAACAGTTTTTTCTAGCACATTGACTATTTATAGTCTTTCATTTACGGGTGGTCACAACATTTCAAGATTTTGTAATTTAATAGCTGATTACAGGTTTACTAAAGCTTGACTGGTGAAAACACATCGGAAAAACATTATCTTAAAAAATATTTGTTGCATACGAATTACGGAAATGCACAGAAAGACTGAAACAAAGAGCGCAACCAGGCCTGCGCAGGCCGGGAGCTCTGCTACAAATATTCATTCAATTCAAACTGAAACGCATTTTGTACAGCAGAGATGGCGCAAATTGCGTGAATAAATAATCAAAATAATCATAGTAACGATACCTTAGTAAAAAATGTAATATTTTTTCCAGCCGGCGTGGTCACGTTTAAACGCTTCTCCACTTTTCATTCACCTCGGATTCGTGACAACTTCCGGCAAGCAGATACGCCCACTTCCGTATCTTATGTGTTGATTCAGAAATAAAACAGGAATTTATTAATTATTATTCCTTTGCATAACTATCATTGGCAGTGTTAATTTGTTTGTGCGATTGCATTTAATTATGATATTGTTTTTTAAATGATTGATGTTTTATACAGGGCTACACGTTTAGGGTTTACAACGAGACATCTAATGCAGTGGCTTCTACAAATTTCCCTTACGTTTAATATGTGTCTGTTGAAATGGGAAACGGGTTGGAATAATTGGACTGGTAATTTTAAAGGCTAATGGTCACTTGTTCATAAATGACACGATTAGTGATGTATTGTGCTGAGATTATAATGAAATGTAGACATTAACCTATTTCTGTAGGAATCACGAGTATAAACAAAAATGATGAACTGCATAAAACAGGAGGATGCACGCATCGATCCTGTTACCTCTCGCTTTACCATCTGAGCTAATTCCCCATATACTTAAATACGCAGGACCTAAGACTGTACAAGATTGATACATTCTAAAGAAACAAGTTGATTTTAGTATAATTTATGAGCCAGATTTTTTTATTATTTGGCTTTCTAAAACATAAAAGTAGAATGAATAAATAAAATGATTTCGTTTCAGTAATAAAATATAATAAACTAATTTATTTGTTTCACTTCCGGCAAAAAGTTCAAGTCAAAATAAAAGTAATAAAATAAAATGTAACAAATATGTTTGTTTTTTGATTATGCGAATTGTGTTATTTTGTCTTTCATTAATTTTAATAATGCAACATATTGATGGATGATAAATGTGCCTCTTTTCTGTGAAACACTCTCTTCCTGTCATTAATATTGTCTACAGATATTACATATATAAAATAATGGGTAAACACATACATGTGGATAAGAAATCAGCACGTGTTAAAACATTTAATAATTTTTCACAGCACATGCATGAAAAGTTACAACTTTTATTTTACACAACTTTTATTTACAACTGAATGTAGTAATCATATAACAACTACAGCAATATAAAATGCGAAATTGTTATACACTGAATTACGTTTAAGTATTTGCACTCCAGTGTGTAAACGGAAAAACGGAAGTCATTTTATATAATCGACTACGCAAATTGGACCAAATTAATAAGGGATATGCAACAATGACATTAATGGACAACATTATTGTAGTAAATTTCACACCGGATATAAACATTTACATTTAATAGTCAGACACTTGTCATGCCAAAGAAGCAGTAGAAACAGTACCGTCATGACAAAATGGCGAGCGGACTTGGAAGTGAGTATTGCTCATTCTCTCTCTTTATATAAACTGCTTTTTGATTATACACATGCATCTGGCAGAGAACAGTTTAGAAATGATCCATGTCGAGCGCGTGCAGATCACAATGGATGCGGCGGTGCGCGTGCATGGCTGTTGCGGGATTTGACAGGCAGAAGTCATTGATGGGAATGACGCCCACTGGCTGAATTGCTGGATACATTAATGAAACGATCCTGTACATTTATCTTAACAATCTTAAACGTCTTCCATGAGATTATGTGTCGCACCATATTAGGTATCACATTTCTTTCTGATAGACATGTTGTTGCAACGACCACCTAAAATGGCCCCGTTATTTCTTGTCAAACTGCCCATCCTTGTAATGCATCATCTTGAGACATTTACTGTCATGAGTATAACGTGTTCCATAATGCACTGTGAAGATATATATTATTCTTCAATGTTACTTATACTGTATTGAAATGCATAAACTGTAATGTTGTCTGAGCATCTTGCCTTCATTTTTTAAACAGAACATAAATTGCTGCTGGGCCCAACAGAGCCTTGGTCAATCAGAGAAAAGCTTTGCCTTGCCTCTTCTGTCATGAAGAGCGGAGACCAAAACTGGTGAATGCATTGTTTATAAGTCTCATTAATATTGTTTTTTTCTGAAATCCGCTTTATCTTAAGATGAAATATCATTGCAACATCATTAAAGTGATATTTTTTGTACAATGGTTGTTTCAGGGTATCTGTGAGCCGAGCCATTAAGCCATTTGCGGAGCCCGGACGACCACCTGACTGGTTCTCACAAAGGGTAATGGAAGAGATTTAGAAAGATCCAGCATTTCTAGAGAGACACAAAGGATTTAGAATTAAACTCTTACATGTATCTCATATTCTCATCTGTGACTAAGACGTTTACTTTCTCCTCTTTACTGTCTCGAAGCATTGTGCATCACAATACTCTGAGCTCCTGGAGTCAACTGAGGCACCAAAGTAAGTCCTGCCATTCATTCACTTGCATTCCATCATCACTTTATTCCTGGCAGTACTTAATAGAGTTTGTGTGTACGTTTGCAGGAGAAAGCGAGGTGAGAAAGGAGAGGTGGTTGAAACGGTGGAGGACGTGATCGTCCGCAGGCTGACGGCAGAGAGGATAGAGGAGTTAAAACAACTGATCAAGGAGACGCAAGAGAAGCACAGGTACCAAATGTTCACATGTATACTTTGGCCAAAACGTGCACCTTGTCTCTTATCACTATGTGTTTGTGTAGGAAACTGAAGAGAGAAGCTGAGCTTATACAAGCTGGTCACATGGACAACAAACTTGAGGAGCTATGGGAGGAATTTGTACGGTAAGAATTGTTTTATTAGCTGTGTCTATTGTCAGTCCAAACAGATATAAATATACAATGTAAGTGAATGTCAGTTTAGTGGTTTACGTACTTGATTTCCATTAGGAACAGAAAACAAGAGGAAGAGGAAGCTGAAGTGAAGAGAAAGGCCACAGATGCAGCATATCAGGGTACTGAAAAATGAGCCCCCAAAGTTTTCCCTAATAGTTACATTTTCTCCTTTTTAAACCTTTATGCTGTCCAACATATTATGTTGCTGTTATAGACTAGTAGTCCTAGCTTTTTTCAATCCTTTCCTGACTGTACTCCACCGTCCCATAAAGACAAAAATGACAAATAAATAATTTAATAATGATACAGTATATCTAAAAAAACAGCCTGTCATTTTCTTTTCAGCCAGGCAGGCAATAAAGAACACTCCTAAACGCGTGCCCAGTGTGACTATCCGCTCCCCGTCTGGTGCCTGCTCTCCCAGCGTGGATTTTCCCATTGCAGACTCGTCTGAAGACACCAACACCACTGTAGGTTTTTTTGTTTTTTCATTCAGTTATTTCATCTCATTTTATCGTTCATTTTGACAATTGTTTGTTTCTGGAGCAGGGGGCAGGTTCGACAGTGTTTCTGCCTCTGGCGGAGCTGGCAGGCCCTGGAGTGGTAGAGACGAGTTTAGGTTCTCTGCTAGATGAATCAACACAGAAGAAGCTGTTGGGTCAGAAGATCACTCCGCCCCCTTCCCCACTCCTCTCAGAACTGCTGAAGAAAGGCAGTCTACTGCCTACCAGCCCCAGACTGGTCAGAATTTCCCACAAAATATTTTTGTATGTATGTTTTTAAAAGTGGTAATTTAAATGAAATCTCTATTTCAGGCAGTTGAGGGAGAATCTCCATCAAGCCAGCTTACAGGGACCCAAGACATTCAGATGACCTCTGGGACGTCTTCTCTACCTGCCTCGCAGGCAGCTACAGGTATGAACACTTGTTTACACCCAGCAAGTCTAGCAGTGTCACAATTTAGCGTCTTTCTGTACAACAGCATGTTAGATAGCTTAATGTCTAGCCTGCTCTCTCTGTGCATTGTGTATGTGTGTCTCAGGTGCTCCCACACTGTCTCGTCTGCTGGAAGCTGGCCCCACCCAGTTTCCCTCACAGCTGAGCTCATTGGCTGCTGCAGACTCTGCCCCCAGCACTGCTGCCACTGCAGAGGACACTGCTGCCCCACTCAGCACAGGTCTCTTGTTTTTTCTTTCTTTCTTTCTTTCTTTCTTTCTTTCTGCTCTCACCTTTAGTTCATATGGGCAATTCCATGCAAACATTAACCTTACCATGAAAAAATAAAGTTTTATACCAAAGGTTTTCACAGGTCTCTTAAAGTTTTTAAAGCATTTTTATGTTTAAAGTATGATTTTTATAGTCAGGTAAAGAATTGTTTTCAGAACTGTCACATCCATAACAGTCCATATTAGTTATCTCTTCTTCATTTGTTGGGTATTATTGCTTCTGGTTTGTGTATTTTAATTCTCAGAAACCCTACAAAGTATGTTATCCATAATGCATGTACTTTCCATTTCTTAAAATGTAAATTTAAACTTGTGTATAGACTGATATTTTTTGATGTCTGGACTCTATCAACAGACGTTTAGTAAAATATAAACAGATGGTCCTATTTATTCGTAATAAATTTATTCTGTAAGAATTTATATTTAAAGTTTTGACTGAAAATGTCACATCCATAATGCTGGAATTGCCACTATGTCCGTATGCAATTCTGCATTTGTTCCCTCTGCTTTAAAGAGAACTTCACATTTCATACCTGTGTGAGTAGATGTGTTTAAATCCTGAAATTACCATTTTAGCAGAGAGACCTGATTAGTGCATTCACTATCTGTGCTTTACTTTGAACAGGAGGTGATGGAGTGCCTAATGCACCTGTAGATAATAAGGATGCAGTTTTAGGGGAAGAAGATCTGGTCACTGTGTCTTACATGGCGGAGGAGCTGGACTTAGAGACAGTCGGGGACATTATAGCCATCATTGAGGAAAAGGTGACTGAAAGACATCTGAAAATAAAAAAAACATTACTGGTGTAAATCTTGGGTCAAAATAATGCCACTGTGTAAACATGTTCATTTTAGAGAGAAAAATAAGATTTTAAGATACAGTACAGACTCAGGTTTTTCTTTCACATCAGTAAATGACTTACCCCGTTCACACAGAGTGATGGGAATGCAGAGGCACTGGATGCAGCAGCAGTGGAAGCTGCTCTGTCTCTGTGTGAGGACACAGGTCACACCCTGTCAGGGACCTGGGAGCCCAACACATTCAGGCCCGTCGGCCCTGAGCCCCCCAGCGCTTCCGGGGACGTAGACCTGCATCCTCTGCATCTATTGGAGGGGAAGAGAGAGGGTCCTGACACATGCGGCTCCAGCAGCAGCTGCTCGGCACAGGCGTATCCTACTCCTTCTTCTGCTGTGCCTCAAGAACCCGTCCCGACATCAGGAGACCACTCAGAACCAGATGACCCCAGACCACAGCACACCGATGAGACCCAGGAGGAGACATCAGAAACTGTGCTCGCTGTGATTAAAAGCGAGAGTGACGAGTGGACGCAGTCTCAATCAGGTACTTTACACTGAGTTTAGTATATGAAGCGTCGCAGCCTGTCAAATCACAGAAACCAAAATGGAGAAAAAAAATGCCTTGTTTACTCAGGAACTCACAGATCTTCTGTTGTCTTACAGTTACACGATCGGAAGATGACACCACGGTAAAACATAACTCAAAGGTGTGGTGATGCTGTGACTCTGCTTACGCTAATACACAATGTACGATGCACACATAAACCCAGAGAGTGTTAACTCTGCCTTTTTTAGTTTTTAACACTATTCGTTGACAGGAAGTGAAAGAGGAGGAGGAGGCTGTGAGCGATGCAGAAGAAGACAGCGTGTTGGAGAGGAAAGCAGGATTAGAGGAAGATGGAGCAGAGGATTGTGGGGGAGATGAGGATACAGAGGGAGTTTACCTTTCTGAACCAGAGGGGGAAACGGAGTTGGACCCTCCGGCCAGCGAGAGCGAGGACGGCTGTAGTATGCACACTGCATCCTCTTCCCTACAGCTTCACACCACTGCGGACTCCATTCCCAGCAGCCCTGCCTCCTCACAGTTGTACGTTCAGAAAATACAAGGCCTATTTACACCATGTCCAAATTTTTGTTATAAAAAGAAATTCACATTACTTTATTTATTTACTCTCATGTCATTAAAAATCAGTATATGACTCTTTCTTCTGTAAAACACAAAAGAGGATATTTTGAGAAATGGTTTCGTGTGCAAACAATGGAAGTCAATGGGTGCCAGTGTTGTTCTGGTTACTGGTGTTTTACAAAATATCTTCTTTTGTTTTCTGCAGTAGAAAGAAAGTCATACAGGTTTATAATGACATGAAAGTAAATGATGAAAGGCTTTATTTTATTTTTATTTTTTTTCAATTATTATTATAACAGACATAATTTATTCTGAGTTATACATGCTGTCCATCCTTTTTGTCCTCAGCTCTATCTGCAGTGAAGATCAAGAAGCTATTCAGGCGCAGAAGATCTGGAAGAAATCCATTATGCTGGTGTGGCGAGCAGCAGCCAATCACAGGTAAGAGTCTTTGCCAAACTCCACCTCTTTCACCTTAAATTTCAAAAATGAACCATAGCCATGTACAAGGTCTAACATTGGTTAACCTGGACAGATATGCAAATGTCTTCCTGCAACCGGTGACAGACGACATTGCCCCTGGTTACCACAGTATTGTTCACAGGTAAGATCTATCTATCTATCTATCTATCTATCTATCTATCTATCTATCTATCTATCTATCTATCTATCTATCTATCTATCTATCTATCTATCTATCTATCTATCTATCTTCATGTGATTGTCATTTCTCTAATATCTTCATAAGGCCGATGGATTTGTCCACCATCAAAAAGAACATAGAGAATGGACTGATCCGCACCACAGCTGAGTTCCAGCGCGACATCATGCTGATGTTTCAGAACGCTGTGATGTACAACAGCTCTGACCACGACGTGTTTCACATGGCTGTGGAGATGCAGAGGGACGTGCTGGAGCAGATCCAGCAGTTTTTGGCCACGCAGCTGATCATGCAGACCTCTGAGTCAGGCATCAGTGCAAAGAGCCTGCGCGGGAGAGAGGCCAACCGCAAACAAGACCCCAATGACAAGGTGGGGCGATGTGTGATGCTTCAGCATATCACTGATGATAGCTGGAAAAAATAAATAAAGAGATTGCACACTTAACTGCTTTTCAGTGCAGATTAAAAAGTTGATTATGTATGGACTCAGAAATACAGTTGCTATGCATAACACATGCATGCATTGAGATTAAGTTACACACCAAATTTAGATATAGGATTTAAACAAACCTTAGCAAGCAGATTTATCTTCTTCTTTTCCTTTTTAATATCTATCCTTCAACTGCTTTTGCATTTCTTAATGGGTTGTGAGTGTGTGTGTGTTTGTGTGTGGGAGAGAGACAACACAAATTCTTTATTACTGATGAACCCAAAACTAAAATCCCTCATCTTGTACAGAATTCAGCATGAGTATCTGAGTGTATGAGCCTTTATTCAGCATTCGTGTGTATGGAGCTTTTATCTCTCTCTGATGGTGAACTTTGACCTCTCACAGGACTGTGTTCCCATGGCCTCTCCTGCATTTCTTCTTTCTCTCTTTGTAAGTATCTGCTGTCTGCTGTTTCCACCTCTTTTTACACACCAGCAGTGACATAAAAATATATAAACCAGCTGTAAGCAGAAAAGGAAACTGATGAACTTGTTACTCTGCACATCATCTTAATCAAAATCATTTTATGGAATAAAGGGAAGATTTTATTTGTACTTTAAAATATTCCTTTAAGACCGCTGACAAATATTTGCTGAATAACAATGTAAAATAAAAAATAACAATGCGTTAAAGAGGAAATTGTTCTCAGGCTGTTGTAAACATCAGATTTTTTAATACCTCAGTCTTTCATTTTTTGATTCATTAGTGTTGGATCATGTACAGGGAAACGTTTAATAGATACATTTCTGTAAGTGTGTAAATGTGTCCACAGATAGACTGACTTTCTTTATATCTGTCTACACAACAACCCTGGAATTTAATAGAAGATCTATCTTTCATTGTGTTTATTTTCTGTGTCTCTGCAGGATGGAGGCACCAGGGGGCGACGCTGTGCTATAGAAGCAGATCTAAAGATGAAGAAATGAAGCTAAGCAGGTGGACTGGCCAATGGATGAATTTGTTAGTAAACCTAGCAAATGACTAAAGCATATAGGAGTTGACAAGGGTTCAACTGAAGCTTGGGATTTGTATTTTGACAATGATAGGACTGCCTCAATATTTGAGTGTGTACATGTTTGTCTTTATGTAATTGTTGTGAGATATGTTTTTTATGTATTAATAGTGCCTTTATATGTGTTGATGGATGGCTGGAGAATAATAAACATGTGATGATAAACAAAATAATATTAGTTGCATCACCAAAAATGTTTTTAACATGCTTGAGTATGTCAGTAGAAAATATGGCCGGAGAATCATCTTACAGAGACCAAGCGTTTGATTAATGTTTTATTTTAACAGCACAAAAACACAGTCAATCCAAACAAACCTTCCTACAGTTCAGGTACTGCATGAAAACATCACAATACCAGTACTGGCACAAACTCTACAACTCTCTCTCAACATTTCTTCTTTAGCACTTCTGAACATTTCAACATTCATGCTCAATTTGTGCTGAAGCTTAATATGTTTTATATTTATAATGTAATAACTAGTGTTGATGTGACATGAGGTAAAACATTAATTCTACTTTAAAACAGATGCTCAGTAATGGTTATTCGTCTGGTAATAATCACTGATATTGTACAAGCATGTACAAGGCAGGAGAATGTATGGATGAACTTTTGCATGCAATACACCGTTAAAGTTAAATTAAAGTGCCAAAATAGAAATCAAATACTGCAGTTAAATAAAGCAAGAAATGGCTTTTAGCAAGTCTGTTAATGCACTGAAGACAAAAAAATACTGTCCAAAATGTACAACACTGTAACAAATAACTAAAACACTAACACAAAAAATCTTTCTGCTACTTCAGGAGAGCTTTCAAAAGTGTGTAGTAATTTATGTCTGTTGTTTTTTGTTTTCTACAAAAACAAAAATGAGCTTTTGTCCTTTAAAAAGCTTTAATCATGTAGTCAAATGTAATTCACAGCACAAATTCAGAAAAAATAAGTTAAGTAGGTTATTAAATAAATTACCCCTATTAACAATAAAGCTTAAAGCACTTAGGCAATAAACAGGGAGTGTGAACACAACAATCACTAACGTTAATCCTGTCAGCCAGCCTGGAGCCTGTTCTCCTTAATGTAAGGAAAAAATGCCAGGCGCTCGAACCCATTACATCCTCCCTGTGCATCACGTCTGAATTAGTTACTTCTAGAATAAATGCTGAATCTGAGCTGTGTGAGCCATCAACCTTCAGATTTCACCTCCTTATCACGGATGAATCACGTACAGATGCTCACAAGAAAATCAGCTACTGCTATCTTGCTTTTCCTTTCCAAGAAGGTGACCCACCCGAGTAAATTTAAATATATATAACGAATACTAAAAGCTCTTATTAGGTTGGCCGTGCTTGCAGGGTAGATGAACGCAAGCTCAGTCTCCTCTCTGTCGACCCATGAAGCGATGCAGTTTGTCACAGTGATCCAGCTTCATGGTCTCTGCCTTCTGCTTTAGACGCTCATCGCGGTACAGCTGCCCCAGGTTAGCTAAATCAGATTCTGCAACACAAGACAATGGAGTGCTATAGTAATGCAAGTATAAATGAGTGAAATGCAAACAAGTGGTGAAAATCGTACTCTGTTGCTTCTCCTTCCAGCAGCTGCTCTGTAGATGGTCAATATAGTCACTCTCAATGGTCTTCTCCAACTCCTCCAGCTCAGCACCACTGTACTCCTTCTCAAAGCTCTTATCCACATAGTATGGCACACCCATGTGCAGGGTTTCTCTGGACACCACCAAACCCATGGACCTGTTAACCAGAGAGCACACACACCACCGTTGTTTGACATATCATCCACATGATAAACTACACTAAACCTACACTACTTCTTACACAGCAATTGTGAACCATAACAGTGTCTATGATGTATATGAGTTACATCACTAATGTATTGTGGGTTTAGACTCAGGACACCAGCAGCTGTGGAGTGACTCACGGTTTGTAGAAGAGGCTGTACGGAGGATTGGTGGCCATCAGCTGAGTAAACACAGATATCAGAATGAGCACCAGAAGTGGCAAGAGCTGCAGGAGAGCTGTGAAGTTGTTCTACGTGACGAAAATGAGGAAAAGTCAAAACAAGTCATTGGGAGAAAAAACAGAATAGATTTTCTCACCTGACTGTGGCTTTCCTCTACCACCTCCTCTCGTCTCTCGTATGTGCGGCGTCTGCGTGGCTGGTAATAATGAGCGTAAGAGGCTCCTCGGTTGGTGTACACGTGAATGTTGCCTACAAGAGAATAATTCTGCTTTTAACGCATGATATAAACAAACCAAACTCTTCATATCTGTATTCATATCTGCTTGCTTTTAAATGCAATGATTTCTACAGACCTGTAGGAAACCTGCCCCCAAAGAAAATGTTAAAGAGCTCCTCTGGTGAGATGTCAGCCTCAAAGTCTCTGGTGAAGTTACGGTGGTGTCCGTACGCGTGGCGGGACTGTGCTGTACTAGGACTGGATGTATCTGCAGGGCTCTGATCGCCACACTGATCATATTGCTGTCTTTTCTCGGGGTTGCTCAGCACTGCATAAGCATTGCCTATAGCTACACAGAGAACAGGATAAGAGAAACCCAATGCCAGTTAATACTCACATCAGTTGTATCAAAAAATGGCACGGAATGTGTGTAAAATACCTTTAAAAGCATCAGTCGCTCCGGGGGCAAAGTTTTTATCTGGATGAAAGCGTAGAGCCAGCTTCCTGTAGGCTTTCTTTAGGTCCTCATCGCTAGCTTCTTTAGACACTCCCAGAATCTCATAGAAGTCTTTACATCTTTTTATCCTTCACAGGTTTAGAGAGGAGTCAGATTCACTCATATCAGCAGGTATCAGGATGGAGTATCAATGTCAGAACACTAACAGTACCTGAGCACTCCTTGGCGCTGTTCTTCCGTGTAACTCTTGTCATTGCCAGACCCGTCAACTCTCTCCTGTGTACCGTGCCGCTCGTGTGGAGCTGGGCCGTCCTGATCAGAGGTCCTCCAGCCGGGTGGAGGCGTGTATGTGCGCTCTTCCTCAGGGGGCATGGGACCACCGTTCTTTACAATGGCATCGATTAGTACTAAAGAAAATATTATATATATTGGTAATAAATACATTCAGTGAGAATTTATATTTCAAGTTTTGACTGATTGTTAAATGCCATTATTATGTTGTTTGTCTGTTACACCATCAATCATAACAGACTTTAATGAGATTCAGCCTAAACTGAAAATTCTTTCATCATATAGTCACCATGTCATTCCAAACCTGTATGACTTTATTTCATATGCTGAGCCCAAAAGACGAAATTCTGAAGAATGTTTGTTGGTGACCAAACAAAACGCAGCCCTATTGACTTCCATTGTATGGACACAAAACCATTAGATATTTCACAAAATATCTCGTATACAGGTTTTGAACCTGAATCACAAGAAACAGGTCTGGAAACGATTTAATAATTAGCATAGCAAAGCATCTTTAAACCATACATAGATAGCTAAAAAGGGTGTGATTTTTATATCACAACCACTGTCAGCGGCGGTAGACCCGATCTCAGTTTATGTAACAGTCAACATCCCGACGCTGCAATTTCTATTTCAGCCAGCAGCACACCGAGCAAACACACCTGATTTGTCAATCAAACAACAGTACAGACACAAACCTCTGGCCCGGGTGCTGGGGTAGATCCTCTGAGCCTCGTACAGCAGCTGTAGGGCTTTCTCCTTCCGTCCTGACCGCAGACACAGTTTGGCTTTCTCTATCAGTCTGTCAGATTCTTCTCTGTCCATTTCAAATATCGCACAAACACTGACACTGACAGAAATAACAGCTGAAGGTGGTTGACAGCACCAGCAGCAAAACACTCGGATAAAGGCTCGATAATTTGCAGTTTTGCGTGTAATAATTACTCGTTATGTTGTTGACATCGAGCTAAAACTATCGCGTTATGCTAATGCAACCACAATTTAACTTGCGGTTTTAGACATCGCTTTGCTTATTTTAACGGACATTTCTACGTCACGACATCGTCGAGTTTGAATTGATTAGCGAAAGCGTGTATATTACGACAGGCGTCGTCATTGTAAAATGTGCGAGAAAGACAGAAATGCAATACTCCTCGTAACCTCCATCGCTCACCGGAAGCGGAAGTACACAACGCCGGACTACAATCCGAACAGCCAATGAGAACGCGGCATTCTTTGCCCTACAAGGTGTGCTCGACTTATTCTTTATTATTAATCACTATAATAAACACAACGTAATCGTCAAATAGAACAACAACAGCCGAGGGATCAGAACATTAAGAAAAAAGCCACAATGACAATAACAGCATTAGAATTAAATGGCATAAAATTAACAAAACCTGCTAATAAGGTATCTTAAAATAAGCACAGCAATATTTTCAGATACAGAGAGCGTTTAAAAAATATATTCGTTGAGAAACAATTTCAAATGTGGTTTATTTGCATGTGTGAACCATGTTCAAGAGAAGTACAATTTATCAAACAAATCTTAACTATTTAATAAATATTTCTGTTCCTTTATCCGTACTAAAACCAAACTACACATCTCGCGAGAATCACGAGTCAAAATAAGCTTTTGTGAATCGCTCTCGCGGTAATTTGATGTCTTCTGTCAATCGAGCTTCGCATGTCCTGCCAACTGGTTAAAGTCCAGGTTAATTAGTGACGCTGGCATGTGTGTTTATTCATTAAAGTGACGTGCAAAGTTTTATTGCTTGACTGTAACCGGTCACGATGACATGACATTTGAGTTTATTGTTTCTCAGATTGTCCAGTTGATACAGAGTTCCAATTTACAAGACTGAAATCATATAAAACCACGGTTAGAGAAAACAAACATTTATTGTTTGTAGTTTTGACCCAAAACCTTGTACTAAAATAACAATAACACATAATAACCAAAATGTATGGCTTCTCCATAAAATTAACAATGGTATTTGAAGTTAAACTGTGGTAATACAAATGGTTATCAATCTAAGAGATTTAAGATGAAATGAGGAGCTGCTGTAATTCTTTGTGATCTGAGTGAAATCAAAGTCCGCCTTTGATGCTCAGCAGGTCTCTGTTAAGTTCTTGGTCCTCATTGTCCACTATAGTACTGCGAACTGAAGAGACCTGAGGAGAATCTGTGTCTGGAGAAACAAAGAAGAAAGACAACATCACGCAGTAGTACATTATATTGTATTGTATTATATTGTATTGTATTGTATTGTATTGTATTGTATTGTATTGTATTGTATTGTATTGTATTGTATTGTATTGTATTGTATTGTATTATATTATATTATATTATATGAGCAGTGCTTACCATAGTCTGTGTTTATTGTCCGCACGGAAACAAGAGTAATGCTCTCTTTCTCACAGTTGTTGGTCATGTTGCTTTATCAAAAATAAAAATAACATTGTACACTTTTTACAAATCTGTTGTTTATTTATTTAGCAATTTAGAAGCTTCTAGTGTAAGACTGTTTGTAAGCTCTCACCTGTCAGATACCATAGAGTCATAGTTTTTAATATCTGTACAATAAAAAAGAGATTCATTATGTGATACATTTTCAGTCATGTAAAAATGAATGTTGAAACGATCAGAAAGAAGGAGAAAGAAGACCCTCACCCTCCTGTTGTTTTGCACTTCTACATCTTCCCCTGAGGTTGATAGTAGTCACCAGAATCACCATGACAACAATTAAAATGAGTATGAGACTCATTACACCTGCAAGAGAATATTTTAATATATATATTTAGCACTGGCCAAAATCTGTATTTTGAGATTGTTAGTGTTAAACCTACCAAAAGCAAGTGTAGTAAGGCTGTCGCCCGACATCTGTGCCGGTGGTGCTGTGACATCAGTGGTGTTTAAATGAACTACAGGGGTTGAATATTCAGAAACTGCACATGGAACAAAAGTGTAAAATACAGTTTATGGTATAGATTTAATAAGAAATTGTAAAAGTTTTTAACTACTAACGGCCACAGGGTCATTGCCACATTGACTAAAGTTGGACAATATTTTTAAGGGTGGAAGACTATAGAATAACTTAAGAGGAAAGTTCACCCAAAACAAATGTAATTATTTATTCATCTTAATGTCATTTAATACAAGTACATGACTTGTTCTTCTGTGGACCACAAAAGAAGATATTTTGAGAAATGTTTTAAATCATACAATGGAAGCCAATTGGGCCAGTCTTGTTTGGTTCAAAATATCTTCTTTTGTGTTCTGCAGAGAAAAAATGTCATACAGGTTTGTAATGGCATGAATTTGAATTTTTGGGTGAACTATCCCCCGTTACGACAGGACCAACAACAACTTTCCCAATTGTCCCTCCTGAAGACATGCAGCCGGCTTGATTCATTGTAACTGCGGATGTTTCAAGTTACAGAGTACCTGAAAATTCTATAAAAACTGTCTAATGTCTACCTTATATAATGTGGACTGATACCGGTTAGTTATTTTAGCAAATAGAAATATTTATATATAAATATAAAGGTAAGAGGTGTCACCTGTGATTGTGGCCACTGAGTATGAGACAGCATGCTGTGTTGCTTCAGTGTATGATTCTGATCTTGTTAATGGTGAGCTGGTGATATTGGTTCGTCCTGTAATGAATACACAATTGCTGCATTCTTTGCTATGTTATGTCAGCGTTCTTCGAAAGTTTTAGCAAAACCACAAACTTAGTAAACAAGGAAAATAATACAGTAACATAATTAGTTTTCATAACAGGCTCAAAAATTAATTTGCACATACAAACACAAATGCTATGTCAAAATCTTTTAGAATATTTGACCTAACAGTGGTTAATAATTACTACCTGATCTGTTTTCACCATGCACAACAGTGGTACCTGCTTAAATAAAGATATACAATGATTAATCATTATGCAAGGTACAAACTAATACTAAAGTAATATTTATTTCTTACCTGTGTGGTTGAAAGATAAAGGAGCCACAGCGGTTGTGCTCACAGTTTCAAAGCTGTGACTGACCATAACATGGTCAGAGTGAGATGTAAAAGTCACTGACTTTTCTGTAGATAACTGAACTGCTGAAATAAAACACAAATACATTAAAAACAATTCATGCACATATTACATACACACATATATATGTACACACACCTTCAGAGATAATATATCACTAGCTCACGTAGATTAAGCTTAACAAAATGTAAAGCAGTACTTTAGTAATTGCTTATAATGTGAGGCAGTGTTATGCATAATGTAATAAAATTCTTCTTAATCCTAACAAAACAGAGTATTAAATGTTAGATAAGTCTCACAGTTTATTAATCTTATTTAGACCTACATAAAATTACATTTGCACTGTTTCAGTTGACGTAGTATCAACACAAAAGGATTATGGAATGGAGGCAGAGTGACACCTTCTGGTTCATGTGCAGTTTGTTTGAATGGGCTAAACTCCCACATGTACTAATAACTTGTATGCTTAATGTACACTTCTGAGTAAAAATGCATTTGATTTTCTGGATTTTTCTGAAAACAAGACAATATACTGTAACAGGAATACTGACCTGTTGGATCTTTGGTCTGTTGGGACAAAGTGGTTGTGTTTGGTAGTGGTGTGGTTGATGTTAAGATGTTTGTGTCATTTCCTGTTGAGGTCCCATGGAGAAAAAAAATCACTGAATGTTTTTGGAAATCCTAAAAAAATCCTAAAACTTATGTCAACTCATCCTTTATCTCCTGTTACATCACATACTGTCTTACAAAATATATCAAAATTCATTTTGTGTAAATTATTTTTGTATGAATTCCATCTGTCTGGACCATCTAATAAATTTTTTAATTGATTTTATTTAAGACATTTTATTTTGAAGATTTCTCTAACAATCTATTCAACTACTTTTACTTCAAACTACTTTACTGTATACAGTAAGTGTGCAACTTGTAATGTTTGAAAACCCAAGTGAGCTTTTATAATTTTAAAAGATAATTTTATGTCTTACAGAAAAATGTACAAGCACCAGAAATTCTTTTTAAGAAGTATTAGCGTTAAAACATGACACATCTTTAGCTTCTGATTGACTTACCTGCTGAGATGATGGATGAAGATGCGGTCAGGCTAATAAGAAGATAGAGGAGCTGCTCCATGGCTCAGTCCAAATGCTTTATATTCATCCGGCTAGACAGGACAAATTACAAGTCGGCACCAGGAGTATGTTTCCCAGATATCAGGATATATTTGTGTGTATAAAACAGACAAACAGATAGATATGTGTGTGAATTTAGTTACGGTATTAATCCATATGTCTGAATCTGTTTCCTGTTCTGAGGGTTTCCATTGTATTCTATGTGAGAGAACATGCAGAAGTATTACAAAGTCGTGCTGAGAAGCGTGTGCAGGGCTGTGTGTGTCAAGCCCGGGTTTGAGGGAGAGGTTACTCTGGCCCTCCCGAGTTTCCTGTGAAAGAATAGCAGGAAGCAGGTGGAATGCCCTCATGGAAAAAAAAGCCTTCATTGGTTGAGTGTTTTATACCCAGCCAGATCCTATGAAACGCTGAATCTTATTTACATTTTAATTTAATTAAATTTTTTTATACTTCACAACAAATTGCACATATGGATAAAACGCTTTGTGTAAAACATTTTGAAAAATAGTGTGATGAATCCTAATTAGGGTGAAATCTTACATTCTGTTAGAATTAACACCCTGTCATTCCAAACGTGAATGACTTTCTTGCACAAAAGAAGATTTTAACTGAATTACAACCTAAACAATCAAAATAGATAAGGACCATCCAGTGTTTTGGTCATGACACACTTCCTTTGTGTGCAAAAGAACAGCTTGAATATCACACATATTTAGAGTGACATGAGTGTTGATGATAACAGTTTTTAAAGAACTAGACCATGGCAAGGTGTTTTTCTAGCTAATATATCCAGCAGCAAAAGCGTAAACACATCATTAGTTCATGCATATTTTATTCAAGAGTAAAAAAGTGATTTGTCCCATAGGGCATGCTTACAATATGTGTTTTCATTTAGGAAGTTAAATGCGAAAACTCAGTTCCAGAGAAAATTACAAGAAAAATAGTCACAAATCCATAAAATTCCTTCTTTGAAATAAACCAAGTTTGGACCAAACAAGGATCAGAAAACAGTGGAAATTAAAGAACCGTAAGCTTAATCGTAAGAATAATAAGAATATCATCAAGAATCATAATGATAATATAGTTGTCCTCTTTAAAGTGAGACACTGAATTTTCCTCATGTCCAATTTGTTTACATTTGAATAAACCATGCGATCATGCTTTGGCAGCCTGAATGTTGCTTTTCACTGAGTAATATGTTCATTCACACTATACTGAACAACTTCTGTACACCAACTGAACAGAGAAAAGACAGAAACAAAAAACAAACAAAAGGAAACAAAGAGCGTTAGTGCCTGTACAGCAAAACTATACAAAAATAACTCAACAATAATAAAATGATATCCATGAAAAAAAGAGAAATAAATAAAAGATTACAAAATCATATATATTTATATAGATATAAAAACAAACTAGACCTTTACAAATATAATTTGAAGAGGGAAATTATTCAAGTCTACTATATTGAAACACATCACAATTATAATTTCACATATCAATAAGGAACTTAATTGCATGCACTGATGCGTTCAGTACCATAGATGCTGTTGAAAATCATTGTCCTCGACCATTGTTAATAATCATATATTTAAATATATTTATATATATATTAATATATATATATAATATTAATTTGACTTGCGAAATGTACTATGTGCATTCTCTCTCAAGTTACAGGCAGGTGAGAAACAATCAGGAAGGTGGCGCCAAAGGTCGAGCTTTCACCTCAGTATTCTTTCATCCAAATGGTGCTTTTGATATGAAGAGTCTACAGCTCCGCTCATTACCGCCTCATGGCATCTTACCAAAAACCAAATCTACAAATAAAAACCTCCAGGTCAGATTGCATTGTCAGTAATAAAATGTACATATTTTGTTGTCAAATGTCCTTTCTTACAAACGTTTCTCGTCTTTTGTCGTTTCAAATTGTGTTTTTAGTAATACTAGTAGCAAAACATTTTCAACAGTGAGCTAATTTCATTATGAGATGGGATCATGAAAAAAACTCCTCATCAAAATAGGAAAAAGTGTGCATGGAATTGGTACAGACTCGGCCGCACCGATGAACTACAATGGATCAGGCTTAAGAGAAAGTTCCTGAACCCCGCCTGCTTGTGGGCGGAGTCAAAAAGGAACTGGCAGATTTTGCCCTTGAGACCTCCCCCTCTCTGATAAAGACACTTTCAGCCCTTGACAGGCATTTCACCCCCCACCCCTCCTTCCCATTCAACGCTCCCAAACAAGGCAGAAATTTGCAATCAGCAAGGTATCCCGCTTCAACGGCGGCAAACTGACGGCAAGAAAACACTCCGCCTCTCACCCACTTTGGTGAAAGATTTTAAATTAGACAGTTTGGTTCTCTAATTAAACGTTGGAGCAGGGAGGGATGTGTAGGTGGTGTTATGTCATTGGGTGTTTGTTGAAAGCAGGAGGCCTTAAATCACAGGTTTGGCGTTGTCCTGCCATGCATCGTGGCAGTGGCATGGACTCTATTTCATCACTGGATATTACTGTTGTCGTCAGTGCCGTTGGTCTCGGACACGTTCATCTTGCCCATGGAGTGACCCACGTGGTTGACCCCGTCCTTGCGAGGCGGCATGCGTTCGTTGATGCGGTCCAGACCTTTAGCCTCCTCGAAGCTGCTGATCTTGTGCTGCGGAGAGAAGCCGCGGATGGCTGTGGAGGAGACGAGAAAAGCCTACAATGAACAGCCAGACTTCTGATTCTTGTACAAAAAATTAAAAAACACCATGAGGCTCTTTTGTGTTCAGAGATCTAAAATGATTTCAAAAATGTATTATAAATTACGTCTATAGCCCTATAGTGCTATTCACTAACAATACTACTGTTTCCCTGTTAAAAGAGTGTCTGAAGCCCTCGAGTCAATCAGTGTATCACTGAGATAAGCTGAGGTTGCAAAAGAGGAACACACTCTGGTTGGTTGGGAGTTCCTGATGAGGTCACCACATGCCACGCCCACACTTCAATCATGAGGGCCAGAGGAAAAGCAGAGACCGACCGACCATATCAAAAAACCATGCCTCCAGATCTCAAACATCATCATGCAGGTTATAAAAGAAATCTTCCCTTAATGGTACCACTCAAAAAGGGCACAGTGAATATCTGGTTTAAAATGATCCTGTACAAACCTCATCATTACTGTACCTATTGTGCATAAAGAACATTGTAACTTCTTTTGAAAGAAATCACACTTTACTGCACAAATATCACCTTGCCAGCAGCCATCTTTGTCGCAGAAAAGCACTGCCTCCATGTTTGTGGAAATTAAAAGTTATAGTTGCTAAGAAAATTTTTAAAGTACCTTTTGGCAAAAGTGTATCTCTATATATTTCAGCCTTTTTATAATATTTATTTCAGATATAAAGACTGATTTTATGTAGGTTCGGAGGAAAAATCAAATTTGGATTCTTTGAACAGATGAACAAAAATCAAATTACAGATTTACTGAGACTAAAAATACAACAGAATTGTAACATAAAATTTAAATTAAGAAAACAAAATGCAGCAAAAGCACAAAATAAAGAAAATGTTCAGGCCGTTCAAACCCTCAGTTTCAGACACAGGATACATATAATATAAATACTGTACGACACCAAACTTTTCCCAGACATTTTTGTGCCCTTTTACAGTGACCGGTTCTCTTTAAACTCATATTGGGTCTCATGGCTCCTCCCTGTGTGTTGCTTTAGCTTCAGTGTGTGGCTAAGCCCAGATGCATGTCCTGCAATTACCTTCTCCATCCTCTTCTTCTGTCTCAATGGCTTCAATGGCTTCGATGGTTGCTGGAGGGAGAGGAGGGGAGTGTGTTACACCTGAACAAGCCATGCAACAGCAGTAATGCACAGGCAGCGGCCATGCCCGCGAGACACATGCACGCCAACCAGACTATGGACCACAGACTCCCTACGGGCCTCTCAGAAACTCATTCTCAACTCAGTTTACCAGCCACGGGTAAACCAACCCACTAATGTGTCCATGCTTTGGGGGAACTAAGAGAATCACCCCAAAGCCTGGAGTTTGTCAGAGGATACAGAGAGAGACAGAGGATACAGAGAGAGACAGATGATTGACAGGTGGAAGAGAGAGAGAGAGAGAGAGAGAGAGAGAGAGAGAGAGAGAGAGAGAGACAAGAACCAGGGACACGGCCCGTATCGGGTCGTGAGCTCACCGCTCTGTAGAGTTTGCTTGCCTCCAGACAACACACCGCTGGGCAACATGCCAGTAGGGGTCAGACCCTTCAGAGTCAAGACATTCTCACTCTCCTCTCTGTCGGGACGAGATATAAAATTAAAAACGAAACCATTACAAATATTATACACACATCACTGATGAATATTTCATCAGTCATGAACACATTATATGTAGTGAATAAAAAAAAAAACATTTTGGCAATTCCATCCAAAGGTAGATGAAAAAATAAATCACTTTTTTAGAACTGCTGTAAACAGTAACATCACACTTCCAGTCATGCTGTTGTACAGTAGCAGACTATCAGCAATATTAACATAAAAAATTAAAAAGAAAAGTAGAAAATCTTCCCCATTCACAAGCATCTGACCGCAGTCTTGAGTGATTTATCAGAGGAAGCCTTGTTTGTACCTGAGCACGGAGAACATCTTGGCCATCTTCCCAATGGCACGGATCTTGTTCCTAATCACCTCTTTCCGAGCAGCTGCTGCATTGGCTGTGGGTGGAAATAAAAATGAACCAGACTCTGTGACCACAGGCTGAAAAACTCCAGAAACTTGGAAAGAAATTATGAAAATATTGTGCTGGTGGCAATAACTTTAGCGGTTAGCTAAAGATACAAGTCAAGTACAAAAGAGGAACAGAAGAGACATTTTTAGAGTTTATGACGTAAAATATAGAAATCGTGAATCTAGCTTATCTTTTGTATGCGGTTGTTTAGTATTGAAAAGGCAAATAACACAGTAAATAATGTGAATGCAGAGCATGTCTTACCATCAAAGATCTCGTCCCCATCATTCATCAGCTCGTCGTCAGAGCAGATGCTCAACACGTTGACCAGCATCTCTGTGACTGTGGTATAAGCATATCAATCACAAAGCATATCAAAGACATGGATATTTTAGTGTTTATTGTGATGTTTTTTTCAAGCAAACACTACAAAAAAGAACAAGAGCCAAAAAGAACATGAAGGTTAAGACAGAAACTGTAAGTGCGGTGGATATGTGACAGTACCTTTTTCCCCAACGAACGGCAGCGACCAGGTGAAGACATCCATAAAGTTGGGCAGCCAGTAAGGGTGAGGAGAGCAGTTAAACTGCCGGATGTTCATTACATTGTTCTCATACTTGAGAACAGCAGCTGAGGAAGTGAATAATGTGAATAAGTAAGCCTGCAGCATTGAGATTTCTCAAATCAATAATATAAGCGGTAATCTCAAGACAGCGTGGCTTCCTGAGCCTCAGGGTTTCTTTCTTCATCCACTGATGCAATGCAGGTGGTAATGTTGGTTTAATTTTGTCTCTAGTACATACTGTTTTATAATTTTAAAATAATTGCTCAAATAAACCAAATTACCTTGCTATAGTGTGTATACATGATTATATTACAACCGTAAATTCTAGGAACTAAGACGTAAATTGCTGGTTATTTTAACTGGGGCACATTTATGTCCAAGGGGAGTTTATTTTTATTAACTAAAAGATCTCAACTTTTATCTTTTTGTTACATAAAATCGACATTTTAAAGTTTTAAAATATTTACATATATTTATTATTCCAGCTGCTCTGGATTATTTCCATCAAAACCAACAGTTCTGTTCAGTTTTTAGAAAGATTGCAACCTGTGTTTACTGTTCCCAAGAGACACCGAAGTGTATCAGCATAGAGCATGTTTGAGATCAAAAACGCAAAATCATACTAAATATCACTTCCACCTCCACTAGATGGTACTGCTGAGAGCTTGACCCTGTTCCATCAGTGGATGATGAGAGCTGATGGATGAGGTCACTTCTGCCCACGCTCTCATCCCGCTCCCTCTCTCACTGCAAGGAGAAGCCAGGACTCGTGGGGTGCTCGGACTCACCTTTGTTATTGTAAACATCAAGGTAGTTTGGCGCAGAGAAGATGGTGATTAGGGAAGGGAAGCCGGTAGTCTGACTCTTCCTGTACATCCGATACCTGTGTAAAGAAAGAGAGAGAAGATCCAGATTAGTGTTTTACAACGTATTCTGTCCCACTGCCCAATTAGTGAGACTCAGGTACCGCTCTATCACCATTAAATCAGAAATAACTGTAATGCATTAGCTAACATGAACTAACAATATGCAATACCTCTACAGCATTTATTAATCTTAGTTCATGTTAAATTCTGTATTTACCAATAGATTTTTAAATCAAAAGTTACCTGTTAGGTAATGCATTAACATGAGCGTTACTGTTAATGAATTAACAATAGATATTACATTTTGTACAGTTATATTCATATTATCTTGATACCCTAAAACACATCAAGTTTATTGTCAGCATCCTATGATTTATATCTTTTTAAGCGTTTGTACATTGCTATAAACAAAACTACAACAATAACTTTCATTTTGTTACACCTTTTCATTAGTATTAGTCAATAAAAGGGATCACAGAGGTCCATCTTTATTTAGCCCAGCCGAGCTAAAAACCAGCTCACTCATTATTCCACGTTTCAAATCATTTTAAGTACATTTCAGTTTGGATGTGACTGACAGTGGGGATGTCCGGGTGGGTATTTAGTTCATCCATTTCCACCACTTCCATCCATTCAGGCCAAATTGTTGAATAGTTGTAGGCATGATAGGTGGCATTATGACATTGATTGTAATCAGCCAATCACTACAGTGTGATGGCATGGTCTTGTTTTTGTTTGACTGTTTGACCTGTAAACTCCCAAATCCACATCTCAAACAAGACGCTTTCAGTCTCCATCTGAAACTTTATCTGCTGGTGTTGCTGATGGACAGCATTACCTTACAGAAAAATTACATTACAGAAAAATGTTTCATACATCATTTAATCTCACATTTCACAATAGGTATTATATTGTGTTTCATAAAATCTGGTTCGATACACCGGATGAGATAAACAATACATACAAATGGAAATACAGATTATGACAGATAGATAGATTGACAAAAAGAGAGAGAGGGAATACTTACCCTGCATCTTGTGCTTCGTGTGCTCGAATGATTGATAACAAGTTATTATTCTGTAGGAAGTCGCAGACTGCTGGATAACTGAAACATGGAAAATAAGAGAGGGAAAAGAGAAAATAAGAGGAAACTGTGGGCGGACGTGTCTCATTAATGTCATATTGTTTTTCTATGCTTTCCACTGTCAGCCAATCAAAACAATGTGCATTGTGTGAATGTGGCATATCTGCAGTTCAGTATGTGTCCAGCGTGATACTCGACTGTTGGTTATGTGTTTTTCAATCCTTGGTTGAAAGAGCAGCGTGGCTGGCCACCAATATTTTAACTAGTACCATATAATAACCCATATTTACATTTACGCTTTTATCTAAAGCTAGCTTTTAATGCAGGTGAATTTGCCAGCACACCTCAAAACAGCATCTATTAAAAATGTTCATAAATGATAACCAAACTTACAGTGTTATTCTTTGCTCCTTTGTTAAACAGCATGCATATGCGTTGTGTTTGAACAAAAAACAGCTCAGGCATAGTAAGCAGGAGGGCTGCTGTTCGTAATGTTGCCCTGTTAGAAACGAGGGGTTCCTGTACAGCCTGAAGCAACCTCTCACCTTCACTGTGAGAGAGAACTAACATGGCACTGCTTTTGTTTGCCTACAACCCATAGTGTGTGTAAAACAGTGTGAGACCTCTCTCTCTCTCTCTCTCTCTCTCTCTCTCTCTCTCATGAAGGGGCTCCACAGCTTTACCACAGCTCCCTACCAATCACTTCTTCCTCTGCATCTCTCTTTCTCTCACCATCACTCGCTCCAGTTTAGGAAGAGGAAATGGGTCGTCATGGCAACACCACACTGCGGAGCCCTTGGGGATTGTGGGATAGATCTCAGTGCTGTGCTGCCGTTACTGGCCGCAGTGTGGGCCCTTCACTCTCTTCTTTCCCTCGCTCCAATTCATTTCTGCTGCTGACTACAGTAAGATCTAGAGGCCATAAGGCCATCCCATCCCCTTTTTATTATCACTGAACAGTTTGAAGCCCATTCTAATTGACACAAAAACATTGAGACCCTAAAGCTTCACCCCATTATTGAATCTCTGCATTGCTGTATCAAGCCCTTTCTAAACTGACCCTTTAAAAACTAGATTCTTCATTCGCTTCATTCGGTTCATTATGAGAAAATCCCATACGTGGAGTTTGCATGTGTACAAAATGCGAATGGAGGCAAAGAGGAGTGTATAACCACCAACATGGTGATTCAGGGAGGTGGGCAGCTTGAGGAACACTGACAACACTGATTAAAGCAAACTGCTTCTGTGAGCCTTACATAACAGAGACGTGTGTGGGAATGTATGTGCTGAAGCATGCAGCGTGGTGTGATAAATTCAGTCGTGTGTGCATGCTCAGTGAGAGAGAGAGAGAGAGAGAGAGAGAGAGAGAGAGAGAGAGAGAGAGAGAGAGAGAGAGAGAGAGAGAGAGAGAGAGAGAGAGAGAGAGAGAGAGAGACAACATTAAACACTATTTGTCTCAACCAATCATGACGTGTCAAGTTTGAATACGTAGAATTGCCAATGAATGTTCGCTACATTTTAGATGAACAGTCCTGGTCACTATATACTATTATTGTAAGAATTATGACCGTGAAAACATTATTTATTTTACATGTACAAAAGGGTGTGTGTGTGAGAGAGAAGGAGAACTCTTTAAGATTCCTCACACTGTTTTCAGACTAACACAAATGCTACGAGACAACAAAAATAATTGCAGATATAAATACAGATCTCATCCTCCCTCGTAAATAAACACACACATTCTCACACATACTCTCACTGCCATTTTATCAAAATTTCAGTGTGTGTGAAATATTGGGAGTTTGTTGCTTTGAGGGCAGAAAACAACAGCAGCTGGAAACACCCGGAGAGACCCGACAACCCCCCACTGACACGTCTCTCTCTCCCACACACATGCATAATGTGAAAATGTGTGTCACACACGCATCTATATACACAGACACATGCACAATAATGGCATAACACAACACATCCGACCATACACAGTACCTGTAGAAGTATGAGCATCCTCTGACCGTGTTGTGGCTGAAGTATTCTTGGCTCTTTTCATTGCCAAAGTCTTCCAGAGGATCAGACCAAAGCAGATCACACATAGGCCCGAATGCTGGGGGCTCCTTAAACCGGTCCAACTAGGCCACAATGACAAAAATATCATACAGAATACAGAAATACACTGCTTCCTGTGGCCATGCATGAAATCTCTGTCCTCCCACACACAGCATCGCTGTTCATGCATGCTTTGGCAGTACCTTCTTTATGTCGTCTAAGGTCTGGATTTCTGGGGACAGTCCACCGTGGACGCACAGGAATTGCTGGTTCATGAGCGCAGCCAAGGGCAGACAGTCAAAGGCGTCCATACAGGCGTCATAAACCTGCTCTGAATACTTGATTTTACCTGACGGACAGTGAGGGAGACAAAGAGCAAGTGAGTACAAAGTTCTCCACACCACAGATCTGTCTAAACAATGAAGGATGGAGAAGATTTAGGAAATAAAAAGAGATTTTATTTACATTATTTTTACAGGTAAATGCAACTGAATATCGCTAAGTTACAAACAACAGCTATCGTGTTATATGCCTGTTTTTCTCAGGCGTCATTAGGTTCCCACAGGGACCAAACTTTAACGGCCCACCCCATGTGTCTCAGCGCATCGCAAACACTCGCACACAAAATAAACAACGTCTCGAGACAGATGACGTTCTTCTTTTCACAGCGTGTCAATGTGTGTCCTATTCTCATTACGTCTCAATCCAGCACCTCTCAAAAGCATTTGTAACCATGGCGACCAGTCAGCCGAGTAGACACAAGAGGACTTTGCCGTTACCTCCGCACCTCTCCCTCCCACCTCACCTGTCTCTGTGCTCTGCTGCTAAGCCTCATGGGAAATTCTAAGCATTACCTCATACTCCCAGCTGTTCAGTGTTATAAACCTCACTCACTCAGATTTGTTCTTTCAGGAAGAATAGACACAGCAAACTCAACAGTTATTTTGGTTTGGTGTTTATTGAGATATAAGACACAACGGAATTTATATAGTCCATTTTAAGCTATAATATTTTTTCTGAAGAACCATTAATCACAAACTAATATACAATATATATAATTATGTTTTATAAATTTTTAATGAAATCCTTTAAATTATGATAAAGCACTAGAGCTCTGTTCTATTTATACTGAAATACGGTCTACTAAGACACATTACCATAGAAATAAAGGGATAGTTCACCCAAAAATAAAAATTCTTTCATCATTTGCTCACCCATATGTCCTTTCAAACCTGAATGACTTTCTTACTGCACAACATTAAAAAAGATATTTTGAATGAAACCAAACAACATTTGCTGCCATTGACTTCCATTGTACAGACACAAAACCAACTGAGATATTTCTTAAAATATCTTCTTTTATCTTCCACAGAAGAAAAGTCACACAGGTTTGGAACAACATGAGTGTAAATAAATGACAGAATTTTCTCTTTAATTACAATGAGGCCAAAAACCCTTAATTATATCTTTTTTATATCATAATGTTTCATTTATATCATAAAATCATAACGTAAAAATTCTGTTTATTTACCTTTCATTACATGTCTTTGACACTGTTTGTATTGTTCACTTTTATGCAAAAGGGACTGTAGAGATATTAAAGGAAGCTATGTTGTAAAAAAACGAGGAGTAGTTTTAAAAAAAGACTTAGCCCGAACCCGAAGTCTTAGCACCACAGCTCAACCAGTTAGCTCAAACTATTAAGGCATGGCTAAAATACATTCATTAGATTTTAAAGGCCTTCTGATCACATGATAGTATGAGCATGCATAAGGGGAATACTTACATTCTTGTTTGAAGGTGAAATATTCTGTCAAATGTCTACATTCATGATTTCCTCTCAGTAAAAATAGCGTCTTTGGGTAGAGGATTTTCAATGACCAGAGGTATAGAACGCACTGCAGAGGAAAGAGAGAAGAAACAGAGCTGAAACATCTATGAGATACCTACAAACACATGCACAGCAGTAATGCATGCCTGTGTAGTGTTAATGATACACTTCCAATTTCATTACATATGTTATCACATTTACTGTCAGTATCTATCTTATTCACTGACTGAGACCACGAGGGTGCTTCAATCTCTTTCTCTTCACCACACACAAAACCAGTTTGGCAAATTTATGTTGTTTCCATCTATTTAGGAAATAATTTTAAGAAATACTTCACCCCCAAACATACTGACCCCACACAACAAATAATATTTACAGCAAAAGAATGATGATTTAACTTAAGTGTCCTATGGTTCATATACCAGAATAACTCTTCTTACCTCAATACTGAAGTAACCCCGGTCCACGTAGTCGCCCAGAAAGAGGTATCGTGTCGTGGCTGGAGAGCCTCCAACCTCAAACAGCTTCATCAGGTCAAAAAACTGCCCATGGATGTCACCACACACTGAAGAGAGAATGAGAGAAGAGCTATTAGACACAATCGGCTTTTAGCACAAAAGAATGATATATAAACCGAGGGTGGATGTTTGGTCTTAACGCTGGTGTTTTTTTTTTTAACATAAATACTTGATAACTATCAGACTTTATTAATATAAGCAAATATTTGTCCACTAACGTGTGAATGAAAATGTCCCAAGAGTAAAGCAGTATGAATGTCAATAATGACTTTAACAATGAATAGCTGACACCAACTTTTATTTGGGTCTTTATTAAACTTATATTGAAAACATAACAGTAATAGTAAATGATACTAACAATAAGGTATACAGAAGAATAATACTTGTACACAAGCTAGGACAAATAGAAAAGTAATAATAAAAATAGCATAATAAATACAACAATAATAAATGTAATGTGAAAAATAAAAATTAGAATTACATTAACATTAAGTACTTCAAAAAATGTTTGAGTTTATGCTCGTGTCCAATAGTAAACCTGATCTTCATTATTATTAACAGCCATCTGGATTTAATTTTAGACAAAACCACTAAGTAACTGTTAATTCCAATTATATTGAGAAAATAAAATTTTATTTTCCAACAAAACCAAGACAAAGAAGCATACAATACTTACAATACATTTAATAGCCTACATTTACTCCACTATGTTCAGTCATAACAGTAATGTCGAGGATTATGTACCTTTAGTAGGTCCCTAGCATCCATACTCAAATCTACATGCCATGATACAAACATTAATCTAATGTTTATTTATGAGAGTCATAGCTACTAAACCAGTGTAACCACAGCTCTTTGCCGTTAGCTTATAATCTCTAAACTGCTCGAGCCATAATAAACTGACGAAAACTACAAAACAAAATCACAGCTGTGCACATCTGAGAAACACACAAATCTCACACGAGACCCTATATAAAACATACAGTAGCTGCCCTGTAGATCTGTGTTGGTGCACAATAAAAGAGAGAGAGAGAGAGAGAGAGAGAGAGAGAGATGCATACTCCTGTTGCCATGGAGACATGAATTTGATGAGAATAAAGAATGAAATAAATTAGGAGTTTGCGTTGGCATGGAGATGCTGCCTAAGCGTTTACCCCACAGGTCCTCTCAGACTGTATAGTGTGTGTGTGGGCTTGGCCTCGGACAGTGACGGACATACACACATTTAAAACCCACTTAGTGCATGCATACAGCATTTGAGTCCAGATTGTGAGAAATGACCTACTGTAATTGCGTCACCATGTCTGAGATCTGTGAAAAACTGAGGAGCAAAAGATCCCACTTCTGGTCTTCATCTGTTCCAACTAATTTTTGCTTCCTCACTGAAAACACCTTAATTTATGATAACGGGCCTTTCCGTGTGCTGCTAGTTTACCAGAGGGACACAAGCATTCTGTCAACCTTCAGCCGAACGGCTCCTTTACTTCAAAATCAATACCCAGATCAATCGATCCATTCTCAAAACGAGCACTTATTTAGCCTTAAATGTCTCTAAGGAACTGGCTTAAATTACGATTCCTCATGTCAGATGAATTAGCAGACTTATCTGCCCTAAATAACACAGCAGCCGCAAGCAGCCCGCCGAGTCTGACATACATGTAAAATGGGCCATTAACATGAACCATTAACACACATTACAGAGCGAAAGCCCTAGATGCCATCAAGCGGTGTGGCATAGTCAGAAAGAGCGAAGGCCTCTGGAGGAAATGAGGTTGGGAACAGCTAAGAGGGACGTTTTCTGGAAGGCTGAGGCCACGGGGCAGCAGTTAGCGCTCATTCTTTCTTTCATTTTGCAGGAACAGGGTTGATGAATGACAGCGAAGTCACAGGCTGAACTTTCTCGCTTATCTGTGTGTGCTCGCTGTTCCACCGACTGGTAAAGAGATTCTTCCGCCCCCTTGTATTCAACTGTTACTGCTCCAACCTTCTCATGCTGTGCTTATTTGCCTTCCCTAACCCTGCCTCCTCTACTGCGCCGTCAATAGAAATACTGATGCATTGTGGGAAAAGAAGCATGACACTATTTTTTCTCATGAGAGGAAGAGAAAAATCACTATTTAATATCCCGAGTTATCTTAGATGAGCCATTATTCCACACAGAAATCTGATATATGGAAAACACATAAACACATATATAATGCATTTGTTCATGTATAGATTACATATACGGAAATATAACCCACAAAAAGACACAATTCATTTTTTTATACTGTATATAATGCATATATGACCTAGCTAAAGTTTTTTTGTGATTTACTGTTTTCTACAAAAAAAAAACAACCTGCATAATGTAAAGAACATCAACATAAAGAAAAAATAAAATTTGTATATCTTTAACACAGTATTTCAGTATTATAAATAAAAACACACATTACCTATTTTTGTTTTTTTATAGATATGACTACTTTGATGCTTCTAATCTCATAATTAGATTTTGAGACTTTAACCTGGATTTTACAGACGTGGTCACATATATGAAACAAAATAACATTTATGTAAACAACTTAAATTTCTACATAGCCATTACAGATACACAGTATGTATAAATTCTTATTTTTATTTCAAAGTTATTTTTTATTTAAGTTATTACCAACATTAAACATAATTGATGATAACCTTAAGTCCTTTGAGCTCTGAAAGAACAACTTCTGAGCAATAAAAATGTCAATATTACAATTTGGGTACCTTGGATCAGACAGCTCAACAAAATGGGGTGTCATATAATGATTTAATCTGTAATGTTGTTGTTATGTGTACTGTGGGAGAGCACCTGATCTTCTCCTGACAACTTCAAACCCTCGTCTGGCTCTATCGCTGTCTGAAATGTTCAAGTCTTTGTAGATACAGATAGCTTTATATAATATGAAACTGTAAGAAAAAACAGATATGCCCAGTCACGTTGCAACATCAGAGCTGCATAATGCATGGGAAAATCAGATGCGCCCGGCTTTGTCTCTTAGCAGCAGAAAGCGTTTACTGTATAAAACAGTGAATCCTGCATATTGAGACAGTACATTATGCATAAAGGGGTGTATGAATTCTGCGTGAAAATGATCTTTCTGGGTCCTGGTGTTAAGTGTTTCTGTGTAAACCAATTGTCTGGTTCGCTTAACTGATCTGAACTAAGCCGGAAGAGAAGCAGGTATTAAATGTGCAATTAACATGCTTCTTCACATTCCTGCGTCACACGCTGCACAAGCGCACGAAGAAAAGAATGTAAATGGAATCTGCTCCATGTCACAACGACTGTCATCATGATCTCCCGCGGCGACGACTAAATGTTGTTTTACTCTGCCCTCCACTTTCCTCCTGATAGATGATCGTTCTTACACCTCCTCTCCTTATCTCCTATCGGTTTCTTTTCTGATTTTCTCCTTTATTCTCATTATTTCCTCCTCTTTTCTCCTCTCTGTTATGTAAGACAGAACTACCCAGCGCAGCTGGCTGAGCAGCACACAACACAAATCATTCTCAGCATAAATGAACGAGCCTGAAGCAGCCATGCAGTATGTGTGTGATTGTGGAAGTATTTACAATAGCGGGAGATGATGGCCATACAGATGGGTGAAGGTAGTGACAAACGGCAGCAGATATGTCTTTGTTTTCCATTATGTGGCATGACAAAGGAAGCAGATCTACCAACAATGACGGGTCCTCGCGTACAGCGCGCCTCCTGCATATTTCATATCGCTTTGATATTATTAATAGACGATCGGTGGGCATAAACTTCACTTGGCCTAATTTTTGTTGATCTGGGCGAGTATTCAGAACAGAGGAACAGACATCACACACCCGCACGCACACACACACACAGACAGTAAACTCTGAGCTCTCAATGGTGATAATTGTAAGGATGTCTGTTTATGTGTGTCAGTGACTATGCAGCGCTGAGCATGATGGTGGTGGGGGCACTTATTCTCACATCACCCACTGCAGGCGCACAAGGTGCAAGCAGAACTGGATGATAGGAAGAGATTTAGAGAGAGAGAGAGAATATTGAGCTGTGAGGTGCAGATGACTCAGAGGTGTAGGTGTGTTCTGCAGTACAGAGCCGCTCTCTCTCTTTATCTCTCTCTCGCTCTGTAGGTCGCTCTGATCAACTGATGGATTTTAACAGCTGCACTGTACCAGACAAATCTAAGTGCACAGCGGAATTGAACTCTTCCTGCGAGACTGCGAGTGAACTGGGGTGAACCGATGTGTTTTCGTGCCTAAATGAAAACACAGACGAAAGCTTTCGGTCACTTCTCATGACTCCATAAACACGGCCATTTACGAACGAGGAAGAGTTAAATAAATTAAGAGTTAAACAGTGCATGAACCAAACTGAGAAGTTATGGCTACTGTTTTGCTGTTTTTTAGCACCTTAGTCTATAAACATGATGTCAAACGTTATGCCAATTAAAAATAAACATTATATAAACGTTGTTGATTTACAAATAGACCAATTTTTAAAAAACCTGATTAGCGAACACATTCAATTATGAATGAACCTGAAAACACCATGATCATTAATAACGTTAGATTAGTCGAAAATACGTTTTCCAAATCCCTGGTATGCCTTAGATATTATCATAAGTTTTACATCTAAATAGGAACTTCATAATGACACCAATGGCAAACATTAAAAAGATGCTAAAACAACATTAAAGGTACTGTAATTCTGCCATAGTGCAAGCGATGTACTGTCTGGGTGAACCAAATCACATTACAAAGAAAAATTAATCAAGCTACGTCCATTATCTCTGCGTATTTTGTGGTGTGGTTACACAAGGGCCTGTTTCTTTCAAGAGTAAGCGGCTCATACGCGGATGAGACAGCGGAAATCACGGCCAGCTGGTGCGCTGACACACTCCTGCAGATGGACGCGGGTATCAAGTACTCAACTCTATTGATTATCCACAGACACTGATAGAAGAGAAAGAGTTGAGACCAAACTGCTCAGACCAGCAAATATACAAGGACAAGCTTTGTGTGGTATGTACATTACACTAGTTTTAAAGAAAGGGATTAAATTAAATGGATAGTTTGCTACACATATTTTGTCATTATTTACTCGTGGTAAAAAAAATCATGGCAACTGAGGTCACCAGCTACTTTCATTGTTTCACTGTAAAGCAAAATGCTTGAACATTTGCATTTATTCATTTTGCTATAAATAACTCGTTTTGATTTCCACAGAATAAAAACAGTCATACAGGTTTGAAAGACGTGACAGAATTTTTATTTTTTGGGTGAACCAGAGAAACACACCCACGTAAGCATTCGCACAAACACAAGTGATGCAACTTCAAAGTGACAGCTACCTTCACAGGCAAACTTCATTCGGAAACACCTCAAGCGTTTGTCGCTGCCTTTTGTTTTTGACAGTATAGTTCGTTTTTTTAACTTCTAGTCGGGTCTTTAAAATTTATTTTTATATCTGAGGTCACGATGCACATTCTCTCTTAATCTCTTGTACAATGTCTTTCCTCTTTAGTCCTGTTTGCTCACTGTATCAAAGGAGCTTATCATGAATATTCACCAAAAACTGTATTACATACTGTACATACACAGATGCTAAATGTGATAGATTTAATATGACATCCACCCCCATCCAGCACACGTGCTTTCAAGAAAGCTGTTTATTATTCTTAAGATGCCTGATGGAAAATTCGGTACATCAGCATCTGAAACCAAGTCTTTTAAACCGAGAGCAAAGAAGCAGGAAGTACCTGTGACAGGTGCCTCTATGTCGAGCATGGTCTTCTCTTGGCGTAGGATGGAGGCCCCTTCATTGATGACTCGAAGGGCCACAGTCTCCTCCACTCTTCCTTCCTTAGTGAGGTGGGCTTTCAGAAGATCCACCCTTGGCTTCCCCTCGCAGTCAAACACCTCCTTCATGGTGAGGCGGTGACTCAGGGGAAAGGGAACGGCTGAGGGGAACAAAAAACAACAAAAACACAGATGAGAACAGAAAGAAAGTACATTCAGTTATTGTTGTTCAGTTATCGAGTTGAATTATTCCTTATTTTTACATCACTTGCTAATTTACATTATTTTACATTTCAGATACCAAACTACACAATGTGTTTAAAACAGCAGTATGGTGGCAAGACACAGTCTTAGGTGTTTATTAAATCAAAATGGCTGGTCGACTATATATCCATGGTCTTTTTTGCTGGGAGACCAGCAAACCACCATAGATTAATCTGGTTTTTCCAAGCACAGCCATCTGTTAATCTAAATACTTGTTCTGTAATTACAGATGCCTCTTTACTGTCATCATTTGTTCACTGAGATCACTTACAGCGATGCAAAATTGGCCTTTTATCACGAAAACAAAGACAAACTGCTAAAAGTTAGCTGATTGACAAGTCATAATAACAGCTGCTTATTAAAGCTTCCAGAGAGCTCAATATGAATAATTGATTGAGGTGCAGCGAGCGGCGCGTCGATCCTCAGCTGGGTGAAAATTCAATTGAGAAATTAGATGGAGAAAACAATATCACCATCGAAAATTGGGGCAAAGGCAGTTTCATTTCGTTGTGACTCGCTAATGTGTACAAAGATAATGTGGGACTTGGCTTCAATAAACCATTGGCATAGTGAATTATTTACGCATGTGTGCTAGCAAAGATTAGCCGTGCGCTGTGGAGAAATAATTATGGAACGCTGTTACAGTGGCATTGAGAAGAAATCCAAAATGTTGCTCGGATGCACGGTGAGACTCGCAGATGAGGGAAAACTGAGAGGAATGCTGCAGGAGCTGTAAGCAAACCATATATTTTGTATTGCTGACTGGTGATTAGCAACAACATATACTGCTCGTGGGTTGCACAGAAAGAGAGAGAGCGAGAGAGAGTAAGGGAACTAGTGAGGGAACCTCAGGGCAGAGACTCAACGTGATCAACACAAAGCTAAATAATTCATGTTTGACTTCAGGGGGAAAAAGAGAAATCTCATGTTCCCGCTGCTGGGATAATGAGAGCAGGCCCGGCATGGGATTTTAACAGCGGTAAGAAAGTCCATTCAGACGAGTGTGTGTGGGTGTGTTTCTTGTACATTTGCACATGCTCAGTCTCTCTTTGCTTCACGGTTCTGTGTATTCTTTGTAAATTTGAATTTTTATAGGCTGTATTGCAATATATATTGATCAGAATCGTGGATCAGAATTCACATACATATGTAAAGAGAATATTGCAGAATTAATAAGAGATGCTATTCATGAAGGCTTGAGCAGGCAAGGTAGGATCTAGTAAAAGGTAGTCCTGAAAAATATAAAAGGGGAAAGTGTCATTTAAGTATCTTACTTAGGCCAATAAAGACACAAATGAGACAAATAATTATACACAGCAAGACTATAGAGCTACATAAAGCATCACTCAGATATTTTGGCATTTAAAATGGATATGCCTTGAATTATACTGAAATTTACAACAGTTGTGCCATTTCAATGCAAAAACATTGACTAAAATTTAACCATCCTACATTAATCCATCGCTCAAAACATTCACAAGAATAGCAATTACACAAACGATTGCATGCAAAACTACATATCTAGGGGTCTTACAATGGATTTTATCAGTCCATACATTTCCCATGGCATTGTTAGCACCATTGCGTACCGTCTGAGCTACAGGGATACTTTTGACAGAAGCACATTTCAGTGATAAGGGAACAGCGAAAGCATCTCGACAAACCGTTTGGCACATTTCTGACTCAGTGTGAGAGTCCGCAGAAAAAAACGTCATAGCACAGTCAGTTGAAGAGAGCGAGAGATAGACACGGAGCATCATTTGAACATAATGCCTTTCCCACAAGAACATAACGTGCCTATTTGTCCCCATATTCGCCTTCTCCCAATACACTTGAGTGCTGAGACGCACTGCACAGCTTTCTGAAAATGAGACAGACAGACAGTTTGTGTATATATGAACAATAATGAGTTGATCCAGAGCTCTGTGTGTGGTCTATCAGAGCGAAAAGAGACTTAATAGGAAGAATAGACAAGAGAGAAATAGGGGAAAGTGTGAAACGGCTGATGAACAGCAGTCTCTGTGGGGAAGAATGGAAAGCAAACGAATAGAAAGAGAGAGAGAGGTTCAAGGGTGAGGTAGAAAACAGCAGCTTGGCTCTTCACTTCACAAGATGTTGGACTGTGGTGGATGTTGCCGAGCAACAGCTAGTGACTACTGAAGTGTGGCCAGTTCAGACACAGTATACATCGTGATGTAGGACTAAATCTCAAACCTGCGCTAGCTTTGTCTTTCTCAAACCACATTCAATAAAACATTCTCTAGATTTATGAAATAGTAAACTGGTGCAGAAAAAAAACAGCTCCCCGCTCTCATTCTGAGCACCTCAGGGGTGTATAATACACACACATAAATAAAAACAAGGTACATGTATACCCAGAAAGCATGCTTGTATACAGAGTTTGCACAAAAATGAATAAAGAAGGAGCCCACGCACAGCAGAATCAGATATAGAGCTTCAGCTTACCCCAATTTTGCTGAAATGTATAAAGCTTTACACCCTGTCCCAAAATAAGCACTTCTCAGCTTACTTCCTTTCCTTGCTGCTTGATGTACTTTAAAAATAAGCTTTGTTTCAAACCAAAACATTGAAGGCTACATTAAAGGCCTCACATGCTACACAATGGCCACATTGCGTAGCATTAATTTTAATTAATTTTGTCTTGGACATAATCACAATGCATTATGGGATTGGCTTTTCTATATGGATATAATCAATCCTACAGAATGTCCAAAACGCTTGTGACGGATAGCAAACCTTCATAACAGTATTCAGAAGGACCATAGCATCCCTGCATATTAGACAATAATATGACCAACAGCTGGGAATAAACCCAACCCGAGTGAGGCAGAGAAAGCCCAATCGCAACGGTTGTCTCTTTTAAACATGTCACTCAACGTTAACAAACACACCTGTCAGCTCAACACTGTCCATGTCTGTCAATGTCCTAATCATGTTAACAGAAGAGCTTCAGGCCATGAACACACACACACCTGCTAATTCTACCAGCGATTATTTGTCAAGATACACAGCCAATTGTCATTGTGTATAACATACTGCCTATTTACACGAGTAATATTTGAATGCTTTTGCATATGTTGGAAGAACAAGCCGCATGTTTTTCATAATAAGGTAATTACAAAAATTATTGACAACGATAAAGGCTGGAGCAGTCTGGTAGAAACGCTCTATTTAAATATGCCCTGTATTTTTGAAAAAAGAAAGTCATGACAATTCAAAACAGGGTTATAGATAAGTGCAAAAATAACAGTCTAGGCTAGCAAATATCACAGCTTCATAAAAAGCAATATTTATTTCTGAAAAACATTGTTTCTAATGTATGATGAGGTCAAAGTTAGTATAAAAACACTAATTAAGACTTTCATCTTTGCACCAAAAAATTATATGATGCCCTTGAATATGATGTCAAAAAGATGAAATGTCACAGCATAACAGGGGTAAACAGAAAAGTATTCTGCTTTTTAGAACATTAGAAAAAAACGCAAAGCATCTTAATTTCAATACAATTTAAAAAAGCTAAAAATTTGTTTTTAAATCTATAACCTATAAAGACAAATGTAAATGGCAATGACAGGTGACAAGCCAAGTGGCTCATTCACACAAAAAACTTTTGTTTAACTTCTAAAACTTCTAAAAAGTTTGGTATCCAGTTTTATATTGTTAGTATGTCATGGGGATGCACAACACACGTAAGCCATCATATCTTAAGAGGACTCAAGAAAACTGATTAATCTGGATGTTCCACCGGTTTCCCCATTCGGATACTCTTGCAGTGATAAGCAGAATATATCATTCATGTCAAACTGAAAATATGACACTGTAGCTGTTTTAAAACAAATATTTTTAAGACAGCATACTTTCCATCTTGTATCCTCAAAGACAGTAACTTTGCGGATTTTAGGAGTTTGCCAATCCTAAGCAAACAGCATGCTATTCTAATTTGCATAAGTATACATAGCATACAGTTCATCAAGTGCTACCTCAGAATTTAGCTAACACAAAGTAGGTAGCATGAAGAATAAACTTTGGAACAGCCTTTGAGTTCTTAAGGTGCCTGTAATGACTTAAAATGTTGCCTTCATAGGGAGCACACTAGGCTTTAGAGCAAAGTATGTGTTAATGATGTAAAGATTTTGATGGCATCATTCAGCCTCAAAAATCTTGCCAAATGATTCATATCCACATTATCTAGTAGTGAGTTGTGAGCTTCCATTACTCATTCTGCTCATGAATCTGTTACAATATTTATGACTCTATTGAATGATAAAATATGACAACTGGTCGAACTATTTACTTTCCACTAGTTAATCATTATCCATGTTTTGGGCCTAAAGCAAAGCGTTTTACACAGAGCAAAAGTGTGCCTTTTGTTAGCATATGACAAACCGCTAACATCACACAACACATCTTTTAATAATGTTTAGTTAAAGGTATTTCAGAGGTGGCATGAAACAGTAAAGCCTGTTCAAAGAACAGAGGGACTTGGACACGTTGACAGGACATTATTAATAACTGAAGAAACTGGATTATATAACAGCTTCCACAGTGTCTACCACATTAAATCAAGAAGGATCAACTGTGCGACGAGAAGCCATGTAGCTAGGAATCACTTTGATCATTCTGACTTGCGTTTCAGACTTCGCCCTGCGGTTCTGATCTCCATGTGCCCGGTCTCTGCTGCAATGTTTGTAATACAAAAACTACACATGACTAAATAGATCTGGCAACCAGAATTGGGAGCACTCTGTGTTAAAAGCACTGCCCGTGTCGTAATGTTTCTAAAACATGAACAGATTTGGAGTGCGCTGAGCCCTTATGTGTTCACGGGCTGTGCTAGTGTGGCAGCTTGCAGGCCTGAGCGCAACCCATGCATGAAAAGCCAATATGCTGGAGAAGGGTTTATTAGGTGTCGATGTAGAGAGGGATCAGGCAACCATCAATATGGAAGTCTAGAATACCTGGAGAAACTTATGCATCAGCGATCCCATTCATCTTAAAGGGATAATTTACGCAAAATATTTATTTACTGATCATCATGTAATTTCAAACCCGTATGACATTTATTCTTCTGCAGCAGTCCCCACTGACTTCCACTGTATGGACACACAGGTCATACAGGTTTGGAATGACATGAGGGTGAAAAAATGATGAAAGATTTTTCTATTTTGGGGTGAACTATCCATCAGACATCAGAGAATCTGCACTACTAGGCCACAGCCATGATCAGAAACGTGTGATTAGTGGCAAGTCGTGCCCTGTGTCATCCTTTGTCCAACTTTCTCTATGGAAACATTTTTATTTCCTACACCTCTACAGCCTTCGCACTATAACCCCCCCCAAACCTCATCACCTATCTGTCTCTCTCCTTTAAGACCGCTCATACATTCCTTCATTATTTTCCTCTCTGCTCCTCCATCTCCTCCTCCTCTACATCTCATCACGAGTCCTCAGGGAAGCGTTGTTATGTAAGAGAGCCATGTGAACCGAAACACTGCTGCAAACCACTGCTTAAATAATTCACCCACACTACTATAAAAATCCTGCATGTACATCCCCAGCATCCAGCTCAATCTTCCCTAATGCTGTCAGGAATTACTACACGTTCCCATTTACCTCTGTGTACCTGCTTAGTGTCACTGGCCCTGAATGGACATGGGTATATTCTGTTCTGACTCCTTGTTCTACCTAACAGATTATGCTCACATATTGCCTTGAGCAGTTTCTTGAACAACAGTTCTGGATGATCACTCACAGAACAGCCAGAGGGATCACACTAATTATAAGAGAAAACTTATTAACTCATTAAAAATGTATATGTTGAATATGGGAAATTGCAACGGCATGGAAAGAAAAGGCTCATACTGAGATATTTAGATCAACCAATGATAAAACCAGCAGTTTAAATGACAAATGAGCATTCATTTGCTGACAGCAGTCATTCGCCTTCATTAAATACAATCAGATTTGTAATATTACATATTAGCCTGGTCTGGAATATCAATATTTGTGTTATTTTAATTATTACTATTCTCAAACCATTCCTACAGCCCAAAATATTAAGATATATCTCAGGAAGGATAATACCATAGTGATTGGGGGGTGGGCTCTTAGGAATTAGACCCTAAACCACCCTAAACTAGGGTAGTTGCCACATAGACACACATTAAAAACACTCAGCAACCACAAAGCAATGCCTTGGCAATTACACTAGCTTACACACTACACACTTTTACAAAATTGGGCACATTGCTCTTAAAACCATTGTGTAGCAGAGTAAGATGTCACAAAATTTGGTCACCAAAAAAGCAAATAAAATTAGCAGAGCTTGCAACTATAGTAGTTGGAATCATACCTTAGTATTTTGTTAGAATGACAATATAACATTGAAGACTTATACTAATTTTTGTATGTCCTAAATGAAACTCAAAACTACTCATCTCAGTGATTCACCTTTCTGAGTGTCCCGTTTCTATCCTGAGAGTACCTCATGACAGTACCTCATGAGCCCCTTGTGGCATCCCAAACCCCACCAGGACTAACACAGTTAATGTCCTAGAATTGGACTCAAAGTAGGCTGCTCCAAACCTGGCATATAGGCAACCCAGAATAGCGAGTGGGCCAGTGGCATCTACAAACTGCCACATGCCCACCAACATATAGAGAACTGGACTAAAACAAGACTTTGTAAACAGGAATCAGTGTCTGTAGCTCAAGCAGTAAAGCATAGTGCTATGCAACAGCAAAGTTAAGGGTTCAACTCCTACAAACTGATAAACTGAAATATTAAAAGCACTGTACAAGTTCTTTTGCATAAAAGCATGTGCTTAATGTATAGGTCTGATGTAAATAAACACATTCAGCATTCAACTTTTTTTTACTATAACCTAATTTTAAATACAAATCATCACCAACATATCAGCAAACAAAATTACTTGTTCAAAATTACTTTAGTTAAATAAAAAAAGACTATATAGACCATATATAACTCACTCACTCTCAGGATGGACATTCAAACACAGAACTAATGTTCAGTCTAGGAATATTTTAACATCAATGCAAATCTGTAAATGTTGCACAAAGTATACATTTGTTCTGGAATTTGTATTTATCAACTGTTACAGCATGCTACAATAGTAACATTAAGATAGATTCATTAATAAGCTGGAAATGAGTCTGGGGAACGTTTGCACTGCGGGTACAATATAATGATTTAGCATACAAAGAATGATGCACAGCTCCCGTGAGACCAGGGCGATAAAGCAGCATATCAAAACACTAAATGGAAAGCGCCATAAAATCCATTATGTCAGTGCAGAAATGAAAAGACTAACTCTTCTTGCACTTAGTAAATGAGAGTCTGTACAGTACAGTACATGCACTAGTTTATGAAATCCTACTTTGCTGCAGTAGGGATTCTATGCCGAGACAAATTCTTTGTTTTTTTTGCCAGTATTTAGAGCTGCATGCAGTTAAATACGAATGCTCAGCTAACCTCATCCCTGAGATTTCAGATGTGGTTATTTATCAAAGCATTTTGTTGATGATAAAAGCCCTCAATTATACATAAGGGGGGAGGGGAGACAGGCTGCTAAGCACAGGGGTGAGCTGGGAATCAGGTTGGTTCAGAGAATAACATGACTTACAGCATGCTAAATGAGCTGGATCTAAATTCTGAGTTCTGATGGGTAAATATGAGGTAGTCGGTGGGTAGGTAGCTGGGGGGTCACTACTATGATTCATTAAGTGTGGCAGTGACTAAGCGACCTTAACTTTTAGGGAGGTCAGATGACAAATTTCAACGTCTGGGTTATGATGGCCCTTGTCATAAGATCCTACTACAAATACAATTGATCAAAGTCACAGAATAAATCCAAATGTAAGCACATTAGCATGCAAATAAAGAAACTGTTTTAAAAGTTCAACCCACAGTGTTTTTATAATTCAAATCACTCAGCTAGACTGGAGCGTTAATTTATGTGAAGAATAAAAAACAAACACTAATGTTGGGGTCATTAGATGTTATTGAAAATTACAGCTAACCGATAAAAGCCAACAGACGATTAAAAGTATGCACATGTATTGCAATGCACAGCTAAATCAATACAGTTTAAAATAAATTACGTTCCTAAATAAATACAGGAGCACTCTTACTGTAGATTTCTCTAGGATCACTTTTCAGTCATACATTTTGCGAACGTAAACCTAAGTATAGTACTGTCTTGTGTTTTGTCCACTTTCTAATAAAGACCTAAACGATTACAGTATACTGCAGCTATGGGATCTCTGCTTTTATGCTGCTGTGAATACATGTGAATATTAATGTAGGCTTACGTGACCAATAAATGTGAGCAAATCAATTGGGCGCAATGGGGGCGTGACAGTATTGAGCTCTAATAATTTATCTTCAGACTCGAGGCTTTTCCTTTGAGAAAGCAAACACATCGTTGCCAGCTAAATACGCACTGAAAACCTTATTGCCTATTGAAACCCTCTTGTCTCTTGTGGATGCAGGAAGAAAGGAAGGGTGCGTGGTGCCACCTAAATCCTGCTGCATCACCGCCTCCACTGAATGGATCTGCCTTATTTAACGCATCTCCCCCTGCCTTCCCGTGGACTCAATTAGGATCAGTCTATAGCATAGACAAAAATCACACGATTGAAGCCTCACAATGATGAGAAAAGCTAAAACTAACAATACCTTCATCTTATAAGCATCACATATAAATGCAAACGACACGACTTTACATTAATTAGCTGAATGTGCAGACAAAAATGTTGACAATTAGCAAATAAAAGACACGATGCATATGTGCATTTACATCCACATTTAAGAGTTAAAGAGTGATGCATACAGAAAAGGGAAAAAGGTCAACACCTACATTTCACTATCCGATCGGTGGAGTTCAAAACCATGTCAGCGTTAGACATCTTCATGGGCAGTGGATGTCTCCAGGCGAACGTGTTTCTCCCTCCTCGCAGAAGAAGCGCTTTATTCTCGGCGTGTTTTCGCGGTGGCGAGATGCGGTTGGTGCAGTGGCATCACTCGGATGCGTCTCCTCCGTGTCTCACCGCCGGCGCTGGGGAAGATGCTGCTGCCTAGAGAGGGTGGAGGATGCTGCTGCTGCTGCTGCTGAGACTGACTGTCGTGAGGGGGAGGATGGAGCTGATGGGGTGGGGGCGGTAGAGAAACAGGAGAGAGATCTACTCGGGAGATCCTTTCAGCTCGTTGCACCACCCCGACATGGCGAAGCGGGGAACTCCCACGCACCCGTGCGAAGGGGCTGCGTGATGCTGCCATCAGGTGGAGGTGCAGGGCTTTCCCGAGAACGCCATGTTTGATCGATTGTTGATATGCCACTCAGGTTTGTCTTTCGCTCCCTTTGGCATGGTTCACATTTTTATTAAAACTTTAAATTTATTACACCCAGGGGACGTGAAAGTCGGTGCTATAAATAATCTATACAAACAAATTTATACATGTGTTTCGTGAGACAAATACGCTCTTATAATAATTACCATGGCAACCATTTCCGCCAAAATATCATATATACTATTGTTATTGACGCCTCAGTAAAGATGTCAAAACTTGGTACTAGCAAACAGTCATAAAACACGACGCCCGTTGCTGTAAAAGCGTCAAAAAATCTACAAAAGCACAAACACTCATTTTAATTATTTCTTACAACCTCCGTGAGTTAATAAGAGTCATCTGAAACGAACGGTTTGTGTAGGAATTAAGGAAAATGTGTACATTTTAACTAGAAACGTCGATTTACGACAAACTGTGCGTCAGGTTCACGTGAGCTAACGCAACGCATGCGCAGAAAACACAAAATAGCAGGTTGGCTTACAATAGTTAATAAACGTTGAAAAAAGCTGAATTGATTTGGCTACACATTTGTATATGTTTATCAGAATTATGTATTTATCCTTGCTTAACTTCTAACTAAAAGTTAGATCACGGCCATCATCCCGAATGAAGCGCTGACTGCTGGATGTTTACTGGGATATCAGAACATTAAGTTACTCAAACTATTATGGTTGTGAAATGAACATTTTTCTCTGTTGATTTTACACCAGACGAACATGTACATTTGTGACTCGTTACATGCTTTAATGGACGTACAGCGATGGCATATTTTTCTAAATATCTACGCTTGTGTTGAAGAAAGTCAAATACATCCGGATGGCATGAGGGTGAGTACAGTTAATACGTTTAATTTTTGTCTGAACTATTCTTATAAAAAGCGCGTTTAAAGTCTTATTTGTTGTTTGCGAAAAGTTTACATATATTGTATTTTTACAACAAATGCGTCTTTACAGACCTGCAGGGAGCGCTCATTGACTAACGGAGATGAATTCGTTCTGGGGTTTGCAGTACTTTACTCGTCCTATAGAGGTCAGTGAAGACTTACGCATAAACCCAATTTATGTAATAAATATTCATTATATTCATTTGTCTAACACCTTCTGTGGAACACGAGGTTTTTTTTCAATTGACTCTTTAACTATTGACTATGGACAGATGTCATTACGTCCGAGTGGCCACCTGACATGTTTTGGCATGCTAATAACTCAAAGCTAGCAGTCATTTGAGATAGTTGAGTCCACTAGGATGACCACTAGATGGCGATCTATGATTGTAGTTTTTTCCTACACATGCTTGCTCTGAATAACTTTATACCACTAGATTTAGCTTTTCCTACACCATTAGGCATCTGTTCTTCATAATCTCTTGTCTGGTTAATTCTCAAACAAGTGCTGTTAGGCTGTTGTTTTGCATTTAGAAATCCCTGACAGGACTGTACGAGCCCAACATTTTTACATGTACCCTGGCGGATTTGTCTCATCAGCATCTCCAGTGTAAACATAAGCATTAGGCCACACCTGTTCCTCTGATGACAGTCCTAGTCATTTGGCCTTGAGGGTTAAGACCTATGAGCCCCCCTCCTCTAATTCACTGCTGCCTGCCAGCATTTAGATGGATCTCTGTGCAGCAGGGTTTAGATGGAGCAGTGCACTATCTCACTTTCTCTCCCTCTGTCTTCAGCTACTGGGTCAGAGGCAGAAAGATAGCACAACCTATTTGCTGTCATCCTGTCAGGGGCAGCTTTTCACAGACAACCATATGTTTTTGAACGCACAGGGAGAGTCCAAGTATGCCCCATAATCTAACACTGTGGATGGGGGAATAGGAGCTAGAGGCATTCTAGCGCAACAAAGCTATAGACAGAAACACTGGAGATGCTAAAACACAATGCAATTTAAATAAAAAAACATACAATGGCAGGATCAGAAAAATAAAACAAAGTTTGGGGCAAAAAGTAACTGACAGGGACAAAAATGCCTTGGATATTTAAAAATTGGGGCATTAAATTGGGGGTAACATATTGTGTTATATTCTATTCTAAGTTTGTGTTATCTAATTATGGGTTTAGAGTGGATTTAGTGCAAACACTGTAGTGACAGTGTAGCTGTTGAAAATGTGCAAAATTTGTTGGCTTGTCACCAGTGCAGTGCCCTCAGTATCTTTAGGGTGTACCAATATGTACCCTTTAGGGGTAGATATTACAGTACAAAAATACATTTCTGACTGATAAAAAAGGGTCAAGCAGACTCTAGACAAGCTAAAAGTACAAATATTGCAGCTTTTTATGAAAAAGAAAAGACATCAAAATTCATGGTGACAGGCATGGTTGGTGTTTTTAATTTAACATAGATAGTTATTTCTCCGTTAACATAGAGAATTATAATTTAATATATGAGAATTATTTAGTATTGTATAGTATTAGTATTGTATAGCATTTTCTAGTATCCATTTAAGTAGAGGATTTATTGTGTTTTGTCGTTTTGTGCATTATTTACAGATACTTTTGTTCTTGATGTTTATTAGTTAGAGCTTTGTTTTATGTATTCATTTAAAATTAGACCCTTAATTTAAAAACCTGGTAATTTTAGAAACTGAGTGATATGTTGGTGAAACGGAGCATTCAGACTGATGAGAAGTTTGTTGTAATGAGGCAGTGTTGGAGTTGAATAGATGAAGTAGTAGTTGTGTGAAAGCTTCAGAAGGTGTGTGTGTGTATGTGCCCCGGGGCAGAGAAGAGAGAATGGCACTGCAGTGTTTGTTTGGAAAACTCACACAGCTCGCAAACATTCCTGAATGTCTGCACAACCGGACATCTTCCTTCTTTTGCTCTTTGCATCTCAGACAGTTTTCTTGGGCAGGGCAGTCCTGCAGTGCTGGTCATTTATGCGGCTAGAACAGGAACCAGTGTTAAATTAATATCCGTCTCTCTCTCTCTCAAAGTCTCTGCCTCGTCTCATGCAGAGAGAACGCAACAAAGATCTGAGTGTGGCCGTAGCCCCGGGGCCAGCACGCCCACCACGGCCTCTCCTGTGTCACGCATTTCTGCTTTCTACCAGAGCACTCTCTCGCCTTCTTTTTTCAGCCAAACAGGCAAATTGGTATTTTCCATTTTGCCATTACTTTCAAACACGTATTGGTATCTAACATGGTCTCTAACACAAGTATTTTAAGAACTAAAGCATGTTTTATAAAATTAGGAAGCTGAAATTGTAACTTTATCTAAAATAAAAGCTACTTAAATACATAAACATGTTTTTAACAGTGCTAATCGTCAGTTGTAGGTCTATAGATTCTGACACAAAGGTGTTAAACACTTTGCATTCAGCACGCAGCTGTAAATTGATTAATTGTATCGACGTCACAGTGTTTTAAAAGATTAAGTGTTGTAAAGGCTTTTTGACCAGAAACGTTATAATTGTGCATGCATGTAGCAGTGAGTTTAAAAAAAGATGAGAAGTGTTGTTGTATTTCGACTTAGATAACTTAATAAACTAAGAATTCGTATTACAATAAGTAATTATAATATAAATGGTCAAAATATGATGTAGGGAAGTGAAATTACAGGTAAAAAAATCTGTTTCTTCGTCTGTCAAGCTAGACAAACAAGTATATCAGATAACACGCTGATATATGGTGCTTCACAGTGTATCAGCTATCAGAATTCTGTAAAATCCATTGCTTTCAGAGAATATAGCTCTCGTAATTTACACAGCATTTTTAATGTTGGTTAAAATTAGTGTTATACTGAATTCAAATCTCTCTCCTTTTTAACATGTATTTGCATGCTTGTGACTGGTTTCATCTGTTTTCTATTTAATCATATAGTCACCTTTACTCTGCAAGCATGGTGTTGCGTTGGGTAACAAGCCACACACTGGAGTGTCATAACAGTTGTGAATTAGCTCTGTAACATTTCATTTGCACATAACCAAAGACAAAAACCTTTAACCCTATTCTTTTATTGCACTGTTAGCATTAATTCTTTCTTCTTTTCTTCATGTAATGATGGGCATCAGATTACTAGAGCTTCACTTGTGGTGTAAATCTTTAAACACCTGCATGATCCCATAGGGTCAATCTTTATCAGTTTCATCCACGGTCAGTTTCTTATCCTCTCAGTTCTTGGGAAACATAAGACTAAAGCATTTCCATGTTTGTTAAGCTCAGTTTTGTGTCTGTCTGCATATAACATATTATTTTAGAGACTTTGTGAACCTTTCTGTCAGTCATACTATCATGGTTTATTAGCTCTCATCCATTTTTTTTACCACTGTCATTTTTATAATTAAAGCAACAGGTTCGAGTAATCTGAGTGTGGTTTACTGATTGGCTAGATGTGCTCTTCAGTTGCTTCACAACTGTTGCTCAAACGAGGGTCTTCACATTCCAGAAGTCCTGACCCCTCCCCCAGCAGGTCATAAAGTTTACTGATGATTCGACAAGCTCACGGATTGATTATAACCGAACATGTCATGAATGTGACTAATTGTTGCTCATGGTTTTTTTAATTTTGGGGGGTTTCAGATTATGAAAAAGAAAGAGATAATTGATTCTGTCTTTCAAATCATAGTGCAGTTTTAATAATTATAGCCACAACTTCACTTTTTGAACTGCGTGTTCAATAGTTTTCACACATACAGTATAGTCACTGGTTCTGGACTGCTGGCTAATATTCTCTGCCTCCCCTTCCCCCTTTTGGTTTATGGAGGACTTGAGAGTTGGTGGAGACCAGGCACAGAAAGCGGTCAGGCACTTCGACATGGAAGTGATTTTCAAAAGCGAAAGGAGGACGAACGGATTGACGTCTGCTTAATGTAAGATACGGTGAGGCCAGGCACTTTGCCAGAGCCATAGAGACACTCGGGGGATTACGAAGCAATGCGTGTCCAATTTATTCACGCCAGCCCGTCAGTGAGGGACTGGATGCGTCCATTGTGCGCTTATCTCTCTGACGAAACCCGTGCGTGTCAGCCCACGACCATGAAAATATGTCAGCGATGAAACAAAAGCTAATTGTCAAACTTAGACAACCCATGTAACGCAACACAAACCTGGATTAGAACGCCGTGGCCTGGGTACGTGCTAGATGTTTTTTAGAACCGAGTAAAATCTGTGCTGTTGATGTTCTATATGCAGAAGGAATTGTTTTCTGACAGCTACAGTAATAATGAGAAGAGATTAGTGTGCCAAAACTTTTTGCTTAGCAACAGATTGTTTCACTGGTTAATTAAGATATTTAACAAATTTAACAATTACACTGTCAATATGGAACACCACAAAGCTATGTTACACAATGTAACTATTGTAGAGTTTTGTAATTCAAATATCTTTGCTTACACAAAGTTATGTCACTGTATACAATATATTCCACATATTAGTATTACTAAGCCAGATTGGTGTCATTACCCTGGATTTACAGTCATGCCAAGCAGTTCCCATGTAATCGTTATGAATTTACCAGTGTTTTCTTTTCTTTTTGGCAAAGATTTACAGAAGTGTTTTGGCTACGTTACCATGGCATCACCATTAGAGTTGCTATGGCATTACCACAGTGTTACTTTACAGGGAGATTTAAATGTTACCAAAAGACATAAAGAGGCTCTTAGTCATTCTGCTAATACTCATGCAGTTGCATTATCAGAACATTCTGCCTTTAATTTGACATTTTAAAGCATAAGATTTTCATTTCCATTCAAACTTGTACACCTATCTATATATTGTGTTAATATGAATGACACAATAAATACATATTTATAGATATACAGACTTACTTAAGCAAGATTAATGGGATTATGTGCCAAGTGCCATAATGATATAAGTAATTGTATACCTGAAACTGTTTTATACAGTAATTTTTATAGTGAAAAAGCGCTTTATAACGCAAACAACATTAAATTAATGTTAATTTTTAACAATTTGATTGAAAAGCTAAAGTAGCTTTTCAATCAAATTCTTTGTCTTAAATATAATTTGTGATTAAAATCGTTAATAACATAAAAAACGTCAAATAGTGGTAGACTGTTGAACCCATCGTATCAAGTATTGGCACTTTTATTATAATTATATTTTTATTATATTTTATAAATATTATAAATAATCTGCATCTGCAGTCGCTGCGTATGTGAGTTTGACAGGTGAGGAAAAACATTATCCTCCTGTGTTGTTGAATATGATTAAATATCCTTGCATCAGGAGTAAAGCGTCTAATCAATAAGCTGTCTTGGATGCGCCTCACATGAAATAAAGGTTTAGCAAAAGCGATATTTGTGTGTGCGAGTATTGGTAGCGCGTCCTCCCTCCCTCTCTCTCTCTCTCTCTCTCTCTCTCTCGCTCGCTCGCGCGTTATTTTCCAGCTCGGAGCCTCAAACCCGCGCGGCTCGATCGATTCGCATTGATTGTCCCTGACGAGCTGCTCCACTTTCTAGCCAATGTCAGCCCGTCTGCGATCGGGAAGGAGAGAAATGAAGGAAAATCTCTGCCGCCCTGGCGGTGTCATTTCCACACACTTCGGTTGGCCGCCTGCCAGCAGACAGGACATTCAAAAGAAGTGGAGTGGACCCGGCGAAACCGGGAGCCGGACGACCGCCTCTGACCGCTGTTTACTAGAACAGACTGCACTATTCACAGGGCTACCTACATATAACGAGGGCGACGGCTGTGCACTGCGTCACCAACGTGAAGTGACATTTAAAAAGGCGTGCACTCATTAAAAGTTAGTAAAATAAATGCATTCCTTACATTTATGCTTAATCCCTCAAATTAAAATGGCAGCCCATATTATGTATTTGTGTTGTGGTGCCTTAGATTTCTAAGGGGACAAGGGCTTAAGTCATATAAATTATGAATATATATAAATTATATATTTGTTAACCAAAAAAGAAGTTCTAAAATAGTGTAAAACGTAATTAAAACATTTATACATTATTATTTTATATTAATTTATTTCGTCGAGTTAAATTGTATTTTTTTTAAATAAGATAACAAAGTCATGCAGTCAACCACGTGCATTCTTCTGACATTGTTTGATGGTAAATATGAATGTGTCGAAGGCAAGTTTGGTCTTAAAGAGGTATGACGACATATCAACTTTTGCTCATAGAGAAAAAATCACAGGCTGCACAGTACATAGGGAGAACGAGCCGACACAAACATATAAGCTTGTGACAATAACCTCTAATGTTTCACACTGCATATAAATCGTATGAACCACTTAACACGTTACGACCTAACGCGTAAACACGACCGAAAAGAAACGTTGCGTAACTCAAAATGTCTTTGTTTATCAGTGTGTTTTCTCCGTCTCGCCGTCGCCGAAAGTCCAGTTCGGTTTTTACGCGAGGCTCCAAAAATCTATGAAATGTGTTTGCATGTTCTTCTGGATGTAGAGGTGGGATTGCGAGAATCGAAAGGTTGGTGAGCCCACACGCTCAGCTTCCCAGAAAGTACGTTTAGCAATAATTTACTATTCTCTTCCTCACGCGCTCGTCTCGATCGAAGGCTACAGATTTCTGGAAGTGTAGAATAAGGTTTTTCTCCCTTTTTTTGCCATCAATCTCAACGACAGGCTTGGAGAAGGGGCGCTCGGACAGTGGAAGCCCTCCCCTCCGCTCGGATCTGCCTTGGTAGGTGCGAATAAAAAAGGGGCCAGTGTTTGCAAATATGCAGATACATTGAAAGGGGGGGATCATACTTTGTTGAAGTCTGCTCAAAGTTGGGATGTCATCTTCCTAACGATCTTGTTGACTGGGAGAACGGGAGAATGATTCTGCTGTACGTTCATATTCGCGCTGCTGCAGACCGTATACTGGCACCGCAGAGACCGAGGTTTCAGATCATTGAGTCTAGACAAAAGGTATTTTTGTGCCATTTTACTGTCAAATAAAATTAAGATCCGCAACGTATTTAGCGACTGGACATTATAAAGTATTACCTTTGAGGCGTTCTTTGTATTTTTTGTGTGGCAACATAAACACGCTTCCCAGGAAGTATTATTCCGTCCTTTGAATCTTTTTATCGCAAGTATACGATTTACGTGTCAAATTTCGTGCTGCAAATTCACAGAATATATACATTTTAATGATATTCCAACAGTGTGACGGACAGTAGAAACTTGATATATTTGCTAGTAAAATTATGTCGGTGGGCTTTGATACAGATGACGTTTATGATAGTTGCTCCAGCATGTAACGACAGGTGGTATTGTAGTTGATGAGCGTTATGTTATACGAGTGCAACTTTTGCTCTACCAGTAGCGGCACACCAGTGCGTGTACTAATGTTGTGTGCCGAAACGATGTATTATTAATGACAGTAATAAAACAAAAGGGGTTTCGTCGTATTGATTATTTGCTGTTCAGTCGCTGGTCATTTGTAAGGATTTGTGCAACTCATCGGGGTGGGATTAGGCAGAAATGTGCGCTTCATTGTTCGCTGAGAGGATATTATCAGGCTGATGTCCCCGCTGAATCGCCTCAGAGAGCGCGCGAGCATTTACTGCTGCAGTCCACGAGCGACAGCGCGCGGCGCTCATGAACGCACTGTTTGTGTGATTGCCAGTCATTAACTTTTCTCTATGACGCAAGGAGTTGAAAAAGTTTTGACGCGCGCTTAACTTTGAGTTATGCAAATGCTCAAAAGGCCCTCGACAAATTCTGGTTGTACGATGTCTGAAAGCATGAATTATTGTCGGCATTTGCGCGCCCTGGATCTCGTGCGTGAGTCAGTTCGTGTGTTAGCGTGTGTGTGTGTGTGTGAGAGAGAGAGAGAGAGAGAGAGAGAGAGGGGGAGAGGGAGAGGGAGGGCAGAAAGCGGCGGGGGAGATAGGTGTTCGTGTGTGTGTGTTTATGTGTGTGCGTGTCTTGGGCGAGATGTTACGTTGGACTCCGCATTACCTGAATTACTCGATATCTGCCTGCGTGACGTTGCGAAGCAACCTCACTGTGGATTTTTCTCCTGTTGGAGGCTTCAGCTGTTCACTGGCAGGATTTAGCAAATGCCTTTTCCATTATTAAAGATTTGTAGTTGTAAGTTAATTTTGAAAATGTTCTTTTTACGTTCAAACGTAAATGGTCAGTGAAAAAAATCTATTATTTAAACATATAATGTACGTGTTAAATTGTCGAAAATGTGTATCTGGTTTAAAAAATATTATTTAAATATAAGGTATTTAAATATGTACGATGTTGAAGACTTTATTTGCTCTTTTATATATTGTGTAAAGCTGTTGTTCACTGCAGGACTGTCTGTTTTAGGTCGTCATTCAGTAGGGGAGGACCAATTAGTCGCGTGCTTGTCCCCAGGGAGGAGGCACGAGCTCTCGTTGCAAACAGCTTCACATGACATTACCATTAGAGGCCTTGCGACCCAAATATGCATAAATAAATACATTTGTCAGTTAACTGTAATGTTTCAATCCACAGTAGAGCCACACACTTGTCTTTTTCCGCTTTTTAATAGGTTGTATTTGTTAACATTACTAAATGTATTAGCTAACATGAACAATACACTTTTTTCACAACAGCATTTATTAATCTTTAGTAATGTTAGTTAATACAAATACAGTTGTTCATGTTAGTCTTTTTGCATTAACTAATATTAACAGAGACTACTTTTGATTTTAAAAATGTATTGGTAAATGCTAAAATTGTCATGGATTAAGATAAAAAATGCTGTTTAATCACATATAAGGAAAGTTGTTTTATAAGATGTTTTATAATTTACAGAATGACGTATAGGAAACAGTGCCTATCATTTTCAAACTATTTTCTCATTTTGTTGTTTGGATATAATTAGCCATTACCTGACTTATGAGTGATATCACTCAAAAATCTCCAGGGACATCTTTATGTAGCTATTATTCTGTACTTAGTACATTAATGAGTCTGCTGAATATGTCTGTTGCAGCGATCAGTCCCTCAGTATTTTCATATTTCTCATAGCATCAAGGCTATAGCACTTATGGCGTGAACACATAATCACCAAATCATTACTATTAGATGTATTGAACAGCAAACACAGGTTGCATTTGGTATTTTTTACCAAACATTTTACAAATTGCAGAGAGAAAGCATGGGAGATGAGTCCACAACTGTTGCTGTGTGCGATAGTATTATTTCTGGGTAACAAATTGGTTAAATTAGCACAGTAATAGTTAATCAAACTTAAAAGTATGAGCTCTGAGAGTGTTAGTATGTGTAGTAATTGATCATATCCAGTACACCTTTTAAACCAAAGATAATGTTGATGACTTTGTTTGCTAGTCACAGGGTTTCTAAAAGCACTCTTTGGTTTGTCAACACTTTGTTGGTTAGCTTAGCTACTGTAGTTAGCTGGATAGTTGAGCAGCTAAAATACTGTTACTGATTTTAAGAATTTGACTAAAGAATTATTATAGTTTTACTATTTGAATCTACTTGTAATAGTAATAGATAAATCATAGATTTATTGCTTCTAGCCCTTTCATGTTTGGATTTGTATAGGCTCCTTCTGTTCAGCTGTAAATTTCTTGATCTCTCAACCTTTGTTTATAAATGAACCCCCTCTTGTCATTCCAAAAGATTTGTTTATATTAAATCGTCACTTTTTTATACCTAATGTCTGTTTTTAGATCATATGAGGCAATGTTGACAGTATATGATTGCAGTTACAGTACAGTACTGCTGTGTCCTCTGTCACCCCTAAGCAGTCAAATATTATTGATTATGAAGAGTAAAGAGGTGCAGTAACGGAGAGCTGAATTGATCAATCTGGTGTATTTTGGCAATCTCTGACACAAGTTTCTTGAGTGCTGGAACTAAACAGGCAACTGGAAAAATAAGTTTATGTTGAAGTTTTGAACTTTACAGTAATGTTGCTGTTTCTGTTCTCCAGCAACTGTATGTCAATAAATAGGTCCACACTACAGATATACAACACACTATAATGTGTCTAATATTTATTATAATAATGAACAAATCTGGCATTCACTTCAATAAAGGAATGGACTCAGATTACTGGATGATTTCAAACTGATTTTCAGTCTTAATATGAGTTTTTTTCTTTCTTTAAAAAGCACAACATAAAGTGTGCTGCTGATATTTTACTTGCATTTTGTGTTAAATGCAACAAGCATCTAGCAGAAACAGCCAACAAAACATTCATCAGTTAAATTCATTCTGACCATATGACAAATGAGTGCAAAATAAATTTGTCTGTTAAACACAGGTCTTGCCTAAAACGCTTTGTCTTCAGTTTGTTTATTGTTTTACTTGCCGTTTTTATTGACTCGTTTGACTTCATGCCTTTTTTCAATATTTTAAAGTCAAATTTTACCAAAAAGAATAAAATAGAGCTTTGAGCAAAAGCTATTAACGGTTCATTATTCTCTCCTGAGGTACTGATTACATGGTTAAGGGTCTGATTACACAAGCTTTATTTGAATGAATACAATGCATTACAATCATTCATAACCATGCTTTTGAATGGAGCTGGGTTAATTGCGTTGAGGTCTTTACAGCTGTGAGTGAGGTATTGTGCTACTGCAAGCAGAGATTGAAGTAGCGTTTGTGCACCTTATACCGCGAAACACAATCAGGTATATTAAAAGTTCTCGACCCTTTAGCTGAGCTTGTAACATCTGCGTCAGCATGCTGCTTGATACTGAGTCATCTGACTTGTTTGTAGATGTATTTTTATGAAGAAATACCCACACCATATTTAGAAAAAGGATTGATCAGCATGGGTTTTGTAATGATGACTGGTTTACAGTACATTCACATAGGATCTTGAAAATTTTGTTACGTCATGGCTACCATTACTGTTGAATGTGAATACATTGTTATTGAAACAGCATATCCTTTTAGCTTCAGATTTCTGATGCATCTAGAAATCTTGCATGTAAAATTAGTCTGTATTCTGCATGCATTTATTTTGGTGCACATATTAACAGGTAACAGTATTAATGCAAATTTGTGCAAAGCTAAAATTATTTTTGCAACTCACCAGAAAGTAAGTGTTAAAAATGTAATGTAAACCTGTTTATCCACAGTCTTTTGCGATTGACGTGAAGCAACACAAAATGCTTGTGCAAACTGTCAAGCAAAGAAAAGTTTGAGGCACACAGACAGCACTTTCTGTTCAGGACATCTGACAGCATCCAGAATTTTTTAAATACAGTTTGGATGCTTTAAATCGTAAATGATGTACATGCTGTCTATCTTGTGTAAATGAGTATAGTCTGTAATAATTTTGTATATTTGTTGGCAGTTATTAAAACGGAAACTAAATAAGATTGACAGCACTTTTTTCTACATAGACCCGAGTCAGAAATCTCAATGTGTGTGTGAAGGCACAACGTGAGCCAGCTGTTATACAGTACCGACTCTGTTGCTTGCATACACACTGTTCTCCTGTACAGTGTGAAACAGGTGTAATGCAATGTTTTATATGCGGAAAAGGAATCTGTGATGATCTGTCAATGAGGAATGAAAGAAATGAGACAGAGAATGAACATTGCAATGACAATAATTGTGATTTAATTAGAAACATCTGTGACTTAATTGAACAGGAATGTTGGAAGAGAGTGAAGTGCACATGCTTGACAGAATGTGGGTGTCACAAATTTAAGATGGGTTGACAAAGTCAGAAAGGTACAAGAGACATTTGACATGAGTAATATTTGGATATTTTAGCAGTTGAATACTTTTAAATGTGAAGTGTGTTCATGCACAAAATTACAAATCATTTTTTTAACAAGTTTCAAACTCAAACTAAACTGTTCTGCGCTAAACTGCCCTAATATCTTAATGCCATGCCACTGTTGTCAGATTGCAATTCTGTTTGCTTCCCCAAGAGGTGCAGAAATTACACATCACCTTTATGTAATGGTGGGCCTGATGTAACTTTGACTGACAGGAACTAAAGTCACCGACAGACAAGTTCACATAGTGATATTTTAGCTTTTTTAAGAGATCTCCACCACAGACATACATATGCTCTTGAAGCAAACTACAGAGAACAGGCAATGCTCACTAACTGACACCCGCTGTAAGACGGTCTGATGTTTGCTTTTTATGTGCAATGAGATCGATGGTTGCATATTACCACAAATAACATCCGGATCACTGGCTACCTGTGTGACTGTATTTTCTCTTAACTGAGAAACTTCTCAGAACAGGAGAGGAAACAAATCGATTCATTTGTGTCCAGTGGGCTTATTTGCTAAGTCATTTTGTGGGCCCATTTCCATCACCCTAATGGTTACTCTGGGAACAGTAATTAAGCAAGTAGTGCTAACATTGAGCCACCTGTCCCCTGCCTTTTGCCTTTTTTACCACATCTGACTGACCACACAGCTTAAGTTTATAGCTGTGTATATTGTTTCATGTACCAACACAACATACATTCTGCTACGATTGTCATGCAAATTTAAACAACTTGTGCACTTTGGGTTTTTTTTCTTTTATTGAAAAGAAATTTGAAAAAATCATGAAATAATTTGATTATTTTGTTTTGTTTTAACACTTTACAGTACAATTTAACAATTAACAGCATAGTTTGTCCTATATCTCTAAGCATGCAGAGGTATAATGTTAATTCATTGTGCATTGACTTATTTAAGGGATAGTTCACCCAAAAGGTTTGACATGACATGAGGGTGAGTTAATAATAAAATAATTTATTTTGGAGTGAACTATCTCTTTAACACACAACTTTTGATTTTAAATATGTATTACTAAGTTTAAGTTTAAAATGAACATGAACTATGATTTATAAATCCCATGTTAACGAATACAACTTACTCTAAAATGTTACAGTGTAATTTATAAGTTTAACAAAGCAAATCATTACAGATTCTTCTTTGAAATCTTAACCGTACTCTGGTTAAGAGTCACTGTCCTAGTTGGTGCTGGATTATTATGTATCATAACCTGAGTCATAGAAACAAAAGAGCAACAGAGATAATCACGGAGATGATGAATTAAAACGCAGTGTGGGAAGGGGGGGGTCGGTCGGTGTGTGCGGTGATGTGTGGCCAACTGTTGGCTTGGAGCAGCGGCCATAAGAGTGGAACGGATTTGAGATGTGCCATATTGCCATTCCAAGCCAGGATAAAAGAGAAACCACAGGCTGTCCATGGCAGGCTAGCATGGTCTGTTAGAGACATGCTTTTCTCTTTAGGTTTGGATGGGAAGTGAGTCATTGCCGCTAATACAGAAAACGCTGCTATGTAATTTCACTGTTTTTGGGACGTGAAGGTTGTGTGCCTCCACAGTCCCAGCAAGAGATGTGTGCGGTGGGGAAGGTTTGGCAGACGTAGGTAAAGCAGCCTGGTGCAGTGTGGCCCCTGGTTCGAGAGAGAGAGAGAGAGAGAGAGAGAGAGAGAGAGAGGCTGGCTGTGGTCCGCTGGCGCCACAGACCCCTGAGCCGGCGAGAAAGCGGGGGCTGCGCTCCTGCCTTTGAAGCTTTACCTCCCACTAATTCTGGCCTTCCAATTTCCACACACTGCGTAGATCCCCTCACCACCCCCTCTCCCTCCCTGGCCCTTTGTTTGCCTTATAAGGACTGGCCCGGCCATTTCCTCAGCTTTTCTCAGTGGGGTTTGTGGAAGTCTCTGTTGTCGATGGATAGAGGGGGGCAACCAATAAACAATACGAGTTTGTTCTGTTTGGGAGGTAAAATTCAGTGTTTTGTCCATCAGCTGTTGTGTTTCATATTTCACCACGTGATTGACAACAGTCAAAATATCATATTATCAGTGTGATGTGCATACATACTCTTTACTGATGGAGTTGATGGAGTTTATGGCTGCACAGGTGTGCTAAATCACACCTTTATCAAAGATGTTATGACTTTTACATTTACACTAGAAATGTACACCTGCTATTTAGATTCACCTCCGTGGTCAGTGCTATAGGTGTAAATGCGATCCAAAACATTGATGATATCACTCAAACCTCACCTGAAAGTAGATGAAAACACATGGGATTACATCACATTTGTATTGCAAATACTTCAGTCAATCAGATAAAGTATATAAGTATGTGATCAATTCACATACTTATATATGGTCAGCACAATCGAGTGCTTTATTAACATATATGTAGTTTTAATCATAGACTCACCTGATCACACTTTGTTTTTATCAAAATTGTTTAGCAGAACTTTTAATGAGACAAATGTTAAGAGCTATAAAATGAATATAGGTTACACAGGTAAAATAATCTTTTTGTTTTTGGATAAATTTGATTTAAATGCCCTATAATATGTACTCTTAATGTAAGATTTTCATTTTCTCTAGAGAAATATCTGAGATGTGGGAAACTTTAGCAAAAGTTTCTAAAGAAACAATTAGGGTCTCACCTGTTCTTTTTCTTTTTTATGATTAAGCGAGACTGTGTCTCTCTTGACCACTTGTCAAAATCACCTGAGACAAGTCTTATTTACTCTTGATAACAGGATGCCTATAATACATAGTAAATTTGATAAATAAGAGGCTAATGTTTCCTGTAATCAAGCATATTTTATACTGGCTACTTTACCTTGGATGATGCATCTTTTGCAGAAACAGTAAACCATGTTTGGCTGTGGAAAACTGCTAATTGCACGTAAACATGATTATATGGAGTAGTTTGTCTAATACGTATAGTGTTTTTAGTCAGGATGTCTGGCTACGCTGCAGTTCACGTCTCTCTTGTTTTTGCTTTACTCCTTTGAAGATAAATGTGCATATTGATTTCTCAGGCACAGTAGGGGCATCAGTACAACACTCAATAAAATGTTTGAGCCATGCGAAGTAAAGGCCCAAATTGCTGCTCACCGTTCACAGCCACTGCTTTTTTGTTGTCGAGGTCTCTTTTAAACATCAGAACATCTTTAACATCTCTTTCTCCTTCTGTCTTTGTGTCTCAGTTTACAGGTTGCCGGTGGAAAGATGTGGATGAGGGCTGAATTCTAAAGCGATCGGCGTTGGGGTCTGCCTGCCATTGGCCGGCCAATTTGCCCGTAAAGGGGAGGCTCCACCCTCACCTGGGTACTGAGCGGCTCGCACGCGCCGTCTGGCTCCTCCCTCGCCAGCCCCCGTCCCCTCCCCGACCCCGCCCCCCTCCCACGCACACACCCCGGGGCTGGACCATGTCTGGCGGACAGCCGGAGGGCAGCCGGACACCCAAGGCTCAGGACCAGGACGAGGAGCAGGACAAGCGCAGCTCCAGGGAGGTCAGCCCCGTCATCGAACGCCGCAATCGAAGCGGCATCATCAGCGAGCCTCTCAGCAAGAGCCTGAAGAGGTCTCGCACCCTCTCGCAGTACACTGCCGCGTGTCCCCAGACCGCCAACGGACTGAAACACAACGGCCAGGCCAAGAGCCACACGGCCAAGCCCCAGCCTGCTCAGCAGCAACAGCAGCAGCCTTCCGCCTCGGCCTTGGTGCCGAGCAAGCTGGACCGGACCCTGGAGCAGGTGTTGGAAGGACAGAACGGCCTGTTGCACTTTGCCCAGGCGGCTGCGCTGCTCAAGCGGGCGGGCATGGAGCACATGCTGCTGCCAGGGGGAATGGGAGTGGGCGTGGGCGGGGTCGAGGCGGGTACGGTCGACCTGGAGGGGGCGTCGGTAGCTGACACCGTGGGGGGCCACACAGACTTCCCGTACGGTGTGGGCGGAGGCTTCCCCTTCAATCCGGGTCTATTCATCATGACGCCGGCCGGAGTCTTCCTCGCCGACAGTGCACTACACATGGCCGGCTTGACGGAGTACCCAGTGCAGAGCGAGCTGGCCTCCGCCATTAGCTCCGGGAAGAAGAAAAGAAAACGCTGTGGCATGTGCCCACCTTGCCGGCGCAGGATTAACTGCGAGCAGTGCAGCAGTTGCCGGAACCGCAAGACGGGCCACCAGATCTGCAAGTTTCGCAAGTGCGAGGAGCTCAAGAAGAAACCGTCTGCTGCACTGGAGGTAAACGATACTGAGACTCTGTGACCTTTTAGCCGTGGCGAATATTATTCTTATGAATGAATTCCATTAGTTGCTGTTTTGACTAATAGGATTATGCAACAATGAAATGAAACGAATGCAAAATAACCTTGATGGCAGTGTGGGGAGAGCGTGTGCTGAGGGTTAGGTCGGGAGATGAGGCTACGGGGTGACAGGTGGCACTGAAGGTAGTGGGGGAGGGAGAGATACGGCCAGACAAACGCCGTGGGGTTCGTTCTAATCTGCCCCCCACTGCGGGATCACGTCACTCCTCTCGCATCCTGCGTCTGTGACACTACTAGGACGCTCCTCAGAGATGTGATGCCCCCCGTAAGGTCTCTGCATTTGTTAGGGTCGGTTATGTTGAGAGATGTGAGAGGTTTTGTTAGTTGTGTACGTTCTCTATGCTTGATCAAGAGGTTGGTTACATCCACAGCTACATCTGCCCATTTATGTCTTTTAAGGACGTAGCAGCATGCATGATGTGTATTTTTGTGTTTTTATGTACTACGTAATCCATCTGGCCACAGGGCTGTCATCTGGAGCACCAGGTGTCAGTGACGAATGGTTCGCCCCCTCCTCCCTCTGAGCAGTGTGGGCTCGTGGACCTCCAAACTTCTTACTGAGGTCACCCTAAATTGTTTTGATAGAACAAATGCTCACATTTCAGTAGTGTTTGATTGATCACAGATTACGTAAATGTCGACATGAAATCAAAATAGTCTTAATGTATGTTCCAGGTATTATGAACGATTCACAGCATTCCAAAGAAAATACATAAAGTTGTCCTTCGTTTCACAAGACTGTCTTTTTTTGTTGGTGTCACTCGGATAATGTTAACTAATAGCCAAATAGTTATTCAGCCATTGTTTTATGTCCAATTTAGGTCTGGCTACATTCTGGTGATGTGTGTAATGTCTTATTTAAAAGTTCTAGTTAATTTCCAATAAATAAAATCATGTCCCTGTAAAAACACAATATTCAGAAATGATGTAATTTTTGTGGGTTGTGAATGTGTTTCAATTCATGTTGACTGGACGTTTGATTTAGAAAGGTTTTTACTCCGAGATGCTCAATCTTCGTGTGTAAATATCCTTGTTATTGACGATGGTACATTAACATTGGCATATTATAAATATCAGTATCATGTAAAAATCTCTGTATGTCTTCACCACTTTTTTAAAGTAGTTTACACTTGCAAAACATGGATTTTCCAGTCTAACATTGTGAAAGTTTTAATGGTAGTTTGACACGAATTGATCTGTGGAGCGTGGCCTGTATCCTCGTGCTGTCCGGCTGGAAAAAACAGTTACAGAGAACAATCTGCTCAATTGTGTCGCCGGTTATTGTAGCTTTTCTCTCTGTCTCCAGTGGAACATTGTCTTCCTGTATCTGTGCCTAACTATGCATTAGTCTCTCTATGAAAAGGGTCAAATTATTCAATTAGTTTGAAGGTACACATGCTTCCTTAAAGTTGGTTTGTGCTATATTTAATAATTAAATGGTTGTGTCAGGTTTAATGATATACACAAATAAAATTTTGAAAGAAATATTTGGCTGTTTTGTTTGCCATTTACAAAATTATCATTAAAACACAGTCCGTGAGAATAATGGCCAGGATATGCCGTGCCACAAACATTTCAGTCATTAAAATCAGTCTGATAATTCCACGCCACGTCTGCTGCCCCAGCTGTCCGGTCGGTGTGAAGTCAAACAAGGTCGTGTCTGATGGTGTCTCCGGGATTCCTGGTGATTAAAATGTGCCTAAAACATAAAGCTGCCGTTTTATAGTTTCTTAAAGAGATGTTAATTCGAGCGCCTACCATGATGGGAATAGTCTTGCACTAAACGTCTATGATGTGCCGCACCTGCTGTTTTATTGCTACTAGATGGAGTAGTGTGAAAACCAAATAGAGCACAACATTGTGATTCATATTTCTCTTGTGAGGATAAATTTGCAAATACATGTTTAAAGATATATTGCTTGCTGGTTTTCAGACTTAGTAGATTGTTTCTAGCTGGTCATTAGTTGGTCCAACATTGGTCTACCAAGATTGGCTGAAACATTGATGGTTGGTCAACTAGCCTACAATAGTCAGAAAAAAAATGATGAGTCTGCTTCACACTTCAAATCTGTATACTCTGCAAAAGCGACAGTGGTTTTGAAAGCTGAATCACTTAGTGTTGGTGTATTATGTCAATCAGACTCCATGAATATGATAATGAGAAGTCTAAACATTAAAACGTTGCTAGTGTAGCGTGTCGAAAGCATGATTTTTCTGCTAAACCTGGTCTTGCTGGTCAAGCCTCATGAAAATGTCAGTGACTCACTTGCAAAAAACTTTAATTGAAGTCAGTGTCTGTTGGTTGTGTTGGGGTGTTTCTGGTAAAAGTAATGGCATGTTCTCTGTCTGTGTGCGTGTTTCTGTTTCGTGAGTGATCTTGCAGTACTGGGCTGTTTGCAGTGCATTGCTGGCATCTCAGTGTGGGCCATAAAAACAAAGACGGGGGGAGTGGAGGGTTAGCGTGCAGACCATCAAGGCCTTTGCCACCTCACACCTCACTGACTGGAGATGTGGGGAAGTATTTTGGGAAGCTTGCGTTACTTTGGATGGAAATAGAGGAACACGAGCGAATTAGTCGCTCATGTCGTCCACCCTGAGATGTTTATTTTTGTTGTACTAATGCAAACAAATTGTCTGTTAAGTGTTGGTTAGCACACGTATCTGTCTGTGAGGAATGTTGGATTTTATTATTATTGTGAATCTTGTGTCTTTTATTCTTGTGTCTAATATTAGTTTATTCTTACACATGTGTTTGTGTGAAATTATTTAGTAATACTTTGTTGGCACGTTTTCCTCAGAAGTGGTTTAAATTCTAACGAAGCACAACGTTGTCAAATGTGTCCTCTTTGTCACATCCATAACGCACATATATATATAAATACATAACTCGTGCATAACCTGATATTTTGTCTGATGTCTGGACTCAACAGGACTTAGTTAAATATAAACAGATAATTCAATATATTTGTTTTATATTTCATGTTTTGACTGAAAATTTCACCGTCATAATGTTGAAATTGCTAAAACTATAATTTATGTATATACAATAGATGTCTGTTATATGTCTAATTTAGATGACTAAGTAAACCTGTGTATGTGTGTGTGTGTGTGTGTGTGTGTGTGTGTGTAATATAAGGCTGGTGACCCTGTGAGAAACTCAGCAGCAAAGGGGAGCGGTAACTTATTCATAGGAAAATCAATAAACCGATTACAATTTTTGTGTTAACACCTTTCACATGATGGATGACCTTGGAAACCCACGCCATCCCCTTGTCCACTGTTTGTACAGATTTAGATTGAGAGGCCACGGGAGGAGCGCCCGTGGGGTCATCTTATAAAAGAGGACAGGGCGTTAAGGTCGCTTCTAGTGGGGTAGTCAGAAGGCAAAGGTCATGGCCATCACATTCTCAGGGGCTCGTGTGTGAGACACACCCACAGTGTTGGGTTTGAATTTCACATGCTGTTAGCGGTCGACTTTGTTTTACATTGTTTGAAATGAGTAGCTTTTCAGGTACCTAAATTACACAGGAGGAGTAAAACAAATGGAGTATTAAGTCTCTATGTGGATGGATGCAGCATTAAGTCTTTTAATCTTAACCCTTCTGTGGTGTTCGGGACCCATTTTCACTGTTTTCTTAAAAATCTATCTCAGACATTCATGATGAATATATTTTTACACTCATATCATACATTTTTCTTTTTAAGTTGATTTTAGTTGATTATATTTAACAGAGATAAATGATACATGTATACCATATATACTATCTGTTGCTTGTAATTGTGATAAAGTAAACATCTGTAAAGTATTTTACATACATTTTTATGTCCGTATTGATTTAAAAAACGAATAATTCTATGTGTCCACTTGGATACGCCAATATTGGATGAGTAAAAAACTTAAATACCATATGAGAGTTAAAGTGATAGATGACTCAAAAATGACAGTCATTGTGACCTTTTATTATTTTCCTTCCTACATGAAATGCAAACAAATATCTCAAAATATCTCAACTGTTTCCACAGTTTGTACCATTGTAGACGTATAATTTTGTGGATATTATTTTAGAAAGCACTTAAGGTTTAGCTGTCGCTATATAAGTAGAATTGAACATCATATGAGATATACATTGTCAGCAACTCTGCACGTGACATAAATAGTGTACATGAATAGCCCGGGAGATGTGACTCGCTTGACTCCAAAGATTGACATTATGATAGAATTACCATGAATTTCTCAGCATTTGTTATGTCCACCTTTTGATATTATATTCAGTATAAGCGTGTGGGCTGTAGCATGTGTGATCATGTGAGCGGGGATGTGTTTGCCGCCCATGGCTCGGTCCAGCACCGACGAATGTGTGAGATTCTGCCGCAGTAGCGTTGCGCCGGGGGGAGGCGTTACCTAGCTCTAGCAATGCTTGAGTTCCTCTCGCTCGGTCTCAAAGGCTTGCTTTTCCTCACCTGGCTTGGTCTCAGAGCCCACCTGAGTCCCGCAAAGACAGAATACAGGGACAAAGAAGGAGACGTTGAGATTTGAGGGAAGAGAAAGGGTTACTGGCGAGAGCAGTGCGGTGGGCTCTCGACGTGACTGCGTGGTGACTAAATAATGAATGTGGCATATCGAGTTTCACGTGGAGCCAGGGCCATGGCCCGTGGCTGGAGAAGAGGGGGGAGAGGGACAGAATGAACAGGGCAGGAAAGAGGAATTAAATGAATCACACGTCTGCAGAGAAGAGCTGGAGGAGGAAGAATGCAAAGATCACAAAATCTGCGTACTGGTCCATGTTTGACTAGAGATTTGTGAAGAGTGGAATGTCACTTAAAAATTACAGAATGATCTCAATATCTGTAGCAAATATATTTCCATATGTTCGGATAGACAGTGAGACGTACGGTATAAATGTACATTTGGCAGACACTAATTCGTAATCATTATGTGTGTTCCTTGGATATTGAACCCATGCTCAACCAGTTGTGTTTGACTGACTTATTTATGACATACAAAATAAATTAATTGTTTGATTTCATATACAATATTTTAATGTCACACTGTATATTCACTTATATGCAATATTTTTATTAAAAATAACTTAAGCTTTGATGATGATTCAGTTCAACCATACAAATAATTGACATGTATAGCATATTAGTACCATTTTCATATACAAATATGTTTTTGCTCTTCTAACTGTGTGCCATTTCTCTGTCTCCATCTCTCTTTATCTTTCTGTAAGAAGGTGATGCTGCCGACGGGCGCAGCGTTCCGGTGGTTCCAGTAGGACTGTGACCTCTGACCTCCACCCAAAGCTCTGCCATCAAGTGCAATGCCAACTCTCGCTTGGATCATCTCAGCGCCGACACTGGCTGACAAACACAAACTACATGGAAAGAAAGAGAAACGCAAGACAACTATGATAAACTTCATCACAAGATACAGAACAATACAGCAACAAGACGAAAAGAATCAAACGAGTAATGGATGCACCTACTTATTCCTTGAACCAAAAATTAAACATAAATAAAAAAGTATCTATGGCAACTTTCATTCCCTTTTATATGTTTCCATTTTGGTACCTTTTTGTCCCTTTCCAGCAGATTTTTTTGTGTGGCTTAGACATGGAACTGTTCATTGACAAACAGGAATGATGGACTGAGTGTGGACAATCAACTGAATTTCTGTGTTTGGTGTTAATGTTGTTCATGTGTGGAAAGAAACAGTACTTGTGTAGAGAATGTAAATTTTACGGCTATATTTTAAAATTAGTGGCTAATGGCAAGCACTATTGTAATTTAGGACCATTGCTCTTACTTAAAAAACTGTATTTTATGATTGTTTCCTTTTTTTTTAAGTTCGATTTAAATTTATAGTTTGAAAACTGATCATTGTTTGTCCTTGAAAGAAAAAGTAAATATTCCAAAATTTACCAATCCACTTTTCTGAAAGAACAAATATGCACCGTAATTGGAATATAAAAATTGCCATCGTTTCTGTACGGTTGATACTACTGAAAGCTCCGAACATTTCAGTTTGTTTTACTGTACTGGCAGGCTTGTGTTATATTGTCAGATTGCATCATATCACATCATGTAATATCACGTTATATCACGTTCCATAATGTCTCGTGATGTTGCGTTATATTACGAAGTGTCACATTACTGTGTTCTCAGTGTACTGGTCTGAATTTTTACGGAGCATTTGGAGACAAGCACTCGCTCGGCTCAATCAAACGCACTGAAAGAAATAACTTTTTTGTATTTTGTTTTTGTTTTGCCGGTAGCTACATCTTTTAAAAAAGCAGCAATGTTTGTATTGGATTAGAACTATGGGCTGGTTTTGTGAATAAAAACAAATGCATGTATTTGTGTCAAAAATTTACAGCTCTGACGTCTGTCTATTTGCATGTTTTTTTAAAAACATCCACAAATTTACAAAAACATATGGTATGGGTATGGTATTGTTCACAGAATCCTCTAGGATGTTCCTTTTTCAATTCAAACAGTAAAATAAAAGGCAATGGGACGAGGTGTTGTTTTGAGATGCGGTAAAGGTGTTTTATCAAGAGTCTGATTTCTTTGCTTACTTCACAACATGAAAAATTTAAAGTCTACAGCATTTTGCAGTATAACAATGAAAGTGAAGATGCGCTGAAGACAGGAACAATGTGCTTCTGTGGCCCACTGATCTAACTTTAATATCAGCATTCCTTCCTAAAGTACAGACTGACATTTAAAGGTAAAAAACACAATTAAAAGACAATGAATTATTGATACTCAGCCAATGTCTCTGACCGAGTCTCTGAAAGCTAATCAGCAGTAACGTCAATTGTCTCGAAGGCAGTTTTGGCTTTGGGGGACTGCAGATCACAACAAAATCATATAGGCAGGCTACATCATTCAAAAGGTTAAAGTTAAGTTTGGGCTGTAAAATTAAGAGTTTTGTGGCTTTTAGTCCATGTCTATCAACTTAAAGGTCATATATATGCTAGTGTATGCAAAATTTGAATCTTTAAAGATATATGTTTGAAATGTATAAATTGAATATTATAAACATTGATGACTCATCCTGCACTACACATGATTTTCTCCAATCAAATGCTCATTAGAAAAGCCCCTCCCTCTAACACCATCTGTCATGGTGCATGGCTATGACATAACTCATTTGTTTTGGCTATTTATAAAAAAGCTCAAACTTCAAGACAATGCAAAAAGAAAACTGCTGGTCAAGCCATGTCTTCTCTTAACTTCTTTGAAAAGTAACTTAATCTTTTAAAAATTGGGGGAAAATGGTACAACCTGCTACTCGCCTACATGCGATACATGTACAAAAAGTAAAACACTTTTGATCCATAAACACAATAATATAATAAAACACAAGTAACAAATTTCATCAGGAAGGTGTACAAAATAGCAAGCAAGAGTAGTGAAAGTGTGGGCAGTGTGTGAATAGAATAAAGCAGTGTGTCACGTTGTTGTAGAAAGGTGGAGGTACCAGCTGCAGGCCTGGAGAGCTGGATTGAGTCCTCAGAGCTGTAATGAGCCCAGGTCTGTGGTGCAGTCATCAGAGCGAGATCTGTAATGAGCCACAGTCTCGGGTGGAGGCCCAGTTTGGTGAGGTTCGTGCAAAAGTGTGTGTACGTCTGAGCGTGTGTTTATGTGCGAAAGTAGAGCTAGAAAGAAAGAGAGAGAGAGAGAGAGAGAGAGAGAGAGAGAGAGAGAATGTTCCCATCTCCCCCCTGGTGACAGCGATGGGCCAGTGCCACGGCCGCGGCGCTGAGAGGAAGCTGGGGCTCTGCATTATTAATGTGTGCCGCGGCGTCCTCGCATCTTCCCAGCCGCACAGCTCACTGCCCATCCTGCCATCACAGAGAGAGAGAGAGAGAGAGAGAGAGAGGTGTGCGGGGGGCTGTAGATGAAGAGAGCAGGAATGGGGGGACATCGTGGCTGTGTCTGTTAGTGAATATAGTGTGTTTGCGCGTGTTGGATTGAGAAAATGTTTTTATCTCTTTTGGTCAGTGAGAACCTATATGCCCGAGAAAGGACATAGTTATACACACATATATATATATATATACGGACAGAAACGGCAGGTCTTTGTATACATATTTGTGTGCTGAATTCGCACAAATCTTTTTCTGTCTGAAAATCAGCTTATTAAATCTAATGTAGGTTACAGTAGGGTAAACGTGTAGTTGGACAGTTATCTGCACTGTATCTAAATAATACAGGCACATTGATGATAGCTGACAAAAGCTGAAATTTTAATGTAGCTCTAACTTCAAAAGTGTCTTAACACGTTTTTGCAGATTCAAGTTTACACTCCATGACTTGACATATAGCACATTAATCGTATAGACTACGTTGCTTTCATGGTGTGAAGATGTTTCTGTTTAATAAAATGTTCTGCCCTATATTATCTAATATATAGTAGGCTACTAGCAGATAGTACCATTTGTTAGCATTATTATTCACCTCAATAGCAGTGGTTTCTGAATCCAGCCATCTATTGCATCTTGGGCAAGATCTCACAATAATTCGTTTACGAGGTTGCTAATTCGTAAAAATGTATGTGATTATTAGACAAAATGCAAAGATAAAGACCCAACCGTAACCCCGCCCCTAACCATAACATCACTGATGAGAAGGCAAACGAATCATGACAAACTATATTGAAAGGTCCAAGACTCAAAAATAAATATTTGACAAATTTTCTTAACAATAAACATTAACTAAATAACTAATCATGTTATTTTTAATTAAATTTAAAAAAAATTAAAAAAATATATTTTTTAAATATCACATTTAAAAAATTATGGTTCGGCTAGTGCATTTTCATATGTATGCTGAATATGTGCGGTGACTGTTACAAAGGTAATCCCATTTTCATATATTTGCAACAGATTAAGTGTTGTGATTTCACCTGTTCATTCTCTTTTACTGTTGACATATGTTTACATATGATAAATATTTTTAAACCATTTTTGGGATGTAATCAATTTCAGGTCAGCATTAGATGCAATGATTTTCAAAGCTTATATGTAAACACGTAGACGCTTCAGCTGGTTTAGGTGTTCATTGGGCATATTGTGGGTGTGTCGCCGAGACTGTGGTGGGTAAAGGCAGTACTGGACTCTTTGGTGTATGGTGAGGTAAATCACGCTGTTGTGGAGTGGGAAGGTCAGGGTGCGGAGCAGACCTGTCACAGTGGGGAATCCTAGAATCTTATCAGCGCCACACAGACATGCAACCGCGTTGATCTGCTCACCCTCTCGGCCAACACACGCGTGCCCTTCCCCCAGCCCTGCGCTCACGACGGCCTTAGCCAAGACAACAGAGACAGCCAGCAGAGTCCAATAACCCTGCTGGACCGCTTGGCTGGAGACGATCAGCGCTTCATACAGGCAAACACGGATGGGCGAAACATCTAATACGAAATCGGTAATTCATTCCAAGATGACTAATGTAAAGTCGTTTATGTGCGTGGAGTTTTTAGGATTTAAATTATGCAATTTAATTAAATATGAAAGTATTTCAAAGTGCAATTTCACAAACTGCCATTGTTCTGACAAACCCACTCCAGTCAGAAATGGACATACAAACATTTACATCTACTCAGTCTATATATGGCCTATTTACAGTTGTCTCTGTACATTAAAGCCGAAATGTGTATTTTTTATAATATGTAAAGGTAAGTGAGACATGTCTAGGATTATCTTGCCGAAAACAAACTCTGGTTGATCGAATTTGCCCAGCAATGTTGGCTCAACCAAAAGCGTTAGTTTGGGGCGGGACAATCTGTTTGGCCGACCAATAGGAGATAGCAGAAACAGCAAACTTGTCCTTTTAGTTTAGGTTTTATCTTAACTTCTCACCGTTCCACAGGTGGAACACTTAGGAGTATTTTATTATTTACTTTAATATTTCATAGTTAAATTCTAATCTAATCATAACAGACTATTTTGATGGAAAAAGGTCTAAGACTAAAGATTAAATATTTGACAAATTTTCATGAAAATGTGAACAAAAGAAAAATTAATTAAAACTTTTAATTTTACTTTAAAAAACACCTAAAATTAAAAAATTATAGTTTGCATTTTCATGTGTATGCTCTATATGTGCAGTGACAGTCATCAGGTTAAAAATGTACACCTTCATTCCCCCAAGTTGGAACAAACAAAAAGTGACTTTCATTAGGCAGAACAATCATCAAATTAGTCTGTGCACTGTGATCTTGGGTTTTATCATCGTAACAAATCGTTTTCAACATTTACCCTCTATACTCAAACTCTTGTCTGAATCAGGGTATGGATCTCAGCAGCGACCTTGCTCGGCTTTTCTCCTCAGGGTGTGGAAGAGGGAAAGGAAGAGAGAGACGAGGAGAAGCTTCGGCACGGTGGGAGGCTGACAGCCTGAGGGCCCAGGCCTGTGGCTGAAGCGTGGTTGAGCAAACCCAATGAGCTACTGCAGTAGAGAAGGACACGTCACCATCGCTGTGAAGATCTCCACCCTGACCGACCCCTACAGCCCACAACTGCAGATAACAATCCATAGCATCTCAAAACCAGCAGCGAGGTGCCACACACAATATCAGTAAGCAGTTTCATAAATTGGCGAACATAGCTCCAACATATGCTCTCTTCTGAGGAGAGCTGACACATGTCCACTCCGACAGGTTCCTTATCTTGTAAACAATGACAGCCAGGCAATGTTTTTGATTTTGGTACATGCACGAGACATATATTGCCCAGGGTGCACATGAGATATATACCTGCTATAAGGGCACATGACACTCTGGTGTAGAAAAATAAAGCACTTTCAATAAAACATGATTCGCACATTTCTACCCACCTTCGGCTCTGTGGGGAATACCAGCATGCCTTACCTGAAAAAGTAAGCAGGGGATTATATTGGATGACGATTCATATTAAAAAAAAAAATGAAAACTGTGTCGTCATTTACTCAGCCTTGTTTCATTGTGAACCCGCATGACTTAGTTTATTTTCTGTGGAAAATGATATGCATCATTTGTTGTATGGAATATAGACGCTGCTGTTTTCCATACAACGAAAGCTTACAGTAACCAGATGTTGTCAAGATTCAGATAAGGCAACAAACTATAATAGTGCTATAAGACTCTTGTTTTTCGTTTATATTAGGAACATATCTAAATTAAAAAAAAAAATTATCTTCTTTTTCCCTTATACCTCAAATTCATTCATTCTTTTACATATTCAGATTTAAACGTAAACATGCACTGTGATAAAGAACCTTTAACATTTACAGAACCCTTGTAAGACACAAATGGTTTTTAAAGTCAGTATAAAACTGGGACCAGCAATACTGTAACATATTTCAGATCGAAACAAAACATCAAATGAGTAAAATTCAGGGTGTGCCTTGTTTTTTCCTTGTTTGGATCCTAAAAAGTAGGCTTTTCTTTTAGAAATAGAGGTCACAGATGACTGACAGTTGGAGGTCAGAGGTTAATGGATGTTATGCTCAAAACCTCAAACTGATGTCATTAGAGAAGAGCAGCCATTACAATGTACAATTTCAGATTTTGATCTGAAGATTACAAAGACATTTTTGATGAAACTAGTCAAATGTGTCAACAGAGTAAATATGGTAAATATTTGATTTAATGTTTGTTCTATGGTATCATGGCAAAAAATTATTATTTCTAATAAAAGAAAAGAAAATATTTCTGTATGTTTTATCCTCTCTCTCTCTCTCTCTCTCTCTCTCAAGCTTGCATTAACAGAATCTCGAATAAATGCAACTTGAGAATCTCAGTTAAATAAATGGTACCTCTCACGCTCTCGCGCTCTCCCACCATCATCCCCAAACACTCACACAATCGCGCGCTCGCACGCACACACACACAAACGCGCGCTCGCACACCCGCAGAAACAGATTAAGCTCAAATCAATGGCTGGAGCTGAAGCGGAGGAGAGATTTCACCCTGGCTTCTCGTTAAGGCCCGGCTGAGGCGCGGAGGCTCGGGGGAGTATTATTACCAGGGTGATGGTTGATAAGACGCTCGTTCCTCCACGCCGCGTCCCGCGGGACAGATACATCGCGCAGCCATGGAAACCGTAAGGCTAGGTGTTATGCTATAATTGGGCCGGTGCTTTTAACAGCACAGCCGCACAGCCAGGTATGCCAGCGTCTTCAAATGAGAAATTATACCATGGTGTGTGGAGGCAGAAGAGAGAGAGAGAGAGAGAGAGGAAGCGTAAAAGCCTTGGACCTTCACCTTTCTAATACCGCAGGCTCTCTCTCTCTCTCTCTCTCTTCTCTGCGTCTGCACATCTCCACGTATAGATCATTTGAAATAAATTTGTTTGACCATATTTTTTTCCTAACACGTTTCTGGTCTGATGTAGGGCCTTTAATTCAATTTTAATGAATCTGTTAGAATCTGCTTTCTGTAGCTTTGTTGGTAGAGCATTACATTATCAGTTCAAAGGTCATGGGTTCATCATCAGGGAACATATAGGTCACCTTGGATAAATGCATCATAAACTTCATGTGACTCCAGACTGGTTAACTCATGTGACTTCCTCTGTACAAACTAAAAAACAGAAAATATCTATGGATTTTGTTCTGCCTAATACATATGGATTATGTATACATTATATACATATTCATGTAAAAGCAGAAGGAAGTGTATTAGTTGTCACCTTTATCACTGGTATGATGTAAAGTACAATCTATTATTTTAATAAAGAACACGATGCATTTTAATGATATCAACCATTTATATAAATAGATAAGGTGTACTCCTGGCTTTATTAATCTAGGGAGTAATCAACAAAACATCATGTAAAGTGAACAAACACACGCAGACGCCTTCATTCTGAGTTGTTTACATAGACTTTGAAGGCTCCAGGAGGGACTCGCAGAAGATGTTGGTGCAGGTTACAGGAATAGTGCAGAGCAGAAGAGAAAAGAAGAGAAAGAGTTTCGACGGGCAGCCGCTCGCTCTGCAGGCGCTGTTGATTACGATCAATTTCCCCCATATCGACGCACTCTCTGGCCCTGAGCGCTAGTCCCTCCTGCTTTTTACATGCTACGTGCTTTGTGTACCATGACACTTCTCTCTCTCTCCTCCTTTCATTCTCACTCCTGTTGTCTTCAGTTTTTCCCATCACAGCCATTGGCGCGAAACGCACCTATGACTCATGCTGAATGTGAGGCTAGGAGGTCTCTTAGGATAGCAAAGTGTGAGCGGTGCAATTAAAAACAAACAAACAAACAAACAGCGGCCCGACTCGAACACGTTTCCTGCTTTCTAAAATAAACGTTTGTTGCGTGCAGGGATGGCAGGCCAGCACGGTCTGATGGAAGGCCACGCGCGAGCAGACGGACGCCGGCTGGCCGTAATGGAAAGGAAAAAGTGCTCTTCTGCAAGAGTGAGACCGCAGGCAGGCAGAGTGCGAGAGGGCGCACCCTCATCGTTCTATCTCTCCGCTCTTGGCAGCCTCCATCCAAATTAATTGCATCTCGGAGAGAACGGGAGAGAGAGAGAGCGAGAGAGGGTGAGCGAGATTGCCCTACCGCTAGGCTGGCGTTGCTGTGGGGGAATCATTTAAAATTCTACCTCCCGTGTGGTTCCTGGTTTCCAGTTTAATGACCCCCACCCCTCTTGCTCTTTCTCTCCGCAACCCCCCCCCGCAGCCCGTACCTCCGTTGTTGCCTCATTCCCCTGTCCATTTCCTCTCTCTCTTTCTCTCTCTCCCTCCCAGGCGTCTTCAGAGAACTCTCCCTCCAACGCCAACGTCTGCCGCAGTTCCACGTAACGCCCCGCTCGCCAATTACCAATCCAACATCATTTCCGTTCCCCCAGGGATCGCACCTCTACACCTGTTGTCACGGGCGACAAGCGGAGCCTTTCGCTGATTTCCGTGAGCCGGGTGGAATTGCAAAATCAACTTGATTTCTACCCAAAATGATTTTATTCAAGCAGCGGTAGGGAGGTTTTCTATATCAGCACGACCTACGCACGCCCGACGTCTCATTGACATTTACACAGAGTTTGGCAGCTGCGTTGACTCACCTGTGACTGTGAGGTACTTCGTAGAAGAAGAGCTAGAGAAAGAGAGATAGACGGCCAGACAAACAGAGACCTAAAAGCAGGGGAGACAGAAAGGTTGTATGCTTTGGGTTGTGGCCCACCTTGACAGTCACCGGGGTCCGGGACCATCTGGCCTGCGCGTGTGCAAACGTGTGTGTATGTACGCGTCCTGCCAGGTCTCTGGGCTCCTGTCACCTGCATCAGTGGAGGATAGCAGGAAGGAAGTGCTCTCATTCAGCCAAAAGAGAAAGCTGGTATTGAGAGCCAACCAATAAGACTAAGGATGTGAGCCATTGCATATAAAAACAAAGCCTCCTTAACACACATATACAAAGTTGACCACACACAAGGTTAGCATGACTCTGTGTTTGCGTATGAGGTTATTTTCTATTCATTCTGGTTGGGTGCGGTATGTTCTGGCTCCCCTGTTTGGTCAATAGCAGCACACAGCTTGTGGATCGATGTGGGGTCAATAGCTCTCAGACGCCTGCCTCTTTGTGCCGGTGCTGATTTAGCTAGCGTCCGGCCCTCTTTCTTACAAACTAGTTTTTTCTTTACGAGCGTCTCACTTAAATGCGTCGGCAGACTGAAATTAGAGAAGCAGCAGTAAATTGGTGACCGTCAGAAAGTAACCTTGGGGCAAAACTGCCACAGAAAGTGAGAAAATACCACACTTAATTAAAATGCACAAGTAGTTTGTTGTTTTGAATGTTGTGTAACATTACCACAATGTGTTTCATAATATTTTATTACAGTAGGTCTACTGGGGTTATTGACTCTTTAGGCATCATGTGACCTGTAGCTGTCAAATATCTCAGTGTGTGTGTGGTTTGATGTGCTTTACAAAAAGATGATAAAAAATCAAATTAAATTATATGATTCAACTTGACAATAAATATATACAATATGTTATATGTTTTATATGGTTCCTAATAAGTGTAAAAAACGTCCATGGGCAAATATATCTCTCTCACCAAACACACTACAACAGATCAAAACTACTGCCTGGATCTTCTTGCATCACAACACAAACTCGCCTCTCTTGTGATTGTGTGTATGGGATTGTGTAAATGCTGTGTGGAGTGAAAGGAAGGTAGAGCTGATATTCAGTTTATCTCTCATGTGTTTCTTTACTCACCTCTCCACACATCTGCGTCCAGGCCAAAGTTCTGCTCCGGCACGGACCCGTGAGCCCTTGCTTTCACCACTGGCTTATATTTCATAGCTATGCTGTTGTGAGCCGCATGGATCAATGGTCGGGGCGTGTGTTTATATTACACAGGAGTAAGACAGTGGATCATTGATCGCTATGAAGGTAAATAAAATGCATGGACAGAGAACCTATAAATATAGCTTGGATATTCTGCAAGTTTTTGGATTGTTAGTACCACATATATGTGTGTGAAGAGGATTTATTATAGTAGTTGATGTAAAATACTTTTAGGAAGTTGACACCTGTGGTGTGTCATGCTATAGTTCAGTTTACAACTAATAAAAACACAATTTTGCAAAAAATTTTTTTTTAAATAAAATTTTAAAATATTTTTAAAATCAAGATAATACTGTTAGGAAAATTAGCCATGGTTTTGTCATAGTAAAAGAGTAGTAACGATGTCTTTTAATTTTTCTTTTTAAAAATGGCAGATTGATTACATTGATTACCATAAGTTAAACTATGGTTATTGTGGTGAGACCATAAAAAATGTCTGGTTATTATAGTTTAACTGCAAATAAAACAATAACTATAATTAATATAATTAAACCATTTGTGAGGGTAAAGAGACAACATTATATATTGTATTTAATTTTTTTATTGCACTGCAAAACCAATAAAATAGAAACAACATTTATATCAATGTTCAAAAACATAAATATTGACCAATTATAGCAGCTAAAACACACTTTTTATACATTCATAAAAAAAGCTCATTATCCATCAATTTATTACACTATTCTCAAGGTGCACCGTGTCTCTTTTGGGTGAGAGGAGGTGTTTACCTACATCAACATGCTCACAATTGATCCAAACTCCGATTGATTGGTAAATATCACATACTATTGACATATTGGTCTCCTACCAGTTTGTGTCTTAGGTTACAACACACTTCTCTTTATCTCTCTGACACACAAACACACATGCGCAGGCTATTTAAAACACATAAAGAGACGTAAGTGTTCTCGTGGCGCACGTCAATGTTCCAGATCTCGCTCAGACGCTGAAAGCGTGATGGAGAGGCTCTGAGCGAGAGCAGCAGCATTATGGTAATTGTCATTACGGAGGCTGGAGCGGATGCGTGACTGACGCCATTAGAGAGAGTGCAATTACAGTAGGGTTTGGCGACCTTGCTGACTGGAGGAGGTCAGGGCTTCTCATTAGAGCGGCGTGGAAGGCAGCCCAGTGTCTCCAGCCTGCCAATCAATACTCGCGCTCCCCTGGCCTGAACTAATCACAGACCTGCCGCCCAGACCACCTTCCCAAAGAGAGGCCGGGACGCGAAACGTTGATGATGTGATATACGCGCACTGCACGCTGGATCCACACACAACGTGCGTGTACAGATCCGGTCAGGGAATCGTGCGTCGGTTCTGATTTTCAAGGTTGGGCGTCGCTTGAAATTTGACACTGGGATCCATCCCTGAAACTGAAGCAGGTTAACTGAGATTGGAAACAGAAAACGTCTGCAGTGCAATGGAGCCAAAATGCTCAGATTGCAAAATCTAGATAGATCTATCTAACAATCTATCCATACATCAATCCAAAATGACCCTTTTGAGTATGAAACTAATTTAAAAATAAATATCTGTCTGTCACTCTTTTTTCACAAATTTAGTAATACATTGCCATAATAAAATAATGACAAATATAATCTACCAACACACTAGTATATTAGTATTTTAATACTATTTTTATTAAATAATGAAAAGTATAATACTGTAATACTGTAAATCATTTAGTATAAGCAAAATGTCTAAATCTGTGATCAGTCTGTGTGTCATCACCTGTATGTATGACATCATCAGTATGTGCAACATACTAACGTAATACACTATTACTCACAGTATTGTATTGGAATACACAGAATAATGGTGTTTGATGTACCAGGGAGATTCTTAATGCTCTGAGGTGGTTGTGTAAGCACGGGACAGGCAGACTCTGAGTTAGCTTTCCTCAGAGACAGGGAGCGAGAGGGGGTGGGTTGGTATTGTTGGGCCGGAGGGCTCCAGGCTCCAGCACATTTCCGCACTGTTCGCACTCCACCGCCTCAGTCACCAGCCGTGCCTATTAAATCAAGGGCCCCGCTCTACAAAGACTGCCAATTATGCCCGACCGAGCCGCCATTCTGCCTCTCTCTCTCTTTTCTTTCTCTTCATCTCTCCATTTTCTCTTCCGCTGTTGCTTTTCTGGGTAAATGTCCAATGTGAAAAACCTGATCCCATCTCCACCAGTCCTATTATTCTCTCTGTTACTGGTGAAGTCGTGGATAAAACACATGTGGATTGGTGTACCAGGAGAGAGTTTCATCTGAGCTGGATTATAGATGACTTTAAGACAGCTGATTTGTCTGGGTGTTTGAGCCAATTCCCATGACCGACTCTTAAAGCTTAAAACAAAAGTTTCAGAATAGCGTGTTCATATAATCCCAGCAGACCTGACTGTGAAAAGTCTATTAGCTGTCATACTTCACCCCAAACTCACCCCGTCTTTATTTCCAGAGGTGAAGAATAGGTCATTGTATTAATTCGGTATTTTGTAAACATGACTTTGTTTCCTTTCAGACTAATAAATTACCTGTGAACTAAATGTCATTCTAACATAAAGAATAAGCAACGCAATATTACGAGAATTCATACATATTGTTTGGGTTGAGTTGGCAAATTCGTATGATCTCATTCGTATGTTTTAGTACGATTTGTCTTTCCAAAGTGAGGTTAGGGGCGGCCTTTATCAATGCTTTTTCCTACTAAATGTACGTTTTTGAATGAGTTACATCGTACGAATTCAAAAAAAATTGCCAACTCATCAGGCTTGAATAAGATATATATCCAAGATGTTGTGTTTTGTTTGTTTAAAAATCTATTACTCTGAATATTATAAGCAGTTAAGGTCAGAAGTTTCTTTTCTGGAACAGTCAACAGTGCCAACAGTTCAGCATTGTCACTGTTAAATCCACATATCTTAATGATAGGTTATGTAAACCTGTGGGCTGAAATAAGTGACTTCATTATTGCTATTTGGGTAACAACATTATGGTTTACTGGCAGTATCACTTCCTGTGTCCACCTTGTGCTTTTACATTTTCACCCAACAAACTGCTAATATTTCTGCTTCGTGCAAACCCTGTTCATCACTGTGAATGTGTGTGTGTCTGTGCATGTAAGGGCATGTGTGTTTTTGAAAGGTGATGGATCTCTGACAGACTTACCTTATGAAAGTGACCTCAGGCAAAGCTGTGTTGTTTTCTTCAACTGCGTTACGGATCCCTGAGAGACCCAGATACTCAATCTCCTTCCTTTTGTCTCACGGTCTCCGAGAAGCATCTTATAATAGAACAACAGGTGAGTTTTGAAAAAACAACTGCATAATGAAAATATGTATATATTCATACATATTCTGTATTCTGTCTCTTTGAGTTGAGGTATAGATTTCACAGTTGTGGAGCTTTCTAACTGTGCATCTGTCGCTTTCCTCTTGCCTACTGAGAAACACAACTGAACCCCAACGGATACGAGTGGAGAGATAGTGGTGTACTGTCAGCGTGTGTGTGTGCCACACGACCAGGGTGACGGCCGCTTGTTTACCGGCCTCATTATGTCACCGCGCTTCCTCAGAGGCTGTGGCAGGTCACGCCAAGGCCTTCTGTCCACCTACACACACACACACACAAAACCACACAAACACACAATCAAGTATTGCAGCAATAAGCTGAAGGACAATGTGAACAATTATTTAGAATTGGACATTTCAGACAGACCACTGATGTGGACATTGTGGCCATCCGGGCATTCATTAAAACATGTTCATAATGTTCTTCATCGCTCGCATACACTCACGCCTCACAATCTTGTTATGAACTTTTACAAAATCCTAAACCTTTCCTCTCCTTTCGCCTCCATGATATTAACACACTCCTCTTTGAAGATTTGCATTGCCAAATGCTGTTTCCCCTTCTTTCCAATTATAGGGAAATGTGCTTATATTACCTGTCAGAACAGTTGGGGCAGCACCAATAATTGGGCCAGAAGTGAACTTTTAAAAGTTGTCGAACTTGCAAAAACCACACATAACTTGTGATGTAAACTACTATTATTAAGTCATTTAAAGTTAGAACAGCAGTGTTCATTAAGGGATAATTCTTTTCCTGACCAGACAACAGTATGCAGGCGGTGTTTTGATGATAAACACAGCATGTTAAAAACCCACGTCAGCAAGAATGAAACAATTCACCATGTACGTTACATGTGTAGTTTGCAATCATTTTATATACACTTACAATTACATTTTATTTACTTTTTCAAAATATTCCAGTCATTTACTTACCCTCATGTTGTTCCAGGCCCATAGGACTTTCTTTGCTCTGCTGAAAACAAAACAAAGATAATTGAACAAATTTCCAGTGAATTTAGGTGAAAAACAGACATGCAACTTAACGATTATTTTCTCCATATGATAGTTGTAAAAGATAGTTGTAAGAGACAAAACATGTTGGTATTTTCAACATAACTAGCAAGAATACAGTACACACAGAAAGAGATTGACGTTCTGTCGTAGATCATTTATTTTTTCAACTTCTCGCTGTATAGATCAGTGAGTGATTGGGTATCATTTGGTCACATGTAATCGTTGGGTTCAGAATAAGACTCACTCTGGAGCGGTTTTCAGCCTCAGGGTAGATGGGCATCAGTGGGCGGCCATTTTGTGATGTGAGCTGAGAAGAAGAGCATGTTGTCCTGCACTCCCTCATGGATCAGCTCAGATGTTTTCAGTCTCTCTTCTGTGCACCTGGGAGTCACGGCCATGTGTATCCACAGAGAGATAGAGAGAGAGAGAGAGAGGGGCAGGGGGGCGAGGGAGAGATAGATATATCCCCGTTCAAGCCTGTGACACATTAATTATTAACAAACTCCGGGTAAATGCGTAAACTCTGCCTCTCTCACTCTCCTGTCGTCTCATTCCTCTCTCCTCCACTGCTCACAGTCTCGTCTTCACTCATCCATTTATTCCTTCAGCGCTCCGTTTCCAACAAACACCTCTCCCTCTCTTCTGCATACACAGCCAGTGACAAACACCCCTCTCTAAACCTCTCTGTTTTTTTTCTGTGAGTTTTCTTCGTTCTTTTTTCCTCTTTTAGTGAAGTGCAGTGTGCTGCTCGTAAAATGAAGTGGAGCATGTCGATTGGGGGGTGGATGGATGGGGGGCGCAGGAGGGTGGGTGACAGCGGTGTCAGGCACAAGGCCCCGAGAGAGAGAGAGAGAGAGACAGGGACTGAGAAAAAGAGAGAGGGAGAGATGGCATGAGAGGGACTTGGTGACAGAGAGTTTGAGGTGTGGAGGTTAAAAGAGGAAGCTGAGGTTGAGTTAGAAAGTAAAAAACAGCTTTCTTAACAAGAAGAAAGACATTTTACTGCTTAATATTATGTATTTTTGAGTTTCTATAAGTAGATTAGTCAATAAAAACATGGGACTTATTTATTATTTACTATATTGGTAACACTTGATAAGGTTGTATTTGTTAACATTAGTAAATGCATTAGCTAACATAGTTTTTCAGCATTCATTCATCTTCTTAATGTTAGTTCATGCTAAAACAATTGTTCATGTTAGTTCATTGTGCATTAACTAACATTAACAGATACAAATTTTGATTATTTTGATTATTTTGACATTTTGATTTCAAGCTTTAATGTTTGTGTGGTAAATGTTTTCAAAACGTTGTATTATGTGGTGAAAATGATCATTATAATTTGCTACTTGCTAGCAAAATGAGAAAATCAGTGTGTCTTTAAGAGTTGTAAAACACAAAATAGTTTGAACACATCAAACCTTCTGTCACACTTTACCCTTGAATTACTTTCCTCGTCATACATAGTCTCCATAGACACTGTCTCCATGTGCACAGTCTCTACGGACAAATATCTCGACGTGCTGATTTGTCTCCATGCATGTTTGCAGGTGTGTGAATGCCGATCTCCTCACCAATATTCCAGCTCTGATCAGGGTGCCTTTGAGTGGACCACTTTCACACAAGCAGACTTGCAGGACACAGATGGAAAAACCCGCTGTCGCTGGGACAGGAAGTCCAGAGGCTGCAGCGATGAAGTCATCACTACACTCCCTGACTGGAATGACGGTTTGAGAATGATCAGTGACCACAGAGTTGAAGGATAGGACAGAGGCACACCCTTTAAAAGTAAACCGTTACGTGTGTGTGAACGAGAAAGTACGTTTCTCTAGAGGTTCAGTAGTCTTCCTGCCATCACCTGGACACCAGTAATGGAAAACAAGCCCGAACCATTTGTTTTTCATTTGCGCACTATTTTTGCTCTCACACACACCCACTCACAGGCACACGCATACGTGCCGTTGACACACATCGGGAGAACAGCTGCAGTGAGCGTGGAACAGAGGACAGTGTCTCTGGCCCTTCGGTCTACCTCACCATGGCAACACTTCCTACTGCGCAGATGTTGCAGCTGGACTTGCAAACCAGATCTAACGGTTTAAAGGCAATTACTTGGCTTTTTGGATTGTAACGTTGGTGTGGTAGACTTTAAATTCATTTTCAAACAAACAAAGAATGTTAGACTCTAAAAAATCCCAAGTTTTTTCACCCATGGTTGAGTAAAATATGGACAAACCCATCCGTTTGTTTGTATTAACCTAGAAAATGTCCATATTAGACCCAACTATGATTTGAAACAGACCCAACATTTTACATATATACAACATAATGCAGTAGCAGAAGTATCTTTTATGTGTTAATACTAGCCATTGTTTGTTTGTTTGTTATTATTATTCACCTTTAGTTAACAAATAATCAGTAAACACAGCAGGTATCATGACAGTTGTGGCTATAGGGAACTGAGCCAAGTGGTTGTTAAAATCCAGATTACTTACCTATTATTTCATGATTCATTTAAAACTCATTAAAAGCTTAATTTTAGACATTACTGAAAGTGCCCGAATGGGTAACTTGTGAGTCTGTCATTGGTTCTCCTGTTTTTTACTAATAAAAATAACTACAGCATACTGCTAAAATTAAAAATAAACTTTATTTTGTCAAGTAGCTAATGTGTAAAACGTGTTTATGAACATTATCGTCCTTCTAGCAGAATATTTGAATGATAATATATTCAACATTTTGGAGTAAAAACACTAATTTGTCTTTGAAAAGCAGGAACTGTCCTTCTTAGTGCATAAAACCTAAAAGGTGTTTCTAGGTCAAAGTGACATAAAATGATGAAGCAGGTCACACTCAATCTCACGTTTCATATTATTATTCTATATACATGTCGATTATTTTCTCATCTGATGTTTTTGAGAAAGGCACTGCCTCTGTTATCTTCCCTGAAATGTGTGTGTGACCTAAAACAAATGTCATGATCCTGCTTTAACTCTCTGAGGGACAGCGGAGATCTTGAGGTCTTCTTTCTTAACATGTAGTGCCCTGTGAGAAAAATAAACTAATACATCGCCAGTATTATCCTGAGTCAGTGTGGATTATTGCTTATTACATCACATTTGCAAACACCTGGATGTTTATTTTATAAATTGTTTCTGCGTGTGTGGACACCAGGGAGTGTGTGAGAGGTTCATACATACAGAACGAGAGAGAGAGAGACTGGGGGCGTGGGGGGCGGCTGGAATCTGGAAGTGGGTCATCTACGACGTACAGCAGGTTTCTCAAATAAGTCGAGCAGTTCTCTCTTTTCATTTTAGCTTTATATTATCATCTTCCTTTTTCCTCTTTATGTCCCATCATTCTTTGTCATCTTATTTCCTACAAAAACCATCACACAGTTTCAGAAGTTGGTATTGTATGAGATTTACAATGTCAGACTTTACATTAAACAGTGAAATACTGTATACAGAATATGACAGAACTTAATTTTACTACTTAATTAGTTTGATCATTTTTTTAAATAAATAAATTATACCAAAATATATCAAATCAAATATTGAAAATGTATAATTTGACAAAATTTTACTGTCTTCGTAAAGCTCAGTATACAACAAAATTAGGAGCACCGCATAACAATATAGACAAATAAATAAGACTATAAAAGTGAGTATTTAGGTAAGTAAAAGTATATGTATATGCAGTATAAGTAAAAGTATATGCAATAAAAAATGACCAAGTGAATATTGCACATTGACATTTTGTTATTTTGGATGTTATAATTATTCTACAGTATTCTTTTAGTTACTTTACACTACCCCGTAAAAACTGCGGTAAATAAAAACAAACATTACCAATAATATGTACATCAAAATAAATAGGTATACAGTATATGAAACTAACAAATCACTTATGTAAGTGTAAATCTGACAATTAACATAAGCCTACCTGTCCAAGTATTACAGTAAATAAATAAAAAAACTAAACAAAAACAAACCCGAAGGGAGTTTGATAGCATCCTGACGGGGTGTAATTATTACAGCAGGTATGAGGAAAACTGTTAATAATATCTGCCTCGTTGCACCTTCAAGCGTTTTTTTAAACTGTCCCTGACGTACACAAGCTGAGATGAAGGGAGATACATGCACACCTCTCTCTCTCTCACAAACAGGGTCTCTCCCCCTGCCCACTTCCTCCGCAGCCCGTGGTGTTTCCGTTGGGGTGAGAGAGTGCCAGCTCGGTTCCCCCCCGCTCCCCAGTGGGGTCCTGCCTCCTGGCATCTGTCAGGGCAGCTGTCTCTCCGCTCATACCGCGCCCGTCCTCCACGCAGCACTGAACGACACACACACACACACACACAGAGTCACAGGTTTACTCAGAACGGTGATTACCTTAAGCACACATACACACACACACTATTTTTTCCCCCCAAATAAACCCAACAATTCTCAGAAACAGCCACGACATCTGCAAAAATGACATACAAATTAATTTACATAAATAGTACAATACGTGACAGTGCTGCAGGCCCATGTGTCAAGTAATACCAACGTGAACACGACAGGTTTAGCCACTGATTTGGCTGGGAATATTGAAACACAGGTGACACGGATGCACACACACAAAAACACACACCGTGCAGGCTGATTGCAATCTTCCAGCACACACACACGTAAAGACTAAAATTCCCATCATGATAGGGAGCTAAAACAAAAAAACGCATCCTTCCGAAAACATTTTAGCAAAAGCCGGTGTGGGTGTGTTTACGTGTGCGTGTCTGTCTGACTCCGTGTTTGCGTGAGTCTGTGTGTTTCCAGGTGTGCACGCACCACGGGAGGTAAAAATGAGAGAATGTGAGGTTTGCAGGTGTTAGCGAACACCTTAGCATTCTGTCAAGCCCTGTAAACACACAGACGCACACATGTAAATGAGAGCGAAACGTAATACAATAACTAAGCCCTGCTACGAAAAGTGAATCCTAACCGACTCAAACTCATTTAATGAAGTTTCCTGGTCACTTTCGTGAGCGCACACACACCTCCTGTTATTGGGGAGGGGGCAGCCAGCATGGATGCGGCCCTGATTAATTGGGCGCGACGCAGGGAAGTGGGTCTGGAAACTACCTGGCAATTTCCTGCAACCCCCCCTCTCTCTCTCTCTCTCTCTCTCTCTCTCTCTCTCTGGAGTGAAGAGAGTGGGCAGGTGGGCTGCTGGGAGGAGTGGCGGCAGTCCTGCGTTGATATTCCACCGGCGTCCAGCTTGCCCGTCGCCCTACATAGCAGGCTCTCCCTCTGGCAATGCCTGGCTTGGCTCTAGGCTCATATCTCTGTACACTGCGGCTTCGACAGACTGACGCTCGTGCGCTTAACGCACACCTACGTCCGCTTGGAAACGCACGTGCACGTGAAGAAGCTAGTTCAAAAAACAAAAAGGCAGCCGCTGACCGGAGCCAGCCAGAGACAGAGATATTTCACTATGCTGTGAATGCTGCAGCGTGTATGAGCTCAGACTGGCACCTCTCCTCTTGTCTTGGCCAGTGTACCTAGACAGAGAAAGTAAGAGAGACATTGCGTCCATACTGCATCAACACCAGAGCGCTTCCATTACAATCAGCACAACTGTTGCAGAAGGATTTTAATGCGAGCGATCGCTCGAAACGGCTGGGCGGGGTGTCAAGGGAAAGAGAAATAAAACAGGAAGAGGAGAGATAAATTTTTCCTTTTTTTGTCTTTCTCTCTCTGTGTGTGCGTATCACCCTGCAGAACAGGACAGAGACCGCCATAATGAAAGCACAGGAAGGGGGCAGCAGCTGGTGGCGTGCGTTTGAGCCGTGAGGATAAGACCGCGCTGGGCTCGCCAGGGTCTTTCTACAGCACCAGTCACACATACGCACACGCAAGCACACACCCGGAGAGACTGAGCTTCTTTGTCCGATTTGCTGCCGCCCATGCTGGAAGAGGGCCCGGGCCGCAAGGGCCCGCCTGCCTGCCCAGGAGCCAACAGCACTGCATCAGCCACGACTACAGCCCAGCGCAAATCCAGCCCAGATCAGACACGGCTCCAACACCACCTAGACTAAAAACTGCAGAACAGTTTCTGTGAAAAGATACGTCGAGGAAGACGGAGAGAGTGAACGGGGAATGTAATCTGTATGACTTGAACTACAGTAATAGATGTGGATGTAGCTATAATGTTTAATGTGTTTTGTGAGGTAAAACGTTAGCGTGGATGGCATATAAAAATCTCCAAAAAATCCCTTAAAAAGTTTAGTTGTACCTTACACCTCATATTTTGATGGTTTAATCTAACCTGAGGAGACATTAAAAGCCAATTATGTAAAAATATGTCGCCTGGACATCACTTTTGGCCACTACTGTTTATATATCATTAACAGCTGTTTCTATTGGCCACATATAGTCATACGCCATATTGGAACTTTTAAAGCTGGTGTGTGAACTCTGGAGAAAAAGTTATTAAAGATTATGAACTAGTAACAGTAGTTACACGCATGTACTATTAAATGTTACGCTGTTGTGTAAAATCAAACATTATAGTTGTCAAACTAACACAATACAAGACTAGTATGTTAGCTAACACCACATCAAAAGTTACACATTCTCACCTGAAAAGTTATCCTATTTCAACCGGAAAAATCAACCGGAGGGTTTGCAATGTTGTGACATCTGGAAAAACAGATAAAATAGAAGATTATTAGTAAACAATTACCTTCATAAGAGTTTTAAATATGGGATTTTCATTGTTAGGTGACCAAATTCTTAAAAACAAGCTCATTAATTAGTTCACAAGAAGGCAAGAAAGACTCTTGGCTGTTTTTCCCTCTAGCTCACAGCTGGAAAGAAATATTGAAGTTTTCAGCCATCAGCACTTGCAACACAACAGCATAAAATCTTCAGAATCCAGAAAGGACGTGACATGTCACAGCATGTGTGTGCGGCATGCGCGTATCTGTCCGTATCAGTGCTGCGTGTTTCCTGATGGGGTGAGCCACGAGGAGATAGCGGTGAGATGAAGGAGAATCGGGTGGAGGGATTTGGGGGATGGGGCTGGAGTAGGTCTTAGGGCACCAGGGAGGCGTAGATCCAATTACTGCCCCCCCCACACTGAGTCTTTTGTGCGTGTGTCCCTACTGATAAATGGAGCTGGAGGTTCAGCCAGGCTCAGGCTCACACGGCAACATACCAGCATGCATCGCAACTTCTGCAGTAGGTCCGGTGTTGTGGTACAAGCTTTAACCATGTGACCTGTCTGTGAGTGTGTTTATTCTTTAAAAGTGAACATCATGGGAAATCATAAACAGCATCATAAACATATCTTATTAGTTAGTCTTGCATCTACGTACAGAGTTATCTGCCAGGTCTTGTAGCTCAGTTGGTAGAGAATCACATTAGCAGCACAAAGGTCATGGGTTTGAATCCCATGGAGTGTTTTAGTACCGGTAAGAAAAAAACAAATAGCTACACATTTATGGCAGGAGAATGACATTCAAGCTTTGAAACCAAACTTCAGACAAGACGTTGTGCCTCAGTGTGAGGCACTCTTCATAGGTAAGCTGTGAGCAATTTGTGTATGCACAGTACCAGTCAAAAGTTTGGAAACACTTACTCATTGTTTAGATTTTTTCCACATTTTAGAATAGCAGTAAACTCATAAAAACCATGAAATAACACAATCATAATTATGTTGTGACTAAAAGGATCCAAATTAAATAAACACTATGTTATATTTGATCATCTTCAAAAGTAGTCACCCTTTGTCTAGAATTTGTAAAATCATACTCAGACATCAGACATTTTATATCATCCAGCTTCTTGAGGTCTCACCCTGAGAAGCTTTTTTCTATCTATGTTGGACTCTTATTAGTCACTTTTTATTCATTATTTGCTTCAAGTAATCCATTTTTTAAAAATGTTCTAATTATTTTTGTAATTTTGAAGTAATTTCAAACATTGAAATAAACACCTTCAGATTGAAGGATTTTTGACTGTCACTATATGTGTCTTGTTATAAAACTGTGCACTTCATCATGACAGACATGTGTATCATAACGTGTTGTGTACCATTATTCCACTTTTAGCCTGTTCATTATGACCCACACTTTTTCTCAGCGTGATGCCCATTGACGCATAAACTCTTTTTTGGTACTTTCAACTCTTTTCATCTCTCTCTCCTCTCCAACACACAACTATTGCCGGCTAGTGGCATCTCTTAGCAACGTCTGCCCTTGTCCGAATGTTGACGCCAACCCCCTAAGAGCCCTGAGTCTCCCTCAAGTCATCTCCATCATCTCCTGGCAACAACTAAACACCTCCCATCTCCTGGCAACCATGTTCATAGTGGTGGTCACAGGCTGATGGCGCTTAAGCTGTGTGGCCACAGGTGTTGATGTCGCCCCCTTGAGATTGGGAGGAGTATCATCACAGGTGTGGACCACATTGTCAAAGTGGAGTTGTACAACGAGAAGGTCCCTTTTGCCTGAGTTTGTTCCAAATGAAAGCGTTGGGGCCAATCATACAATCATACTCCACCTCCTACCCTGCCAGGCGTCATCCTCCACCAACCCCATGGAAGTCTGTCTCCTAGCAACACTGACTGCGTGCACCCCGGGAGGGATCCGGAAGTCCACATGCTCAAGCGGTGCCGTTCTTGGAGAGCATGTCAAAGCACCCCCTCCAAATCTTTCTTTTCTCTTTTTCTCACTCTCTCCCTTTCTCTCTCTTTGGTCTACTCCAACTGGCTCCCACGCACAGATTTGGAACGACTCCTGCACGCAGAGCCTGGGATGAAAATAACAAGGCCACAAAATCTTCCGCTTTACAGAGTTCTTCTCTTTCTGACACTGATCATTTTTCGGTTATGAATAATTGGCTAATAAAGAGTTCAGAACACAAATCTATGATGCTCATAATCTAAACCTCTTGAATTGTCTGACTTGGCCTGAAATGCCCTGAGATCTAGAAAACTTTTCTTCCCTCTTTCTTTCTAAATCTTTTTTACCTTGCATTCTGACTTTGTAAGTCCCTTTAAAATGTTTGCAATGTGTGCTTTAACATGATTAAGAAATTTGTGACCCTGTCTGTGAAAACCAGGTTAAAGTCTCAAAATCAAATTATGAGATAATGAGCATCAATGTTTGATTTCACCTATTAATATCTTTCAGTCAGTAAATATTAAAGTCAAGGTTGTATTCTTTACATTACATATAACTTTTTTTTAGCTGGGTTTTCTCAGGCATGGTCACATTTATGTTGTAAATACGGCTTAGCCTCCATCAACAGTCTTTCAGTCGAGTTGCGTATCAGTTGGACTGGCTATCAGCAAAAACTAGCAAAAACAACCCCAACCGAACACTGCCGGCCGGTTCTCCAGAGTCTAGACCAGCTCATTAAAGTTGGCATCGCACTTCTTTCCATTTCCGTAAGTCTGCTAAAGCCCCATCTTCCCCACCCACTCTCTTTCCCCAGAAATCCCACTGCAGATCTCCAGCCTCTGCTCAGGACTCCGGAGAATTCTGCTTTCCCACTAGTCAGTGGCGCTCAGTTGGTGAGCAGCTCCAGCCCACCTTCTGCACATCAGAAACCTCTGTGAAATCCTAATCCCTAGAGCAGGGTAAAACACAGGCCGGCTTGCCTGACCTCTTCGGTTGCCATGGATACAGTGCACTATAAATAAAACAGAGTTTTTTAAGCAGTTTGGCAGGGTTACGTGGACCGTTGGGGTCCACTCGAACCCCCCCACGCCGTTTCCCACCTCAACTGTTAGATTTCAAAACTACTATCTGCTTTTGGCCGTTGGTATCTGGCGAGTCTAAACCAAAAAGGGAACAAAAAGCGAGCTCTCGAACCGGCCCTCACGCGTACGGGGAGCCAAGTTGTTTGTGGGTGCCGTTTTTGGGAGCGTTTAAATCTGTCGAGTGTAAACAGACGGAGCTGTCCTAACGGAGGCCTGTTAAAAAAAGGAGGCCCATTTTCTTCAAAGTGGCGGCGTAGAGGCGTTGAGAGACGAGGGAGGCTGCGTGTTTGTGCACTGAATCAGGGCTGCGCTGCAGATTTTTGTCTGGCGAGGCGAATCTCGGGAGGCTAGGAAATAATTTGGTCACGGCTGTGGGAGGTTGCTGGGGGGGGGGTGGATGACTGTGGGGGGGTTCGACCGTTTCGCTGCGGTGAGAACACGCTTGACACTTCATTCCTTTCCAGTTAATGCGGTGCGGACTGCGGGAATTTAACCCTCTGTCTGCCTGAGTCTCGGCTAGTGACCGTGAAGCACCTACACTGCGTATATGTGTATCAAACAAGATGAACATTCACAGCAACCTGTGGAAGATAAATTGTATATGTTAAAGTCACAAAAACAGTATAGCTTAAAAACAAGGACAAATAATTATGAAGGTCTTTGTATAATGCAAGTCATCTTTACTTACAAAAAATGTAAAATTGAGTTTTTGATAAATTTGTAATTCACTAACCAACTTCTGCAATCTTAAGAAATCTTCATGGACCCCCTTATCAGCTCCAAAGCACAAGTGTAGCATCCAGTGACCATGTCCAAACAGCATGTCAATAGACAAACATCCCTGTGACTGCCTGCGCGCAGCCTCTCATGTGATGGAGACGCGACTGCGCCTGTGGCAAAAACAAAGGCTCGCTCCACTTTTACAAACAAACTAACCCTGCCTCTGCTGCAGGTGGACACGCTGGCTCACGTACCGGCCATCAACCCAGATTTTTCGTGTGTGTGTGTGTTTTTTTTGTTTGTGTGTGTGTGTGGAGCGGGTGAGCAGGGAGTTAATGCGGCAGGCCTGTGGCGGTCCTCCTGCCCTCAGCCAGATTAATCATGCAGCAGACCCCCGTTCCCTCTGCCTGGGGGACGAACCGTACCCGCATGCTCTCCCTATCACATGGCCCAGGACTCTCTCTCCTTTCTTCCTCTCCTCTACATGCTCCTTTGGGGTAGAACAAGGGGGAGGAGAACGCCCCGTAACGCCACGCTTTGCTTCTTTCCCTGTATTTTTTTGTTCTTTTCCCTTCGTCTGTGGCGTTAGGAGATAGAGACAGAGAGAGAAAAACAGAAGCGTCCGTCTCATCTTCCCACAACAACGGGCCCTTTTATCACTCATCTGAGGGCCCCGTCGGCGGTGACCGTGCTTTTGCGGGTGGGGGGGAAGATTGTTTGCCAGGGGCCTCCCATACTCGCCTGGACACAACTCACCGACGTCTCTGCGCATCGGAGAACAGCCGATGCTATTGTTGCATTCATTTTAGCAGGACTGGGCGCCAGCTCATATTTGACCATGTCTTTTGATGGAGCGAGTTGTGTGTGCGTGTGCAACAAAATAAAAGATGTTGATAATATCACATGATTAAAAAATTTAATTAATTTAAATCAACAGTTGGATTTGTCTATATTTTATCCAAACATTTAATAGTCACATATGCTACAAAAACAAACACTGTAGTGCCTAATAATTGTACGATTGTGTTATTTAGAGGTGTAGCAACTATTATCATTACCTAAATAATATTATAACCTTAGTAGTTTACATCAGGAATATGTCCAAAAAGTAAAAACAGGATTAAAATATGCTAATGCTCATTGTTACAACACAAATCTTATAGTAATTTTGATTAGTTTTAGGACTTTTAACTCATTTTTCAAAAACACCAAGTGTTATATCTTTTAATCTGGCTTAAAGCCCACCCTTCTTTCTTAATCACTGTTTTATTGTGAACAACAAGCAGGGGGCAACCGAGAGAACCGCTCGTGCTCGAGATTACAACCAGAAAGCTCTTGACATATGTAACGATTACCACTATATGATTTGTAAGCGCCGTCAGCTCTTTCACAAGTGATGCATTATAATTTAAGGCAGCAAACACATCACATTTTGTGATTAGATGTGAATTACAGTGGATGTGAAGTACTGTTGTCACAGCTACATGTATATGAATTGACCTCAGATGACTGTTTAAGAGCTTGTCATGAGCACATGTTAAACACAAACACAGTGTGAAGCTTGTCAAGCCACTGAGGAGAAAATTGTTACCAGAGCCTGAAGGGATTTGATCGTTTTATTACAGAGGCAATATTGCACTCTTATTCCCAATGTGTGGATCAAGCCTTGAGCCCATACAGAGTAATTACATAAACTCTTCCAGAACACAACGCAACAAAAAACAGGATTAAGTGCAAGCAAATGTGACAGTGAGAAAACAATATACATGAAGAACTTATAAAAGGTGACTGCTGTCCTGTTGTCCAATGACTGCATTATCAAATATGAAAAATATTATGAGAATATAATTGAGCCAGGTTAATACTGTACTGGAGAAGATATCAAAGTGAATGGCCGTTTAGGTGTGAAGTGCAACTTTAGGTTTAAGTAACTCAATCTCGTGGTGATTATGATTTCACGCGAACCTTTAAAACAGATACACAATTGCATTTCAGTGCAGTTTAGTAATATAGACAGGTCAACGGTATTGCCCAAAGACTGATGTGGCAATATGACTGAAGTTTCATTCCTGCTGAAAAGTTTTACAACATACTCATACCATATAAAAATAATAGAAAAATAGAAAAAACAACAACAAAAAAGTTACCCTGCTGCATTACTTTGGTAACTAATGCATTTAAGTTCCTGAGACAGGCTAAGCACCCGCACCCCTCAATGCACCAATGAAAAAAAATGTCCTGCGGTGTCCCAAAGGGTCCTGGATGCGGTGCGGGAGTTGATCCCTTGTCGATTACCTGAGGGTGGGTAAGGGGCGGGGCTTCAAGTGACTGGGCTTTTCCGGGATTGGAGGCTTGTTGGCACGAGCTTGAGGGGGCGAGGACTCACCGGACACACTGAAAGTTTTCATAAGCTGAGCGACACGGCCCCGCCCCAAACAGCTTTCTTCTCCCTCGGACCCTACGTCCATGGAAAATGCCCGTTTGGAGGCGGCAACCACTCGGAAATCTTTCCCTGCGAATGAGAAGGAGAAATTTTAAGTTATGGTCAAGGACTTGTTATGACCCTCACGGTTGAAAACACCGTGTCTCCATTCCACCCTTTTTATGTTCACTAAACACTCTCTTCTATATACTTTTATAAATCTCTTTTCAGTGTCCCTGGCTCTTTCTTCCAGCGCTGCAGGCTGCCAAACCGGAGGTCGTCGGCGCAGGAAGTAGAGCAGGGACGCAGCTGGGTGTAGTTGGTGCGAGTGTGTGCGTAAGGAGTGTGCGTACGAGTGCGGTTATAGTCCGCGTGTGTGTAATTGAGAGATGGAGGGATGGAAGGAGGAGAGGAGAGCCGTAGGGATGGCGGCAGAGAGCAGACAGACGCTGCTCAGACACCAGAAGGCTTGAGGAGCTGATTATTTTTAGCCTCGTCCCCAGGGGACACAGATGTGCGAGTACGTTCGCTCTCTTTTGCTCTCTCTCGCAAACACATATACCCCTTCTCTTTTACACACACAAAATATGACACACATTTTACCCCTCACTAACTCTTTTTTTTCTAAAAACACACCGACTCTCACCGCTCAAACACATGAACACACATGCGGTCGGGTCAGTGGAAATGCCCTAGTATTGAATCACGGAACATCAGCTTTAAGCGAGAGCTCTTTAAAGAAGGTCCCTTTATGATCTTGTTAATCTTTTGCTTTCTTGTCTTTCTCTCTTTGACCTCTGGTGAACTTCACATGTCACCCAAAGTTAAATGGAATTTTAGGAAAACTGTTTATGTAGAAATACATAAAGCCTATTTTGAAAACAGACCACTTTAAAGAGCATTTACAAACTGTCAGTGAATTTTAAAGACCTTTAGGGGGAACTTTAATGAATTGGTAAAAGTGATTCTTATTTGACCCTCTTGATACTGTTGGATGGTCATTTTTATTAGCATCAATTGGTAAAGCATTGTGCCAGCAACGCAAAGGTCATGGGTTCGATCCCATAGAACTTACTTATAAAAGACAATGCAAGTGGCTGTGAATAAAAGCTAAATACATAATTGTAAATGTAACAAATATTACTATAATCTTTAAATACTTAAATACAAAAAAAATGAAATATTGTTTTAATTGGTGTGACACTCGGACACTCATTGGTGTGACACTCATTGGAGCGATGCAAAACATGGTCCTAAAATTTGCTTCCTTTTACTTTATGCAAAATATAATTTCTTAATTTTTTCTTTTGTCATTTGCTTTTGCATTTACATTACATTTACACAACTGGCAGACGATTTAAAGTGATTTACAGTGCTTTATACTGAACATTTTTTATAAGTATGTACAATCCCTGGGCTCGAACCCATGACCGCCATACTCCAAGCTGTGGGATGAAATATGACAAATTTTATAAGAAAAACAATATAATATTGACACATTTCATGACAACTGGTTGCTTCCTTCTGAAGTCCTACACTCCCTCTTTTCATTTCTGTCCCCTATCTCTCTCTCCTTCCATCTCTCTCTCACTCTTTCTCACTCACTCTCCCTTCCTGGCCCCTGACCTGTGGTTCCTGTGTTAATGTCCTCTCGCCGCACTGCGTGGGCCTGCCACTGATTGTCTCACTGTGTTGTGTGGTCGCCACGGAAACCCTGGATAGGCTCCAGCGACCGAGGCGGACACACATGCGTGCACAGCCCTATTACGCACACACACACCCAGAGTAACACTCATGATCTAAAGCTGTTTGTTCCACCGCATTTTCCACGCCCCACTAGTAGCCCGTTCTGTGTCCTACAAACACAACGCATATGTGTTAGCGTGTGCATCCGTGACTGTGTCTTCACACACGCACACCCCGCTGTTAGCTGACACCAGCGTAACGACGCCGTCACTCGCCCGTTTTTCATCCTCCCGTAACCTCAGCGTTCCATCAGAACTCGACCTCCGGAACCTGAGACTCACAGCCACCCCCCAAAGCTCGGCTGAAACCAAACTCTCTGCCCCTAGCTCCGGCCAAAACGGCCCCCGCCAGCTTCATCCGTGCAATCACTTGTGACAAAGCCTGCAAGCACCTGATCGCAGTGAACTAAATGCCAAAACCACAGCTTCGCACTCCGCTATGCCTGACAACAAGTCGCAACGCGTCTGTCTGTGCGGAACGCGCCGGTGCCGCGTGTCCTCTCAGAACGTTCATTAACACAAACCAATCAGCTATGAGCTAGAGGCTGGACACATGTAAAAATAGCTATGTATCCAACTTTACTCTCAACGGAAATCTATTGCTGTTAAAATTACTCATTGTGCAATTATTGTAATAGTGTTTGAATTGCTGAAACTGCTTGTTGCATATGTATATGGAAAGTTGTACGGTGTGACACACAAAAAAATGTAGTGAAAAACATTTGAGATCAATCTTTCTCATCCTATTTGTAACTCCAGCAATGCTATTTGTATATTTGTATATATTAAAGTTTTTTCTACTTTTTTGCTGTCACACCATGAGAAACACATTTGTCAACTACCCATATATACAGGTTAAACTATACAGCCAGAAACATCACAGATGGTATTTAAATGTACAATACATACAATTTATAACAATAAGGATATTTAATTTAAGGCTATGGCTAACACAATTTGCAACATGTGTTAAATGTGAAATCACAACAGAGCAGTCAAGTGAAGACAGCTTGACTGATTATAATGCGAGCGATTTAGTTTTGACGCTCGCGACCGATGCACAAATAGTGTGAGAAGAGAACGTACACGATGTATATTGGATACTTTCTATTTCCAGTCACCCAACACAGAGACACGAGAGCCGAGCTCCACTGACAGCCCCGTGCCAGAGAAAAGCACGCTATCTCTTTAAATGCCCCCACCACTGAGAAACAGGGGGGGTGAGGGGCAGAAGTGGGGCAGAGGGCAGAATTCCGGAGCGGCACGTCTGTGCGCTGAGCCAGGCCGCGGGGGGGTCACGGCTGCCAGGGGGAGATGGGGAGGGGGATCTGAGCGAAGCGGAGGCTGGGGGCCCTGTCACTTATCAGCTCCGGCCGAGCGTCGCCCAGGGCCAGAGTCGGGAAGCAGCGTTGGAATGTGTGTCCTTCCCTCTGAAGGTGAAGAGAAGGGACGCGCGCACACACAAACGCGCACGCAAAGACGGAGCGAGCAGCTGTGGGAAGCTGTTGCTTTCACGCTCACGCGGGGATGAACATGCACGCTACACATTCCCGTGACTTACATGCTCTGAACCACACCTACAGAGTTAAAAGCTCTCACGGATTAAACATGTGTATTCACACACACAACACGTGTGCAGGTGTAGCGGTTCACACTTGACGGAAATCAGGATTGAGAGTTTGAGGAAACAGGTGCTAATACTTTAAATAAGACTATACAAAACTCTAGTTTATAGTTTATAACTACAAGCAAAGTAATAGAAGAATTACCATACTACACATAACCTGGATGATCACATGTTATGTAACTCGATGACCCAGGTTAGGCTGGGGCATTATTTCAGTGTTATTTAGGAGTGTTCATATGCTGCACTTCTTTCGTATGTCCAGCAGGGGGCATCAACAGAAATTACAGTAAACAGTGTTATTTCTAATAATACACACTGGATGGCGCAAGTTCAGCTTTCTGAGTGAGTCATAACATCTGCTGAGGTGCTAGAAGTGTGAAAGTGACAATACTCATGTTTAGAAATACACCCGAGAGATGTGTCCAAGATACCATAAGTACAGAAAAGACATGATTTTATTGGGGACAGAGGGAATATAATTGGGCCAGAATTAAACCTGCATCCCCCACCAGAGCTCTACAGCTCAATGTGTTAATTAATTACACAATTAAATGAAATACATCTTTAATTATTTTATTAAATTGTAGAAAAGTACAATAATAAGAATTCTATTCTATTCGCATACTATATATTTATTAGGATTTCTGTGACTTCTTTATTTGTCTTGTAAAGCTTTGGCACTATGTTACATTATAAAAAGAGAAACATAAATACATTTAAATTGAACTGAATAGATAAACAAGAGAAAGGTCAGCATAGATTCACCCCGACTAAGAAACTTTGTCTGTAACAAACATAGTAGCAAACATATATAGACTAGGAAACAGGTGGTTTATGTAAACCTGATTCTCACCTCTGTTGATCTGTGGTTTGGGGGTTTCTTGGGGACGCAGTCTAGATGTATCAGACAGCTGATTGGTCGTCCTGGCCTCTGTGTCCGTGTGGCTGCTGGGGGCCGATGGTGTCGGGAGACAAGATCTCAAGTGGGGCCGATAGCAAACTGAAGACAAGAATGCCGAGTCATTGTCCGACTGTCCTGACGCAGCATCTTCTCTGCTCTCGTATGGCTGATGGGACACCTGCCATAGAAACAAACAAAACGTTAACAAAGAGATGCAAGTTGCCATTTGAGTATCAAACTGCAGTTCCAAACGGAGCAAAAGATGGGTTTACTATGTTTTTGTGGGATATGTATTTAATATTAAATTAACTAAATATATAGATTACTGTCAAAATATAGATTCTCAGTGCAGTGCTTTCCTGATCTTGTCCTAATTGTTGCATTTAAGATAACAGAAAACAATCATTCTCTGACAAACCTCAAACTGTCCTCTACTTTAGAGACTCAAGATGAAGCCAAGATGCTATTTACTTAAATACACAGTTGGAGAAAAGTTTCCTCTATTTTTCACTCTGATGAACATTTACTCTCATCAAAAAAGAAAAAAACCTCACACATACATTATAAAGAAAGATGGAATAGAAATGTGTGGTGTGCATTGCCTTCCCAGGGGCTTCTGGGAATGGAGGGAGAAAAAGTGTGTAGGAAAGATAGAGAGAGTGAAACTGAAGGAAACAGAAACGAGAGGTCCTTGCCCAAACCCCGGGGGACAGTCCCACAATCTCATCCATCTGTGACTGACAGGCACGTCGTCTCGCCCGTTTTAATTCCCTGATCAACTTTATCAACCATCTGCTCTTGAGGAACGCAGAGACCCAAATCAGCCCCCGGGCTCTCTCAGGTCCACCTGCAGAGCGCACACACCCTGTCTGCCTTCCAGCTCTGCGACAATCAGGACACACACTGAGAGCTCTCTATCAGCTTATAAAACAAGCTGTTGTAGACACTTTTATCCTGAAATAAATGTTGGATATTATGTAATACGCAGGTTTCTATAGGGGCTTAAAGAAGTAGGGAAGACATGACATTTTTGATCTAGGCCTGAAAATAACCACCTAGCAACAATGTACTGCAAACGGATGAAACCGAGACCAATAAGATATTTTGTCAAAACACTGCTGCAGTCATTAATGCACGCACACAAATACCCGTTTAACACTGTGTTTAATGTGTACTGTGCTCAGCTGTTGGGGTCATGGACCTGAAACAGGTGTGATCAGTGTGGCTGAGAGCGACAGCTGAGGGTAAAACGATCTCAAGATGAGAGCACAGAACCGCCGCTCTGACCCCAACCCCTCCTTCCGCTCGGAGCAGAGAGCCAAAAGAGACCACCAACATTCAGAAGAGGCCATTCCTTTACACTGACACTGTGTCGACACCACCGGCCGTGCAGTGAATGCTGCTGTATGGATGAGACCGAGTCGTACATGCTGACCCAATTTTATCAGCACTATTAGTAGGATGAATGACAATGCAAACACATCATGAGAGGTGATGGGATCTAATGTCTAATAAAGTTGACCTTGACCTTAAAAGTGCAATGCATGACGCAAAAAAGTTGATACAACATTTCTCATATTAGCACATAATAATATATTTAAATTACATTTTTTATAATAATTTAATGAAAAGGTATGTATGCTACTTTCAGAGTACATGCCATTTTCCTTACATGGCTTCATGCCTTAGAGCCGGTATGGAGTCTACAGATTTATGCAAAACTTGATGATCCATGTTATCCCAGCATGATTTAGGAACATTCAGTAGGATTCAAAAACTTTCTAAAGAGCATTCTGTCTGCTTCAATTAAAGCAAGACAATCAGACCTTTTGTACAAAGTAGTTAACATTTGATAAGCGATCTACAAGTAGTGCATAACGTTTTTAAAGACTTTTGAAACCCATTGCAGAAAACAAAGAAATCTGCTGATTCTCTCATTGTTAACTGTGATGTCAATGAACATCGGCTGTTAAACCCAGGGACTTTCCAGCAGCATCTGGTGTACATGAAAATTTCAAGTCACATCATTATGTTGTGGTTATGAAAAGTGACAGGGTATTTTGTTGATTTTGTTGAGTTCTGGACATGCGCTTTTTTAGAGATAACAATAAAACACAATCATTTCTGTTTGTCACATGCACTAGTATTGGAGTAGTATTTGAGTACTGGGGTCAATTTATGTTAGTTAATTTGAAGAGAAAACATTAATTTTATAAAATTTATTTTAAGAAAAAATATTAGAAAAACGTATACAAAATTGTATACTGTATTACACTATACAAGGCACTTTCAAATATTTAAAAACAACTCATATTCAACAAAAGTACAAAACATATTACTTACATGTTCTACTGGTGATGATGGCATCTCTTTATCTACAGGTCCCTAAGCATTAAAAATATAAAACAGTTTTAAATGCATCATGAACGTCACAAAACCTCTCATTCATATCTGGTGCAATACCGAAACACACCTGTGGGGGCGCCAGAGTCCTTAACTCTTTGTCTATGTTCTCCTGTGGAAACAAAAGTAGGACTTTAGAAAACGGACGCTTCCCTCCCTTTAACAATCAGTGACATAATCATACGATTTAATCATAATTCTGTCAAAAGTTTGTGTGAAACTCATTAGCTTGTCTAATTTAAAGGACCTTAAAATGGGTTTGGTCTGGACTTTCTGTGACTATCCCAGAGTCTTTGACTAATTGGTAGCAGTGAGTCACATGTGCTGAGGTTGAAGGACAGATGTTTGTGTTTAGCAAGTGAAGGATCATAGTCTGGTTATACTGGCCAGCACATCTCCTCCCTGGAGCGCGCTCGCTGCGCACGGTGTGTTGCCATGGAAACCCTAGTGCAACCCCCCCACCTTAGTTTAACAAGAGGTGACTAGATCTTCCCCTCACACACAGTGTAAAACATGTGTAGAGAATCTTAAACACACACACACCCTGAGAGCCTGGTGTACAGTAATACAAACACACACAAATTAAGAATGACATCACTGTGCTCTTACACCATGTTCTAACCAGCTGTGACCGCAACAGGAAATTGTCCATTGCTTGGTTTCTATTTCTGAAGCATTAGCCCCGCCCACCAGAAAACTCATTAGTTCGAAATCCCACTTCTAATGCACATTAAAGATCAAACATTGACAAAACTAAGAGAAAACATTTGGGGAAGTTGAGACACACTGGATATATACCAAACCGTAAACAATGCTGTCTGGTAAAGCATCACAGAACCCTGTTAAAACCGGCAAAACTGGTCATAAACATACTGTGTGCTCCAGCATAGTATGCTAGCAGGCTTCTTGGCCAGCTTAACCATCAAAATTTTCTTTGGTCAACCAACTTTACTAAACAGCAAGACTATGAATGGTCCACCAACTAGACCAGTACCAAGCCAGCAATGGGACCAGCATGAAATGTAAACTGGTCTACGTGAGTCATGAAAATATAAGTTAGTTGTAAATAAAGAGGCTGGCTGTGGATGGATGTTATACTGCGAAAGCCAGACCCAGTATGTCTGTTGGGTCTGAATCCTGTTAAAGCCACCTAACCACACGCAGCCAGACATATTGATACATGAGCAGAAAGATTGAGCCATAAAGAGCAAAGAAATAAGAGAGATGTTGAGCCTGAGAAACAGAGCGGTGGGTGGTAGTGGGAGGTGTGTTCTTAAAAGGATGAAAAGAAATAACAGAGGAGAAGGGAATGAGAAAGGGAGGAAAGTGCGAAAAGAGGGAGAGATGGAGGTTGTGATTTATTTGGCTGTTGAACGATGACTCTCCCTGTGGAGAAAGTCCGTCTCGCTGCCCCTCGGCTGTGTCCGAGATTAATGACACAAGCAGGAAGGTCACCTACACACACACACACAAACACACACGAACGAGCGAAACCACACTTGCACCAATTTAAAAGCTGAGCAAATGTTTAGCTAAACAAGTACATACATGTATACGTAACACACCTTAAAGTTCAGCTCAACTCCTGCATGAGCTTTGGGAGGAAGGTTTTCCCGCCCTGATCGTACAGGTTCTGCTGACGTTCGGTTTGCCAGGTTGCTTTTCAAAGCTCCGGGGTGGTTACTAGAATACAAGACAAGACAATACACACAGGAACATCGTTTAGTCAATGAACAATTCACAAAAAGTGTTACAGAAGTATAAACAAGTTGCTGAAAGATATGTTCATACTGTGAATTGTTGAGGATGCTTGCTGTTTTTCTCTCTCCAAACCCCGAGTAGATGATCTTTGAAGATTTGAGCTCATCCACCTCCCCGATAACATTGACCTGCACGTCTCCATCTCGACCCAGCAGCCAGCTTACGCTCTTTCCACGAGCTAGAAAGAGAAAGAAAAGAAGATCTTAGAGCAGGAATGAGTGTTTGTGCAACAGCAACCTGATTTTGATAACGCTATGCATGCGTTGGCAAAACTCACAAATATTTACTTTGATTTATTGTACTACCAAATTTATCTTTGGAACAATGACCAGATTATTTTGATCAGATTAAAAGGACAAAAGCAAATTAAAATACAGAGGTAATAATGGCAAATAAGGAAGAGGCTCCCGTGATGAACTGGTTCTTCTTGTAAAGGAACATTCCAGTCGAACAGTCGACTGACACACTCATGATACCAGTCAAAATAAAAGTCACACCAAACGAACAGTTAGTAATAGAAACTGATTTAATTGTTTCTTTGTTGGTGTTTTAAATGCCTCAGCCTATCCTAACGGCTTTTTGTTTTTGTTACATCCCAATTATAATAACTGTTGACTCATGTTTATCACTTTTGTGCTAGCAAATGCTAACATTAGCTTTAAAATCCACTGAGTGAAGAACTGAACACTGTTATATTTATTATAAATATAATTAAATAAGGTGACGACTACAAAACATCTCTCAATGGGCAATTCCAGCATTATGGGTGTGATATTTTTAGTCAAAACTTAAAATATAAATTCTCACAGAATGCATTTATTACCAATCTGGAATCTGACCCATCTGTTTATATTATACTGAACCTGTTGATAAAGTCCAGATATCATAAAAAATATCAGTCTATGCACAAGTTATCTATTTTAAAAAATGGAAATATACATGTTAAAGATGTGACAAAAATGTGTTAGAGAGACAACATACTTTGTAGGATTTCTGTGAATTAAAAGGCACAAACCCGAAGCAATAATATCCAACAAATGGGGAAGAGATAAACCTAAAATTGTTTTTTAATTTTAATTATCATGTGTCCATTTATGAGAAATATGACATTTCTGAAAACAGCACTTTACCTGACTATGAAAAAGTATGCTTTAAACAGAAACATGCTTTAAAAACTTTGACAGGGACCTCACATGGGCTATAAGTAGTATGGTAAAAACCTTATTTTTTTTCATTATTAGGTTGACACTTGCATGGAAATACCCGAAATATGAAATGGCCTAAACTTTCAGGAATTAGTAACTTTTAGAAGGTGGCTACAAAACTAATCATTTAACCATTCAATAGCAAACAAAGACACTGACACATCATCACACAACAGATCACGTGTTTATATATCTCTCTGTTATACTCCACGTCTCTTCCTCCTGTGCGTCCTGAACGCCTCTGTTTCCTCCATACTTTCTGCTTTGCTGGCAGTCATCTGTTTGAATGGATTTTGGCCTGCCTGACGTTTCCTGTCTTGCTCTAAAACTGGGTCAGTAACAGCTCATTCCTCCGCCTTGCGTAGTCGACTTAACCAACGCAGCAATCAGTCTATCTTCAGAGACTCTTTGTATAATTTTAGAATCTTAAATGACGTATAATTTTCTAACTAGCGTCTGTAGTATAACATGCACCATGGAGTCTGGGCGAGTAATGTCTGTTGATGGTCAGCATGTTGTGTCAGTATGTCTTGAGGAAAGCACTGACCTACAGGAACAGCTGCAATGATCTATGAAGAGACAGAGAACTCTCTGTTCTCCTCTGAGGTCTAAAGCTCAGGGACCTGATAATAACGGCTTTGTTATCGGCTAAAGAAGACTTCCTCCTGGAGTTATGAACACGTCCAGCCAAATTAACCTTTCAGCGGTCTGTACGTTATTTACTGGTGCACCTTTGTGCTATGCCAAAGATAATATATATATTTTTTTTAAAGTGAACTCAGTTTTTTTCCACATTTATAATCTTTTACCTCACACATTTTTCTAGCTGCCATGTATATTTTTGAGGCTTCTGAAATGTCCTGTTGTTCCAGTTACAATGCTGATATGCTAGATTCCCTAAACAATCCTTACGTCCAACCAGTTTAAAAAAGTGCATGGGTGTCACTTAAGCTCACCAACATAAAGTTTTATTGTTCATTCTACCGTTTAGGTTGTTTGTTGCTTTACAAAATCCCTCTATCTCTTACATGCATTCCTCTCATATTTGAGCTGTTAACTCCTCCTTGTTGCGTTATTTCAGACAGTTGTCCTGCTCACGGAAACTTTGTATCAGTGACGTGCGAGACCTCGAATGTTAAGAAGTGGTAGAATTGAGGAAAAACCCAGAACAGAGTTCTTTTTGATCTCTATAATGCATGAAATTTGACCATTTATATGCCCTTAATTGCAATAGATGCATGTGATGAGACAGATGACAGTAAACCCTCGGCGTTTGGTCAGTGACGTACATGTTACTAGTGGCAGCATCAATAAATCAGATCTCATCAGTCTACGCTAACATTCAGACTCATTCATTCTTGTGTAGCGAAGTACTTTGTGTGTCCATCTCACGACATACACATCACAAGACATGAAGCCTGAAGCACCACATGATATGTTTAGCAATGGTGGATTGTTTGTTATCAGCTCAGCTATTCTGTCCAGACTGAGTCATGTGCCACATTAAGATTCTGACCATATTAAGTCAAGACCAGACTTGTGTGGTATTTTGTTTACAGTTTTCTGTGGCTTAAAGATTGTGTTTTGTGATAGCACAGACCTGCCTTTTTTAAACCTCAAGAGGTGCGATCTACGATTCTGATGAGACCTTTAATTTAGTAAATTGTATGTCTATTTTGAGAAAACATCCTAAATGATATTATGTAGACTATGGCCTGATTTTACAGACAGGGCTTGGATTAAGCTCAAACATGCATTTTAGTCTAAGAATAAGTTATGCCTTGTCTGGTAATCACAATACTTCTAAAATGTCTACAATAATCACACAATTCATTATGTGACAGGTTACGACCCATAAATATGTTTTATGTTCTCCTTTACAAACAAGACAAATGATGGGACCAAAAAAATAAGCTGTATAAATGATGTATACAGACTTTGAATCCTAGATCTTAGAAGTTAGACCCACCTGTCTTTGGTTTGGGTTTGAGCGGTTCCCTGTCCAGCTTCTCCTCGCGTTCCTTCCAGCGTCGCACCTGCTCCTCGCGCATCTTCAGGAAGAGCGTCTTCTTCTGCTCATCGTTCAGAGCGTCCAGCACATCTGGGTCAATGTACATGTCCTTTAATATCTGCTGCAGCATGGCCGTGTATGTGGTGTTCCTTTATATATATTCTAATCCTTTAGAACGAGGATGATGGGAATGATGACGAAGCCCAGCTGGTCCTCGAACCCGCTGCTGCGACGTGCCTTCACCACATACAAGCTCTCATCACTGATCAGCAGCCATAAGCAGGACACGCTGTCAAGAGAAATGACAGAGTACAACATCTGGAAACAATCTGCTCTTTTTTGTAGTTTGTTTGCCTGCCCCCACCTTATGTGCTGTTTATGGAGGTTTTTAGTTATGTGTTGTGCAAAAGCATGCCAATAAAAGTCCTGCTGACTCATGCAGTTTCTTGTACGAGAGTGTGAACTTAAGGGAACAGTTCATTTATAAAGTAAGACTCATCATTTACTCATATCATGTCAATCTACGTCTGCTTTCCATACAATGGAAGGGAATGATGCAGACAGATCCCCAGTCCCCATCCAGTTACATTGTATGGAAAAAAGCATTCTTTAACATTTTTCTTGAAGATTTTTATATCCCAATTTGTGTTAAAAAAGACAGTCATACATTTTTTTGTAACAGCATGATGTGAATGAAGAAATAAAAATAACTTTCATTTTTGAGTGAACTGTCCCTTTAAGATTTCCAGCTCTCCACAATCACACAGTTTCTCAGCTGGTTTTAGGCCTGAACAGAAGGGGGATTCCTCAGGAATGGGGTTTGCTTCTTTCATCAGCAGTTTCCCTCTTCTCCCACATGACACTTCTGCTCTATTTTAACATATAGTCTCACTTTAGCCATGACTGAACCAGCATGCCGCGACCTCTTTAAGAGAGACAGCAGGCATTTACAACAGACTGAGATAATAACACACACAGAATCGTAGTCCTGAAAAAAGTTAAAGCTGCCACAACAATAGTATCAGGACAGAAAATGTCTCTCTGCCTCCATACAGTACATTACACAATGCAGTTAATGTCTTAAACAGAACTTTAAACACAGAAATACAGGGCAAAGAAGAAAAGTAAAGTTAGAAAGAGAAGAAAAAAAGACTTAAGTCTAAAATAAGTTGTACTCACAGCTGGGTGCGGACGTTCCACAGCACACTTTACTTAGAGGGAAAGTAAGTGCTTGTGTTCCTTCTTGGCTTTGTGTATGACTTAGCTGGTGACATCACAACATTCCATACTCTCTCTCCCTCTCTCTCTCTCTCACTCCCTTTTCTTTTCCTCTTTCTCACAAATGTATATTACACACTGTTTTTGCCTTCGCAAAAACACACACTATCTGTTTCTATAACTCTCAGGTCGGACGCAAACTCAGGAAGCAGACCTTAGCTGCTGGCACAGAAAACGAAGTAGCAGCATCCTGTTTGACAAAGACAGAGGAAGGGGAGAGAGAGAGAGAGAGAGAGAGAGAGAGAGACCGAGGAGGAGGGGCGGCTGTAGTAGAGGCAGAAAAAAATTGACAACTTAATCACTCTTAAGCAAACCACAAAAAACAGGGAAGAGTTTTCTCAGAATCAGCAGATCTTTATATTACTCTCTTCTCCTTTACTGCAGAAATGACTCAGATCTGTTTTTTTTAAGAAATATAGCACTTCCCCATCACTGAAAATGTCCCTTTATTAAAACTGCTTTTAATATCTGTTTATAAATTGTTTAGTTATTTCGTTCAAAATCCTATCTAGATTCAGGCATTGGGATAATGTACATTATAGTTTGCATGCTTGAAAACTCATATGCATATTATAAATACGCCATGTAAACACATATTTATAACATATCAGACACGTGGCAAAATAACAGGAAACATTGAGATTCTAAACATACATCTGGTGCTTTACTGTAATCATACAGCAGGGGGCGCACACGTGCAAGAAATGCTTTTGTTTCGCTCTTCGGCAAGTTTTTTTCTGTGCTGGGTTCAGTCAGTGTCAATAATGTGTTCAATGTAAGTAAAACAAATACTTATTTGTTGTATTATTTATTGATTTCAAGTCACATTTTCAAATGTCCATTTCTTGTCTTTTTCTTTCATGTTTTTTTTTGTTATCATCAGGTCTGTTGATGTTACTAGTTACACAGTTTAGCATTTGCACATACAATATCTATTCTATATCATCCATATCTGACAAATAAATTGTGGAAGAATTTGTTTACGTTTTTTTAAGCTTATTTGTATTGGATGTTTAGTCAACATCGCCATCTGCTGGTTATAGGTTAATGGTCTGTTGGGCCTTCTAAAAAAGATTAATATAAAAAGTTTACACAAAATTACAACTTCATGTACTCACCATAATATCGTCGTAAACCCACAGATGCCGTTTTTCATTAATCATGAACTTCGATCCAGCTCTTTTCCATACAATGCCTTTTAGATAACCCTCAACCCCCCAAAAAAATCCACATAAATGTAATCAATACCGCTACATGCCAAGTCTTACTAAATCAAACGACCCAAGCTTAATTCAGTTCATGATCGCGTAGATCCACCGACAGCAGCGTGACTTGTCGCGCAAGGTGTGACATCACTGGCGAAACAACGCCATTGGTTCTTGATAAAGACGCGCGAGATCAAAGGATTGATGGACACCTGTTGTATGCAACAGCCAGAAACTCGAAGGATAAAATGGATAGATGGACGGAAAAGGATACAGTCGGATTAGTCGTCGTGAGTAACGACCTATATTTTGTTTTGTTTATACAAAAGTGTCATATGGCTTCAGAAGGCAATCGTTTGGGTTTTTTGCTTTTATGAGTTTGACGTCCCATGCTCACTAAGACCTGTCGTTGTATGGAAAATACCTGCATGCATATTCCACAAAAGTCGTTTGGTGTGTTAAACAATGACAGCAAACCGGATGTGGAATGGCATATAAGGGTGAGTAAAACATGTGTTTACAGTATTCTTATATACCGTGCTGCGTCCGTGTCACCTGCAGTGGATAAACATCTGCTGTGTTGACAGAAACACGGTGTTTATACCGCAAATGCTTAATGATTTGGTCATTGCTGTTTTCTCCCCTTAAGTCGTTGTCATTTACAGCAGCCCCAAAACGCATGTAAAACACGCTGATGAATTTCTTAATGTTGACTTGGATGTAGCAGTTGTTTGGAAATGTTGTCAATGCATTTGAGCACATTTAAGTAAAAAGTTAAGTCTTGAATTATCAAAGCGTTGATTTGTTTCACAGCTGATGCTCAGATGAATCCGTTTCATGTGGAAAGGAAGCAACATTATCTAAATGTTATTTGTTTAAGTGCATTTGTGCAGCAGCCCTGTTGTGTGTTTCGCTGTATTTTTGTGGGAATATTATTATAAATATTTTGCTTTCTAGTCAGATATTTTTTATGCCATTTTATGTTGATTATATAAGCCTAAATATTTTGCAACACTATGAGGAACTTAAATTTAAATAGCTTTGAAATAATAATCCTTAGTCAAAAGCTATTTAAAAGACTCCTGGTAGTGTTATTATTATTAATAATAGCCTGGTATTATTGTTATTTTTATATTATTATTATTATTATTAACAATAATAATGATAATATCAACATATATAATAATAATAATTAATAAAAACTGCAGATATAATAGATACTTTTAAAGGAATGTCGAAATAATCGCTACTGAAAGGTTTTGACCACCAGATGTCGCAGGGGAGCTGAAAACTTTATTGGCTGTTTTAAAAGGTCTTTCAAGCAGTGCATTCAACTGTTTAGACTATTCAGTGTGGCGACTATAATTCAGACTTGTTCACGTTGTAGATCTGTTTCTTTAGACACTTCTGAATGAAGCACAGAAGCTGTTTTGGGGTTGTTTCCAGTAAGTGCAGATGTTGAGAAAGGCACCACATATGCTCACCGAAGATTCTCAGTTATTGATCCTGGCTAACAAGCCTTTACTCAAGCTCCTTAGTACTGAAAGAGTTCAAGACTTAGGTGCTTGCTAGTGTTAAAGATCATTTAATGTTCACGCATTCTCCTTTTGTCCAGACCATTTTGATGACCATTGTAAACTAAAGACTTTGAGAAGATAAAATATATTTTGTTTATAGTTGTTTAAGCATAATTCAGGTGTACATGCAAATAAAAAAAAAACTATGCAAACCCAACAAGGGTTGTGCTCAGGCTAGATAACCCCCAGCTGGTTTCTTCTTAAAAGCACCACACCCACCAGCGCTTAGCCGCAGAAATAGGTCACCACTGACTCACTTAGGGCACTTAGACATGCTAAACATCTGGACATTGTAAACGAATGAGAACCACAATGAAAAGCGAAAGATTCAGTTCAAAGTTTTCCAAAATTGCACTAAAATGCATTAAGGTGCTAATTAAAGACAGGTCTTTTCATGAACTTCAAAGAACTCTGTTTTTAGATCTAAATCCACTGGTAATGAATAAGCTGGACATTCATGTATGAAATTTTCAGGTGATGATATTATTGGTACATAGATGCATTTTTTTGGTCAGTGGTATTGTCAGTCACTAGAACCGTATGGCAAAAAGTTGTTAAATTTGGCACACTGGAAAGGTCTTAATATTTAATGATGCCAATTTTGGAGTCTCTCAAACTATCTAATGCCAAAAGTTCAATTTCTCATACAGCTGGTCAGTCTGGGAACGTTTAATGCCAGTGAAATTCACACCTAACACCTGTCGAATGGTGTAAAAAAGAATAACTAAACAAACTAATCCATTTGATAAAAATGACCAGCAGCTTTCTTTTTAATTTTGACAGGGATCAGAAATATTAAGGATTTCATTTATTATTAATAATAGCTTACATAATGGGTGCATTTACAGACATTTTTATTAATTGGTTTATATTGGTTGCATATTATAAAAGCACTTTCTTTTAAGAAAGCAAATACAGTCAACTTTGGGGCACTACAGTGTCTTAATTAGAATGGATCATTGTGAAATATAAAATTAATACATTATGACATATTTGACAGAAAATGCAGGCTATGCAGGTATAAAACAATTAATAATAAAATAGTGTAGTGCCATACATATGTCTTGGCAAATCCTCTACAAATGTTGAATAATGTAAGAAGAAGAGTGATAAAGAAATGTGTATAGATGTTAACTATGACCGTATGAGTGACAGACTGTTCTGTCACAGGATGTATTAATTGACAAAAAAAGATTTGCAGTCAAGACAAACTTTATGGCACTGTATTAACACCTGCTACTGGAATTTATGTACTTTCAAACAATAGGCAAGTTGGATAAATTAGGATGCAGGTGTGGTACTTGTCATTATGACAGTGGCACTTACTGGTAAAAGAATTATAGGAAAAATAGTTTAGTCATTTTAATACAACCTGTATATATTTTTGAGGGCTTTTGAAATGCTACTTTAATTATTTTTCAACATCAAATATAGACTTCTCTTATCATGAACCTATCTGTGTACCATTTATCCAAATGATCATTTAATTGATTTTTGGAGTTTATTCCAATGTCCAAAAAACCTTAGTCAACAACAATTTGGAGTATTGATAAAAACGTTATATTATTGCCATAAAGCTGAGAATACCACATAAATTATGTGACAGAGCAACCTATTAGTTAAAAGTTTTTAATAATGATAAATCTTCTTTAAACTTGCTTTCTTTAAACTCTATGACTAATAAAATGACTCAATCTTACCATACCCTAGGCTAGGCCTTGTAATTGCTGCTTGGAGATTTATTGTTATTGAAGATTTTAACCATTGCTTACAGCTAGGCTATTTTGTCATGTTGTCATGATTTTGTAATACATTTTTAACATTGTGAAATGCAAGATTGTTGACATGGTAAACGTTTAGGTAGAAAGCATATTTCCAGTTAAAAGTTACAAAAGTGAATTGTATTTTACAAGCTATAAAAAGGTAGCCTGGATTTAATGTTACAAATCAGTATAAACTTCTTTCTATGTAGCGTGATCAGAATAATATCTAGTGGCAATTTAAATAAAGAATAATTTAATTTAACTTGAAAAGTAAAAAAAGTAACCAAATTTAACTGCTTGAGAGTATCATCAATTTTTTATAATAATAAACTATTTCATTGGGGTTTTTTTTGCATTAAGAACACTAGAATTTTGTTATACCTAAAACGGGTTAGGTATTTTTTTTAAATATAAAATAGCAAGAGATCCAGTTGCAAATGCATTTCGGAGAATCAAGTCAACAATGTTTTGTGAACATGTATGAAGATTTAGTAAAATAATGATATAAGGCACAATTAAAACAATATAATTTCAAAATATCTAAAGCTTTTATGGTTGTTAATCTGGAGAAAGACCCCTTCAGTCACACTGTATATTACCTCATAGTCAAATCAGATCTGAAATGTAAGATGACAAAAGACTTGAATACGTTCACATATTTTCAGAAAATGTAGTAGAGTTGTTAGTGCACATTATACATCGGTTAACCACTGGAACCAACGAACATTACCCATACAGGAAAGGAGATTACAAAACGGTTAGTATGCATGCTTCAGGTCAAATTCAGTAAAAGAAAAGATTGAATTATATTCTTGCAAATGTGCTACATCAACTATGTGTACACAGAGAAAACTTCATGGAAGTCTGAACTTTAATATCAACCTCAGTTCTAGCAAACTATTGCATGTGAGAAAAGAAAACACAGAAACATTGACATTAAACATTCGTTTCATGAGAGGTGGGTAAATTAACATTTCTTTTTATTTTTCATTTTTTTAATTTGTAAAATGTACATAAATTATATTTGACGCATAACCGCCGAATGAGTAATTCAGTGATCCTCTTTGCAAAGGGAAGCAACATAAGTTAACAGATAAAGAAATAAAAACGGCACAAGGCATTCCTTGTTGAGATAATTATCAAACAAACATTGGTCAGACATTTTCTCCAGCTGGGAAAGCAATGTGCTACTGACATCAGCCACTGAAGACAGAAGAGGTCACACCTTCATTAGCATCTTCCCATGTATTTGAAGGGAATTTAAGGATACATATTCATTGCCCCTTACCCAAAGGCCTTAACACCCCCATCATTTCATATGACCATTCCAATAATCCCAACCCTCCCTTTTTAGGAGGAACAGAGAGAAAACTGGGGTGCATTCATATAATGGACGTTAACAAAAAGTGCAGACAGGATAGATAACTGCTATGTGTTTGCTTTATCTTTAAAATCTTTCTTTTCCAGATACACACCTTTTTGTGCAGATAAAAGGCTTTGAAAAAATAAACAACCTTTAAAGAAATAAACGTGGAATTTAGCCACATGCTTTTCAAATATTAATCATATATTTAATTGATATACATATATTGCCAACATTGGCACGTTCAATATTGCACACAATAATGAAATATAGCGCTGGGAAGAAAAAAAGAAGAAAAGGTTTAAAAAAACTTAAGTGAGCAAGAGTTTCCAAAATGACAAATTATGTGAAGCAACACTGAAAAGTTAAGGAAAGGAAAAAAGAGGTCTTGGCCACACACCCCAAGCTAGGGTTTTGGTCTGTGACAAATGACATAGTGCTGCCAAACTGATGGTTTCAGTATGATAAACTCATCCTTGCAACAAAAAACTCCGTTGAGAGCTAAACCCAATTGACAGGAAGCAACCAAACCTTTTTTTTGCCCGGCACATAGCTGACATCTAAACAACTAAAGGAAGGCTCATCTGCTTTTTCAAGGTTGTATGTATGGGGATTTCTGGCCTTGACGTGGGGCAGCCTAAGTCACAGGTTGTGATCAGAGGAATCGCTCTTAAAACTGCAAACAAAAGTTTCCTTTTTATTAAGAAACCAAGCCAGCTCCTCGGACCATGAGTTATGCAATAGCAAAAAGAAGGGGCCAGGGCCAAACAAAAAAAGAGGAGAAAACAAAAATAAGAACCCAAACTTAGATCCAAAGCACCAGCCAGTGTATAAGCATGCAGAGTCTGTAAGGCACCAGGTTGTTTAATGCTGAAGAGTATGCTCCCCAACAAGTTTCATTAAAGTCAGGGTCTCCCAACACAGGTCCTCAAGGACCCCCGTGAATAGAATTGTCATTAACGTCTGATCAAACAGTCAAAGACTTGATATTTTCTTATTATTTACAAGTACTTCTCAAGGCTTGAAATAGCTCATTTGTATTAATTCGACTACCTGACCAAACATTGACATTATGGACGTTGAAAACATTACAAAGAAGAGTCCTTGAGGACAAACATTGAGAAATCCACCTCAATGTGGCTGTGTACAGGTTAACATGCAACTACAGCATTCCTTGGCGCCACTCATACTCTCATTGGTAGTCTGATATATATCTATATATTTTTATATAACCCTTTTACAGATTGTTTGTCAAATACCCCACTAAAAACGTGGGGTGTTTTCTTCTCCATTGAAATATATCTGATTCACAAAATCATACTTTGTATATTTTTTTACATTTGCATTTTCATACGATTCTTTGTATGTTTAATCGAGGGGTCTGGTAGATCAGGGGTAACGTTTACGTTACAAAAACGTTTTGAAGAGCTCTTTTGTTTCTGTTGTCATTGCTCTTACTTAAGTACCTTTGTTTACACACTGTGCATGACAACGAGACACAAATACGTAGCATATCATCTGCATGACAGTAATTTCAGTTGACAAAATAAACTGGTAATACTCCTCAGAATATTTGCCAAGAGGTCTCCACGCCAAAAAAGCGTCTAACTACACATAGATTGAACCCTGCTTTACTTTAGTTATCTTGCATGGTTTGACCTCTTATAGGGACTGATGGGCAGGTTGATATTCTCACATCATGATCCCTAGCTAGCCCTCATTTGACGCTTGTAATATCTAATGGCATGGCTACCATGACAACCTCTTCAGATGATGTTAAATTTTGGATAAAAAAAACAAAAGAAACTAAAACATCTGATTTGTGCTGAAGTCATTAGCTCACAAATAAAGGAACTGTTTCCTCATAACTCGGCAATAACTCCATGTGAACATTTGCAAACACTTTGTAAAAAAGTCGGTCGGTTAATAAGGGAAATAAACACTCAGTTCTGTTGTACTCAAGTAGGAAAGACAGTTCATATATAATGTTATTACTCTGTTTAGCAGCCGCTTACTGTATTAATGATGGGTAAGTGGATAACGTCCAGCGATGAGTGTTGAGTCTCAACTGTCAGTCTGTGGTGGTTGTTGTATTTTTTGTGGGTAGTGCTCCCTTGGAGTTAAACAGTTAAATCTTTTACGTATCTCTCTTTTTATACAGTAAAGTTTTCTTACTTATAATTTCTCTTTATGTTACTCTTTATGTAATTTTTTTGCATGTTTTCCCTCCACTATCAATCCTCCTCTCCGGCGTCTCCGTGCATCTCCTCCTGCTGCTGCTGCTGCTGCTGCTGCTGAAGCTCGCATGCCCTTTTTTCCCTCTGTTTCTCTTGAATCTTTTTCATTTCGTCCGCGTATTTACAGAAAGTGTTGCCGAATTTGGACCACACTTTGTAGGGCACTGTGATAGAGTTGCGATAGGTGGGTTTCACCTCGCTTACCCTCATGAATACCCCGTACTTGTTGGAGCCCACGTCAAAGAAAAAGCGCTTGTTGTCCACAGTTAACGACGTTCCCTCGGGCAGCTCCGCGGGCTCGTCCTCCACTCCGTAGTCGTCGATGAGTTTGGCGAGGGCATCGCGAAACTCGATAAGTCCCTGGGCTGGAAGAGCGATCGTCTGGCCTTGCGTGGATCCCAAACCGGGCCCCCGGTTGACGGTCTGTCGGATCCTTAAAAAGCGGCCCCTCTGGTTCTCCTTTAGATCCATGTAGTACTTCCGATTCTCCCGAACCAAGAACTCACTCTTCAGCGCCCGCCGAGGCTCGTCTTGCGCCAGGTCCGGATTGCTCGGCCCAAGCTGGGCGTAATGCTCGATGAAGTCCCCCAGGTAGTCGCGGAACTCGACAGCGACGGACATGGAGAGAGTGAGGCGGCTCTTGTTTCCCCCGGCCCCGACTTCAGCTATCTTCAAGAAGCGGCCTTTCGCGTTCTGCTTCACGTCCAGATAGAAGCGCTTGTTCTGGATGTCAACCCGCTTCGAGGCGAGCTCTTGCGTCTCGTGCTGCAGCCCGGAAGCCGAGCCCGCCCCTCCTGTCACTGGGTGCATGGAACCGACACCCGGGCCCGTGGCTGCTCCTCCCTGCTCACTTCCACTGTCTCTGTCCGCCATGATGCTGCCTGCCTTCTCCCTCTGTCTAACTGCAAGCCTACTGCCAACCAGCCACACCACCGCTCTCGCGAGATCTGCGTGAGGAGAGGAGACGAGCGCTGTTCAGACCCGTGCTTTCACGGTATAGGGATACTGACAGTACATTCAATATCTTAAAGCCGTAAACTAATCTTATTGAACCTTTTAGCCATAATCCATAATCGCGTTGTAGATTTGTGCTTGAAAAAAAATGCTGCACACATTCAATACGAAAACTTCGCTGCGGTATGTGTGTGTGCGCGCGCTCGCGCTGTCTGTACCTATATATTCCTGCTGTATGATATTTTATTAGTGTCGTTACATGAATAAACTGACCGTCGTTTTATTAGTTTGGTATTATCTGGGGACTTTGCTTAGAGCGTTTAAACCATTATTATACAGTTAACGGATTAATGGTGTATTAAAACAGTAAGAGCGAATTTTCCCCTATATATTAAGTAATACAGTTTATTCTTCTATGTGATATCTTGGGAATTAGAGCAATGCAATTTTAAGACAAAATATTGCAACTTAAAGTTTAAAAGACACATATGTGTCTGGCTAGTCTGATTTAGTTGTTTATCTTTCATTCAATTGTCCGCCAGTTAAACTAAAAGAGTTAAAATGCAAGATTTAAAGCAGCACGTGAGTCATTATAAGCAAACAATTAAAATATACACGATTATTTGTTGTTTTGTAATTAGTCACTGTTTTTTTTTCGAAAACAACTACTACATATTTTTTTGTTATAAATCGATGTTTTCTTTTACATTAAACATCGCTTCACCAGTACATTAAAATAAGTAATGCAGTCTGCGTGTCTAAAACGGTTTTCTTGTCATTTATGATTTTAAGGCCTGTTTCAAGAAAACCATGTAACCATTGAATTTTAGGTTTAATTTTCATTTATTTTTTTAAATAAAATAAATTTTTAAACTGAAATGTTATTTTATTGACATCTAAGCAAGGCAGACAGGAATAAAACTTTTTCAATTACGAGAATCTCCCGCAACTGAAACTAAATGTCGCGTCTATGAATGAAGAATACAATTAATGCAAACCGTGCCAAACAAGAATGTTCTCTCATATTATAAGATAGACTGGGGCTAGTTGTCATGCAGGAAAGTTGTCTGGGAAGGGCTGTTCCTTAAAAACTGCTGTATTAGTTTTTAGATCAGATTATCTCTCTCCCAGTGGTTTTCTATGTTATTAAAAATAACTAGTTTTATTTAAAATAACTAGTTTTAAAACTTTCTCTAACGTTTGCGAACACACCCACATTTTCATACATTCAGCCATTTATCAATTTTATACTAAAGGTAGATTTTAACTTGAAACGTAAAACTGTATTCTCAGGGTGAAGTTGTCACATTTTTATGTGTTGCAAATTAAAAAACCTTTAGTGAATTGTAATATTTGATGGCCAAAAGACCAGTTTGATATTTTGTAAGTTAGCCCACATTTAACTTTTTTTGCTTTGTCATTGTTTTACCGTTTAAGAGGCTTTTTAATGCACAGTAAAAAATAAGCTAAATGGACAAAGTTTACGTTTGCACCCTATGTTTAAGTTAAATCAAAATACAGCCTACAGTAATTTTGTTTATTTACGTTTTTGACTACTTTAAATATAACAGGCTTTGTAGCAACTGATAGACCTACCTTGTGTTACATAAATTATTTTGACATGTCACATTGATAGAAACAGTACAATTCATTACAAAACAATGATGAAAATATTTTTATTTATTGTGGTAAGGTCCATTGTGACAACTTAACCCCTTAGAGCGATGCTTGTGGTCACACAGGTTTCAATGTTTCAATGTTTTAAAGGTCAGTGTTTTTTTAATAAACTGTATATTATACAGACAAAAACGTTAAGTGTAAAAGGCATCTAACTCACAGAAATTGTCTTTAAAAAATAAACATACACTGAGAAATAAATACTAAAGTAGAAAATAACAAATCGTCTTTATAAAGATATTTAAAAGTATAGATTTCTAGCGCATATGCAGTTATGTTTTAGGTATGTATTATTTATTTCAGAAATTTGTTTATTTGTTATACAAAAGAACTAAACGACTTTGCAAAATATTTTAAAGGTATAGGCCTAATGGTAATTCAATCTAGGTTATAGCATTGCTTTTGAGTAGTAATATTGTTAGCCATTTAAAATGTATACATGTGATTAATTAAAATGTTTTACAGTGGGATGCAGATATAAAATAATATATTCGTTAAAAGAGACAGTTTATAAAGCAAACCGTTTTAAAAAATTAACAACAGTTCACTTTAATGCTTTAAAGTTTAACCCTTATTTTATTCGTTCTTTTCTGTACTAGTAGGAATGTTGCCATATTCAAACCTTTATTTTACCAGTACTTAAAGCAAAAATCGAAATTTGATAGTTTCACTAATATTTTGAATAGATAAATGATTGCTTAACTTAACTGAACTATGCTTCGATTTAATTGAAAAACTGTATATTAACTTCGGAAATTCAGCCATTGCTTTGTCTGCAATGGCATGTAATGAATAATTCTTTAGACGGTTTTCTTATTGATCGATTTTGTCTAAGATAAGATAATATTTTTAAACCTCGAAATAATGAGCATATTTATTAGTAACCGGTATAAATTTCCCAATCCTCTTGATTTAAAATAAAGTAGAAAATATAGGCCTATGGTTTTGACAGTCAGAAGGAATAGAGGCAAGATTATGAATTGAAAGATTCTGATGCGTACTAAAGGTATCCTGTATCATCTCAAATGTGCTATGGGCACTGAAATATCACAACATCATTAATAAACCAATTTTGTTGCATTTTGATATCATTCAATATTAAAGTTACAGCTGCAAACTATAGTACAAAATACAAACTAGTGAGGTCTTCTAAAGAGAACAGAAAGTAGTTAAAATAAACAAAAATCCATGCAAAGCCTGCAAAGTAAGAACATTTGTAAATTTGTAAATGTAATGTTTTATATTTGATTATAAATATGATATTTCGTACAACTCATAGAAACAGGTCTTTTAATCTATGCTTTAAAATAACTTGAATTTGAATTTTACTTTGAACTTTGAAGTTGAATCTGATTTTAAAATGTATAAAAGGCATCCAGAATATACCAATATCATTTAATTATAAATGTTTAATGAACAATAATCCAGGTGAGAGAATTTATTCAGTTCTTTTCAAGCATATTTTAGTGTATGCTTGTTGAGAGAGAAACAGAAATACACAATTCTACATGCAGATTTTCCCAGTCCGTGTATAAAACAATAAAGAACATGCAGTGGTGCACAAGTATAGAATATAAATATAAATAAATATCTAAAATACATAAACTGACTATTTATGCGTAAAAAGTATGTACCAGACAATTAGATTTTGTAATGTTTTAATATTTCGCGCCAGAATCGACTAGACCCCAAAAATACGCTGAACAAATCAGCATCAAGTTATCTAGTTTAGTTCCAGCAATGTCTCTGAATGCATGTGCTTATTCTACAAAGAAAATGTATGTTTTCTTTTTTACATTTTATCTAGTAAAGATTTTCTTTCAACTGTAATAAATATAATATGTAATTAATAAAATGCATTTACACTGTATGTTTACCTGTTCTTCATCTTTCCATTACGTTTTCTTGACTAAATATCTTATCTTTGTTTTTTTCTTTTCCTAAAAAGCTTAGCTGATTTTAGGGTCACATTATTTTTTTTAATCAAAAACAAGTGGTCATTAACTTTGTGTGGGCTGTTAGTGTCCAACAAGGATAAAGAATGAGAAGTCTTAACTGAAACGTAATCATCATTTTGTCATTTAAAACTTCTATTGCACGTGTAAACTCTAAATATGGGCCTAAAACCGTGAAAGTGCGTGTCTATGTAAAAGTGTGAAGGAATAAGTATTGTTGGTTCTAATCCATGAATATCATTTTAAAGTGAACTTGTTTTTTAGGCGAAGGTGAACTCTGTTAGCTTGAACACATAACGGTATGTCACAGTCAGACTTAAATGGCACATTGAATTTGCCGCAACAGAATGTGACAGCCTTGCTGTCTGTCCACTGTAAACAGTTAACGAGTTTGCGCAAGCAGTCTGTGGTATCTGCCCACGGGTGCGACAATAAGTTCCGTGGGTGTTATAGCGATTAAAAAACAAATATACCGCGGAATACCATGACATATCATTGTAAAGTGCAGTGCTGTTGCCAAAGTCGCAGACCTCACAACGAGCGACGTGGTTCGGCATATCTTACCCCGCTCAGTCTGCAGGCAGAGCGTTAGCCCTTGTGCAAGCCCTTCGCAGTTGAACACTGTCAAAACAAAGATGAAAACCTGTTAAGCCCCGAAGGCCTACTGTAAACACTGTCGCGGTGCCGCTTCACCGATGCGCCGTTCACAAGATGGAACGAAAGAGCGAGTCGTGGCATGGAGACGGACGCACGCACGAGCTCAACGCCGTGCGCGTGCGGTCTGATGTCAGCACGCTCAGCTGGGGAAAAGCGAATGGCTCGTGCGCCTCCCACCGTTGCTTTCTCTGGTGCTACTTTTGAAAAATCAGCTAAGTTACAGAAAAAATATGTCGAAACTTATCCTGATCTTGGTGAATATAAAGTCTTTCTGAGAGCTGCATTTGCTAGATAAACCAGTTTGCTTATATAGAGTGTATGGAAATTATCTGTTATCATGCTCCCAGCATCTTACTTTTTCTTTAGTCTGTCTTGCATCGAAATGCAACGGTGCCATGTAATAAAATTGTTAGTGTTTATCAGAGTATGATTGTGGCGCTTAGCATGCTTAATACGACCATCTACAGAAAGCGTATTTATATTAGTAACTATTAGTCACTCATTTGTCAGTATGTGAACTTGCTACTTCTATCAGTGGGAGGTGTGGGCCAGTTCTGTTTCATAACCATGCACAGTTACCTCAGATGCCCTGTCAATGCTCATTACTGCATCAGATTTCAAAAGAATCATTTGAATTTGTCTTAAACTATAGGGTTGATGCACGTGATGTTTAAATGTCCCTTGCTTAACTTTTAAGTAATTGAAAACTTCAGCTTTCTACCAGAAAGTATTTTGATCTTGTATTTTGATTTTGAAGTTGTCGTGGTAAAGCCCGTTAGATCTGATACATCAAATATTAAAGATCTGCACTAAGATTAAAAGCCCACAAAGGGAGATGTATAAACTCAACCATTGTACCTTGAACAAGACTCCTACCTTTAAGCAACTCCATCAAACTTTTATCAAAGGCACTATGATCGCTTTGGATTAAAACGTCAACTCAAATGAGTGAATTATGAGTGGTGCCTCAGACTGTGATTCAAACTATAATTTGATGTGTTCAAAATCTGTAGTGGCTCTCATGTGCGCACATAACAGCAGATGTCGCTCTCGGTGAATTTTTTTTTATCTGCGCTCCTTTGCAGATCCACAGGTTCAGCCTTCATTCACTTCTCTGTACGTCAGGATTTCGGTTATTTTACATATCAGCCTTAAACGTGTATTTTTGATTCCGATCCTCTCATTTTAAACATGACGTGTGTCTTTCTGTTATTTAGAGAAAAAACGTTTAATGTTAATTTATGATTTGCCTTCATCTTTGTGTATTACATATTTTGCGTTTGATGCAGTCTGCTCTACGTTTTAAGTTTATTACGTGAAGGAATCTTCTTATTCGTGCGTTTCAGCAACGCAACGGCTACCAGACGTTGCCTATAGATTTGATGCAACGCCTCAACTATCATTTTTTTTCTTTGTGGCAGAGCGGCGAATGTGACCTGAATGCAGGGCATGATTTAGTAATGGAATGAGACGCAAAACTCATTCAAAGCCGTCGGTTCAGAAATCCGACAGCTATTCGCAGTGTTAGGCATCGCACTCAAAGCATCGCAGATCTCTGGAAGCAGTTACATTACTGCGTTTCTGTCTAAAGGGAGATTTAAGGTGGATGCTCGCCCGCACTATACATTTGAGGGTTTTCTTATTTTTATTCTATAAGGATCGGTCCAGGGAGGAATCATGGATTGATCATTTTTCTTGGGGTGTCGGAGACTAAAGACACACGCCGGCGCATGGGCGTTCGTTTCAGCACCCCAGCCGTGAATCTGTCGTCGGTGCGGGGAATCTTAGCGCACATATCTTTCGTTCCTGATAGATAGGGGTGGCGGAGGGAGACGGGGCAGGAGGGATACGGCAACAGTGCAAAACCGTGGATTCTTACGTTTGTGGTGAGTGGTTACCGAAAGTAATAGTTTACTGCAGCATTCACATTTCACTGCAGTGAAAGATATAGAGCAGGGCGCGCTCACCACTGCAATTTTTGGGCAAAGATTGACTGGCGGCGTCTTGCGGATACCTGCTAGTGTCTTTGGAGGAGGGAACAGCCACGACTTTTTGTACGGTTTTAGGATGCGCTTGGACAGAATGCGGTTAAGGGATTTTTATTAACCTAGCACCATTACGCCGTTTCCGGTTCCCAGCTGGTATTTCCCTATTGCAAATTTATCGGAAAAAAGCAGCGGATCCCGATGGCATGGACACTTACGCAAGGTCTGCCGCGCCGCCGTGCTACTGGAGCCTATTCGCAGTCTCTTCCTTCAACCCAGCTCCACCGCCATCGCCCCGCAGCCCTGAGAGCCCTGCCGCAACGCGACCACCGACCATCGAGCCAAAGCAGGCGGCATGAGGAGGCTTGATTCGGTACTCTTATCCATGCTGCTCATCGGGGTCTCCTTCGCCTGCTACTCCCCGAGTCTGAATTCCCTGCAGGACCAGGCTTACAGATCCGCCGTGGTGATTGAAGGCAAGGTGCAGTCCGCGCCTCAGAACGCATCCGAGGAGCCGTACAGTGTGAATGTCAAAGTCCTGGACGTGTGGCCGCGGAACAGCGGGGGTCTGGAGCGGGAGCAGCTCGTCACCGTGGGGGAATTTGGCTCGGAGACTCCGTGCGCCAAAGTGAAAAAGAATCACAAGTATATATTTTTCATGGACCCGACTGACGAGCCCTTGGTTTTCAAAGCATCCTTCGCTCCCTTAGATACGAGTGGGAAGAATCTGAAAAAAGATGTTGGAAGGATCTTGTGTGAAGACTGCGGTAAGTTTATTCTCACAAATTGCCTTTTGCTGGGGGTCAATTCACATTTTCGCTTTTGTGCTTATGTGTAGTGCAGATGACATCAAAATGTTTGGTGTAAGTAACAGATGGGTGCTTGTGGGGGCGTCTCTGCAGCAATATTGGGCAGGAATAAAACGGTTAAAGGTTTTCGTGGTATCGTCTGACATATGCAAAGACATATGCTGTGTACACGCGCACGCTCACAGACGAGTACTTACTGCTCATTTGATATCACTTGCATTTTTTACAAGACGATTTTGTGATTCAGCTGAGCTTTGGTAGTGGTAATGGCGTAACAGTTTGATAGGGCCCATAACCAATTACAGGTTGAATGTTCTTGTATGAAAAGGTGTGGATCGTTGAGACCGGACTATGTATTTAAGGGGCATTACAACCGAATGGCGATATCTAGAAATCTTGCCTTCGGGACTTTAAACTCATTGCTTTGTTAGGAATAGAAAGTTGCTGGTCTGCGCTTAATGGGCCTTCAGAACAACTGCACTAGAGTGCATTTTTAAAAACGGAACTCTCTGTTGACTTTCTATCTATATAGAAATAAAACGAATACTGGTGTTGGCAGTGTTTTCAGATTTCTATAGACTCTTGTTATGAAACGTAAGGTGAATTTGCTTGGTTATCTCATCACGTTATCTCATACTAATACTCAGCTAGGATATTCCTCGAAAGCACAATACGCCGTTTAACCTTCAGTGATCTGTAATTGGCTACTTAAGATTCAAAGCTTCATTTTAAGCCTCACTATCACAATAGCAAAAATTAATCTGCCCTTAATGTTCTTAACTCACCACAAGGTACTACCAGTCTCTACATTAACTTTTTTGCCATCTTGCATTGGCAACACGTTTTTGTGGTTGACGTCAAGCGTTTTGTCGCTGTCCAAGGTGCTGTATCGTATTATGTGGTCGCATACACGAGTGAGGTACAGTGGCCTTGCGCTCTCAATAATATCGTCGATCGTCGAAAATCTTTTCTTGTGATACCTATGATATCAACGAGTGCCTTGTAGATGACTTTGCAGTTTCTTCTCTGAAGTTGCCAAAGGGGGTTGTGAATATGTAACCTGTGTGTTGAACTTGTAGGATGCAAGAAAACTATTTACAACACATGGCTGAAGTCATTGCTTTGCATTGTGCTCAGAATCACATTCAGTACAACCAGGTAACGTTGAACTTGTTGATGAGATTGCTGCAGCCCACCATCGCTGTGCTTCAGGTGAACTTGCAGTTTTACAGTGATGTTAAAAGAAGTCTGTGCCAGATTCAAACAGAGTTGTTGGAACGGATGATGGTCATGAACTGACTTCCACTGGCTTGTCTATATGTGTCTCTGGACAAAGTTCAATTCAAACTGGGAAGCATGTGTCCTTCTGTAATTTACTCCTGCTTTTAAATATGCCATATCTGATGGGTTCCTCAGGTTTTGTAGTTAAGAATGTTTCTTTAACCTAGATTGATGCCTGAAAATGCAGATTGTTTTTGTCAGTTTGTTTAGTCTCTTGGTAGAGGGAGACCTACATATCACCTGTGAGGAGTGACAGGTGGATGGGTGCAGTTGTGTTGTTTGTTTGTCAGTCTGTCATTCATTCTGTTAGCCTCAAAAAATGTTTATTAAATGATTTTTTTACTGCAGTTGTTTGTGACCAAGCTAATTTATATATTGTGAATGAACAGTGAGTAAAGTTATGGAAATGATTCTTGCTGTGTGATGCTCCTGTTTATGTGTAATTCCTATCTTCTCCTCATGCGTGGAGGTCACAGCTGCATCGAGGTGGCGGTTCAGATTTTGCTCATGGCTCAATATCATTGATCCAATAGAGCTCTTGGGCAAAACTGCATGACACGGGACAAGAATAACAGCTGGTGATGGACATGCACTGAGGGAAGGGCTTTTTATAAGAAATGCATCACTGTTTGAAGTATTCTCTTTATTTAAGTATTTAATATCTATCTGTCAGATTCACATAGTAGGACTAGGTGTTATTATCCCTATATGTTATTAGTCTATCCCCATATCTATTTGTCTATCTATATTTAATGATTACAGTCTGGTCTTACTGTTGACTACAGAGTGGGTTTGAGTATCATGTGTCACCCTCTTTTTAAGTGAAGCGGTTACCATAAGCAAAAGTTTAATAGACTTTGTGATATATATGATACCAAAGCAGCATTATACACTCTTACAGCATGGCCCACTTTTCCATAGCTCCAAGAAAAGAAAATCTCTCACTGCAGCTCGCCCACACATATTCCCTTTAGACAAACAGACGTTAGCTTAGAATGTGTTTCATGAGCTGGACATAAGCAATCTGACTGTTTTTGTATTCAAATTCTCCAATAGACCAATATTGATATTTTAGATTGAACGTTTGACTGAATCACAATTATCGTTCCTTAATCCACATTTCTTAAAAAAAAAAGTTTGTTATTTTTTATTTAAAACAAAGCACCATTATTGATTTTACTAGTTGTTACCATTTGTGTGATTTTTTTTTTTTTTTTTAAGCAGCCTGGTCTCTGCTGCATACTGTGTCCCCTTGTAGTGAATTTTTCTTTTCCTACAGGCACAAATAACTATTTCAGACATCTAACTTTTCCTCTGAGATAGCATTGTATTGGTTAAAAGTGGATATTAACTGCTAGTACAGCGGCTTGTAAGGTAAAATTGCATTTTAGTCTTCCAAACCTTAAGCAAAACCTGCTGTGGGATCAAATAACAGGTTTTGTAATTTCTCTCCTAGAAGAAAATGAAACATAATATATTGAGCCACAGTGCATGTCATGTGAAAAGAAATTAAAAAGTAACAAGCAAAATATAAACGCTGTGTTGTCCAGAAATAGCAACAGACATTTAAGTTTACAATAAATGCAGTTAGTTATGCACATGTGTAATTTTGTCGCTTCTCTTGTTACACAATAACTCTCATAGACCTCAGTTAAAGGCTGATCCGGTACAGAACGTCCCTCTGAGCGTCGGCTGGCTGTTGAATGATCGTTGTGAATGACTCTCGGGTGAAAGTGGCAGTGTAGATCGTCTGACTGAAGGTGGAGCAGAGAAGACGGGCTTTCCATCGATTCTGGTCACGCCTGATGATGAATGTTCGTGTAGGTTGCTCTGCATCCCCTCTCTGGAGATGGATTCATACACCGTAGGCCTCTTCATCGCTGCTTTACAGAGCGTAGGGCTAACAGGAGAATAGGTGCGTAGAGTAAGAGCAGGGTCTCTTGAGTCTCTGTACTTTGGATCATGTGTTTTTACCTAGACTTAATTACTTCATGGTAATCGCTGTCAGCTCCCTACCTCTCTTTGTCTCATTTCTGCGTACTTCAGCAGATCACTTTAGCTTTGGCAGTTTGGCCAGCACAAATCCAGAAGTAATTCCTATCTAGGATGGGTGCCATTGCTTGTCTTACATTGTAAATCGCGTACTGAGACATATGCCAGATAGTCTTTTTGCAGAGTATCAATTTTTGACATTTTTGGCACAGTAAGATACAGACTCTTTTGACATAGTTTTTTTTTATGTCTGTGATTTTATGCATGGGCTTTAATAAAACTGAAAGACTACAGACAACCATTACCTTTTTTATAATGTAGAGAAAAAGCAATCTGGACTGTTTGGCTGTTGTGGATTCTGTCTATTTTCCCTTTCAGTATATTTCCAGCTCATTACTTCTCACATATCCCAGACCTATCTTTCTTTCTCTCTCTCCTTTTCTGCTTCAATAGTGACCATCCTCCTGTCTTCACAAACCATAGGAGTCTCATATCTTAATAATTCACACAGAACAGTGTCAATCTGTGGACTAACCAGTGAACAAGCACAAAAGAATTCAAAACCTTCTGAAATCTATTATACTATATGGCTTGGACAAATGGCCATTTATCTATATAGTAAGACCCAAAAAGTGTGTAGATACTTGAGCTGCACAAAATTTATGAATGAGATTGCAATGGATAGCATATCAAACCAAGTGGCAACTGCAAACAAATGCTGCCAGACATTTCTTTACTTTTTTGATAAAAAGAACCGCATGGTGGTTCACAGAGAAACAACATGTGTGGTTGTATCACATAAACTTTGCAGATGTACAACCAAAAATTGTCTAAATACTTTTATCTTAATGTTTAATTACTTAAATTGCATTTAATATTAGGGTTATTTGAGGAACACACCGTCTCAACTGAACATGGATGACAGGAGACAGGTGCATTTTTAACTGATGTGCACCTGTCAGACATCACTGGCATCTGGTTATTATCTTAAACAACCCTATTTTGTTATCCATTGCAATGACATTTGTATGTTTTGAAATCATGTTTTTGCTTTTTTATTGTGTGATATAAATATGGAAAGTAGTCTCGATTTTGAGGAATATTGAAACATTGAATGGCCAATCAGAATAGAGTATTTCAGAGAGACCTTTTACATTTCAGATGTTCCATTGTTCTTAGTAGCTTAGTAGCATTTCACATTTAGCTGATAATAAATAAATACGACATGACACTGATTTCGTTACAACCAGCGATCGTGCTGCAAACAAGACAAAATGTTGGTTATATGCAAAATACTGTGGTCATTTTTTAAATATCTTTAACGTTGTCTACCTTGTTATAATGAACGTTTTCTTAATGGACTGGAAGTAAATGATTTCGACGATAAAGAACGACCTTCATTACTGTAAGCGCTTTGTGGTTTCGCAGAAAATGCTGACTTGCGCAAGGGTTAACGTTCCTTAAACACAAAGGTGATCATTTCTAGCTTTAACCACAGTATCCGTGATAAAATCGACCTTGCTGGGATACAGTAGTGGCAAAGCTGCCCGTCATGTGATAAATTCAAAGAGCTCTGAAAATAGACCCATAGGGATTGAATTGTCTGCAGAGCTCTGCAAAGAAAGAGGCGATGGAGTCAAGCCTGTGTAATACCTTGTAATTGACAAGCTGTAAATCTGACTCGGGATGTTTTGGGCTGTAAAGGCAGTCGAGTGCGAGTCGTGTATTTTTATTGGAACTCAATGTACTGGCGCATTGTGGCCATTTGTAAGATGCACTGTACACCTTTTATGAGTTAGCTGCATATTTATATAGGCAATGAGAAAATGCACAGCAAATTACTTTCAGGAATCTACTACATGCTCCTTTACCTGCACAAGCAATAAATGCAGACAAGATGTATGAAAACAGCAAAATATGTAGAGTCAGATGTAGGATGAGTGTGTTTAAAGTTAAAGATTTATCCAAAATTGTAAAAATGTGAAGAAAATAGGAAATAAAAACTACTGTCCAATCTAAATAAAACATATAAAAAGATGTTATAGTCTATATATACACATAATACAATTCCTGTTGCTTGTCCCAGGGTTGTCTGTAATTTATCCACAGAGAAAGGCATCACATTCACCACTTAGAGGCAGTATATGAACAGGATTCTGACATTCCCGAAAACATTAGCAACAGACCTAAGAGTTTGCACCCTGCAGATGTGGTGTAACCGTGGTGTTACTCTCATCAGATCTAACATTAAAGCACCGGGAAATTGGAGCTAATCACCAGTGTTTAAATTGTGCTAATGCATAAATGCATTGTGGGCCTGATTGTCTTGCCACAGAGAATAACATTTCTTCTCTTCAGGACTTGGGGATACTGACACATGGCAAATACTGCAGAGGCATGTCTGTAAGTCATTAGAGATACAAGCAGTGATGCTGCTGGAACCTTTTTCTGTATGTTATGATTTTCTTCATCGTCGTTATTATTTTTTAGTTGCCAGTAGAATAACCAAATTTTTTATTTAAATGTAGAACTGTATTGGCTAAAATCAAAATTATTTATTCTTTTTTTTAAAAACCTAGTCTTGCATGTCTCTAACATGCATGAAATTAGGTAAATATCAACTAGGGACCCTAATGACAGAAAATATGAAAATAATTTTGATTTAGTTCATTCTTTAAGACACTAAGACAATATAACTTTGGGGCATGCCCAAAAATTGATCTATATCTTTTGAACATAAAGCATTTCACTGAAATTTAATAAAATGCTTATAGATATCAGGATTTTGTCAAAATCCCCAGAAAAGTTTGTCAATGACATTGAGATTTGGCATGCTGCTTTTGGTGGATATGCTATTTATAAAATATCAATCAACAAGAACAATAACAACAATTAACAGCCAATTAAACGGCCTGTAATTTCAGTTATGAATGGCTAATTGTAATGAAATATATCATACTGTAATAAAGGCAAGGGTTTACATTTTTGGTAATTGGCCATAAGGTGGCGCTATAATGAGTGATGTTAAGCATTTGCTTGTATTTTTGGATCAGTTTAGACTAAACTCCACTTTTCAATGAGTGTCTTAATATAAAGTTTTTTTTATTCAATAAAGTATTTTCAATTGTTTTCCCAGTTAGTGTAATAGTTTAAGAAGTGCTATTAAGGATGTTGAGGTTTACCAAAACAACTATTTCCACAGGAGGTTTGGCAGTTGTGGTCGCGCTCCGCTTTTCCAGTGTGTTTGGGCGGCGATGATTGCAGCTTGCGTGTATTTCTACTCTGCCTTAATAATCTGAATGTGCTGTTTACATTAATTTGGCTTTCTGGTTTTAGAGAGTAATCAGTTGAGCTGGCAGGCTGATGACGGAGAGAGACGTGTTCTTGCATGGCCAGCATTGACTAGTGGCCTAGGTGTAGCTGGCATAAAATCTGACACAGAATTTTCACTGACATAACATTTTGAGGAAACAACGATCTTAGGAGGTGATCTGGCAAATATTAGTTTTAACTGAACTTATGGCCCCGGGCCTTCACAGGGAAAATAAACGGACAGGCTCTTCCAATGTTTAGCTGGGAGTATTAGGGTGGGGGAAATTTTTCCTGTTTGCTCTTAAAATCCATGTTTCCTGCTTTGTACCAGCCGACTGAACAAATTTCACAACAGATCTGGTTGGAGAATTAAACTCAATTTAGAACTCATAACTTAAATTTCTCAGATCTCTCAAAACACTGTAGATTCTTCAATGAATTATTTATTTACATCCTGCTGCGTCATGATCTTTTTCTCTCATTCTCCTGTGTAAAATTCCCTTTTTTCCCATGTATTGAATTAATTATTTCATGGCGTGGTATCCATGCTGTTCTTACACAATGTGATGTAATTTAACAATATTCTGCAAGCCACATTTCTTCATAAGTGTAGACTAAACCCAGCTGTCCATCTACTCTGGTGTTTACTTGACTAAATGCATGCTGGGCTCTCCACTAAAAGTAATGTTTGCTTGATCCCTGCCTTGAGAGCATTTCCTTCTGTAGTAAATAATGCATCTGATGCACGTGTAATGTAGGCGGTACATGTGGCAGGGGATGGACATGGTAACAGGTGAGGCATTCACAGTGCGTGTGAGGTTTGTCTTTCTGTTGAAGGAGGGGCCGTTATGCGGTGGCCCCAACAAAGGGGCCCGCTCTCTGTTCTGAGGGGGAAGAACGCACAGTGCGGTTTCTTCTCTGTTATTATCCAAACACTCAGCCCTCAAATAATGGACACTATTTTACAGCACTGACGGCAAGTACAAAAAGGCGGGGAGGTGAGACGGAGAAGGAACGGAGTGTGGAAGATTATGAAACGATTTATCAGATGGTAGCCATGTTTGGAAGATGTTAGCTGGTCCAATCCGGTCAATTTGCAAGTCAACCAACCACCACATTCTTAAAAAACCCTTAAACTAGTATGACCTTGTGGTAGATGGTCTAGACCAGCTAGAAACCAGCTTCTATGTTACAAAACAGAGCAACCAGCTTAAGCTGGATTTCTCGGCAGGGAATAGAGAGATGAAATAAATTGTGGCTGAATGAAAAGATCTTTTGCTTTCTGCCTGGAAGCTGCTCATCAACTATTCATCAGAAAGTCTCCGCACTCCCACACTGCAATACAGCATGTGTACAATCCTGTCACTCAGGACCGGAGCGTAGCGTGCAACTAAAGGACACCCGGGAGGTGACCTCTTCCTGCACCTGCGCTCCTTCCGACTGCATGCATGCTGCTCTGCACACGTCTGCAGGCAATGCAGCATCTTCGACCGGATACACCTAACCTGTAATTTGAAGGAACCTGTTAATATGTTGCCACAGTTGCGTGCAGTGGCAGTATTTTTGTAAAAAAACCCCTCATGAATCATAGCTGGTCCTGGAAAAGCAGATGAGCGATGTGAATCGCACGCATTGTGCAGGAGATTTGCATGCTTTTGCATATGTAGTGCATACATCTTTAAATAATCTTTAAAAATTTTATAGCATCAGTCATGCTCTTAGAAGTATTGCGTTGACCTTTACTATATTTAACTAGAGAACATGTTTTGTGACTTTTTAATAGTGCATATTGTAGTGTATTGCATCAATTATGCAGTTGGAAGGACTATGTTGACTGAAATATAGTACATGTTGTTTAACTTGTTGTTTAACAACAGTTTTTTTGTCATTTTGAAGCTTGACAGAGCAATTTTATATGGAATGAGTGACCTGATTCTGCAAAATCATTCAGGTTTCAAATGGCATAAAGGTGCATAAAAAATCTAAATGTTAATTTTGGGTGGAACAGATCTATTAAATGTGTTTTTCATGCCGTGGTGCAGTGATTAACACTTACTACAGACATGTTGTATCATTTTTTTTTTTAATGTGGGTTAAGCAGGCTCGAGTATGACCTATCTTCTCTCCTGTCTTAAATAATTTCATCTTTTTATATACAGTCCCCAGGGTCCAAAATTAATCAGCAAGCATCAAATTGCACCAATTTCTTAACAAGTTGTTTTTAACAACCTTTATTTAGCAGGTGCGGCAAAAGTTCATTTTCAATCATAACTAAAAAATGCAAAAAAAGGCCTACAGGAAAGTTTTCCCCTGTGAGACTGTGCACTTATTACAGGTCCAACCTGTGCCTGGGACATAATAATTATAGCTGAACCCTTTTGTTTTTAGATCTCTTCTTCTGGGGTTAGAACCTCTAGCCCTAAATATATTTATCCAAAAATTTATATTCGTGTCAAACTGACCCCGTCTAACCAAAAGCACCATAACACACGTTTCCAAATGCGTTTCCATTTGCCTGCCCCTGTGCACCCGTGCAGATCCGTCATAATCCACTTCCAGAATACAGCAAGTGAAGCCTGCGACATGAACAAACGAAAGGTTCTGGAACAAAGGAGCATGGGAAGGGCGTCCGTGTGTTTGAAAAAAGAGGGTCGGCTGGCACTCCCGCTCCGCTCAAGGGACGTGTCCGGCCACGTTTTGCTGCACGCTCCATGCGCATCGAGCAGCAGTGTTTGTTTCCTCAGGTATGTCGTAGGAGTGGATTGATGTGTGTCTTAACATGAAAAGGCTTAAAACCGAATGAATGGTTGTTCTTTTGCTGGTGTTCAGAGGTGGACGTAGAAGGTTTTGCTCGTGTGACGGGGCAGTAGATGTCTGTAGGTTTGTATGTTGGAATGTGTGTCTCATTGGAAGCAGATCTGAGCAGCGTTTAGTAGGCCTCATTCATCCAAAGCCCAGCCCATGCAATGATGGACATTTCACATTACTGTACAACTACAAGCAGTACAGTAAGAAACGAGTGATGCATCATTCCCTTTGATAATGTGGGTGATATTACCTCAAGGTTATTTAAAAGCATTGCACGGCATTGCATTTGATCTGTTTAATCGAGCTAATTTCATGCTAATCGTTTCATGATCTTGCAGGAGCATGTGGCTTAAATTGAACTTAATTGTTTATTGAAATTTCCTTAATTTTTTTAACTTTTGGTTTCTTTTCATCTGCCTTTTACATTTTTACATTAGAAAATGTTATGTTTACTACATTTATCAATCTGGAAAAACACATCGCATCAGTTTCTGATCTCAGCTGATTTTATCTGGTCTTCATCTGTTCTGTTTGGTTTCAGTCTGGCCAGCAGATGTCCAAAACCCTTTTCAAACTTCACAGTCTTTGTTGCTACTGTAAAACTATAATAGTACAATATAATTATTGTGTAAAAAGCTTTTGTTGCAATGCATTTGTTGAACACTGTAGAAACATGTAGAATCAATAGCTATACCAGTTCCACCTCTGGTATTTTGCTGGAAACTATGGTTACAATGCCAATTTATTCTGTAAGGGCCTGCCGGGTCATAGGGTTTAGCGTGCAAAAATCTGATTGGTGGGTTTTAAACTCTTCAGCGTCGTGTTTGTACAATCTCTTGTTTATGTGGAATATTGAATACAGTTATTATGAAGGCTTGTGGAGGAAATGTGACATGGATGCTTTTACTTCAACACTAGTCACAGCACGTCAACATAACACTTGCGTTCCCCAGAGCTTTTCTATCATGTGTTGTTTTGACTCTCTCTCTCTCTCTCTCGCTCACTCTTCCTCTTACTTCTTCTTTTTTCATATCATGCTTGCCTTTCTCTTCTTCTACACCCTTTTCTTCTGATAATTCCAGATTTTTGACAGTCACCTGCGTGCCACAGTGTGGAGCGAAAGGTGAATCTGATGCGGTTGGTTGGAACTGATCCCAGAACTCGCTGTCATTGGATGAGTTGCCAGGAGGAAAGTTGATGCATACGGGATTGTTGCCTTCTCTTCTTCTTTTATTAGATGCTCCCTGGCATTATTGATGCTTGGAGAGCAGTTTCTCGCTCACAACACTGAGTATATCTGAAGGGAAAAAAAGCATTCCAATGATTGAAATAGACTTCGACTGAAATATTGCCACCGTATTGATTTTCCTCCAGCCGTAGATCTTCAGCACTGGCTTGAGTATCTGGGCAAAGGTTATATATGTACAGTGTGTCAGCGGAGGTACTGCTTACCGTAAGTCTTGCTTTCATTCCAGTCTTATTCATCTCCGGCTCTGTTGTTGACGTCATGTTGAGTGGCCCGAACCCGCGAGTTCAGGAGCGTGTCTATCTTCCCGTGTAAACACACACTCTTTCCGTCTGGTCCCACTCTCATTGTTGTTGAAAGATAGTCACTGGACAGCGAGCAGGTTGTTATGCATGCACTGGTCAGTATGAAAGAACTGAGCAGCCAAAATAACTGAGACAGACTTTTTTATTTCAGATAAAGCAGTTTAAACAAAACTGTCAGAAGCATTGTGCACATTAAAATATTTTTGAGTGTATTCTAAATACAACCAGAAAAATAACTTCTTTTTAAATAACACATCACCAACTGAAATCAGAGTTGCAGATTTGCTTCAAATTTACAATTTTGTTAACATCTACCTACTCACGTATTACTGTATACAATGCAAATGCATGGTGATCACTGGCTGTCAAGATTAGATGCAATTGGTTTATTTATGTAATAAATAAATAATTTATTTATTTAATGCATTTATTCACAAAAAAATTACACTTCAGGTTGGAAGAATCCAGGTCCTAACTGCACGCTCACACAAGTTTTATCACAAGTAATACATGAATAAATAGATTAGGCATGATTAGGCATTTTTTAACTACTTATTTACAGATAAGTTTGTTCTGTGGTCATGTCTAATCTAGCAATTTATTTTTTTAATAAATGTATTTATTCACTTATGAGTTTATTTTAGAAGTTTATTTATTTTCCTTATAACTTATAAGTTATGTTTAAGTTTTCCTTTTTTTTGTGTAAAATATGTTAACTGGTGGTAAAACTTTAGTTGAGTGTGCAAAGTGACCTGGATTTAATTTCTGATCTGAAGTATGTCATTTTAAATAAATTTTACACTTCAGGTCAGAAACTAAATCCACTTTGCACATTCATCTAAAGTTTTATCACTAGTTAACACATTTTGCACTGAAAAAAGAAATACTTAAGTAGTTAAAAAGTATGGTACCTGTGGTCTTGTCTCATTTTATTAGTATGCGGATTACCTACAAAAAAAAGATGAACTTGGTCTAGCTAACACCATGCTTTACTAGCTGATAGAAAATAGGTGCATGATGCCCCTGACAGTGATGGCACAGGAATTTTGCTCGTCCATAGTTTTATTTTCATTTTCTGGATGCTGCGGAATCCAAATCATCTCCCCCACGTGGTCCATCAAAGAGAAGAAGCGAGTCAAGGTCAGGGACGTGTTAGGACTAAATACCCTGTATATCGCAAACAGACTACTCTGCACAGAGCTCCACTGGCTCAGCATTCCCAAACCTTTTCTCGAAGCCTGTCATATTTCCATGAATTATGCTTTTTCATCTTTTCTAGGCCACAGCTCAGGCATTAGCTTTCATCTAAAGCTCTGTATGATACGTTCTGTCCTGTACGTCCAATTTAATTTTCTCATGCATTTTTATTTATTTATGTTCCATCACTATTTATTTATTCTGCCCACAGAGAAAAGAACTTGCAGTGCGATGGATAGCCCGTATCAACCGTGCCTGATGAGTGATGGACCTGTTGTGAGATTGTTCTCTGTGGTCTCAGAATGAGTCAGTCGGCTCCTGGCGCAGCGCTGCTGTCGTTGGAACGGCAGAGAGCATGTATCTGTGACCGGGCCGTCTGCCTGTCGCGCTGAAGCGGCCCAGTTGCGCTTTGGGCTTCCTGTAATCCCTCCTCCCCCAAAGAGCGGAGCGCGGAGGGCCATCCCGCCACTCGTACCCGGGGGCCACGCACTTGATCTCTCACCAGTTCTCCCCTGAAATTATCTGAGGCCCCTCTGAAAGAAAAACTCCTTCGTTTTCAAGCGGTCGAAGCGGCAACCCCATAGGACGTTTGCCACTAGCACAGTTGTGTGTTTTTCAGGAAGGCCCTGCAACGCTGGAAGAGAAATTGAGAGATAAGCCGAGCTCGTGATAAGACACAGAAAAACAGAAATGCAAATGATTGGTGTGTATGTGTGGGGTGATGCTTTTTGTGTAGAGCGTAGGGCCTTACGGCTTCCTCAGTGACATGTTTGTGCTTTGCTCAGAGTACATTCTCCAGATAAAGGACGAGTTGAGAGCGCGCAAGGAATTTGATTTGATTTGAAGAATGCAGAGCTGGGAGCGGACGTGTGTGTCTCTGTGTGCAAAGGGGCATTGATAAGAACTGGACCCTTTCCCATGAGCCGCTGCTTCTTCTGTCCGTCCCATCAACGGCACAGTGGAATGTGGTGGACGTCTCAAATGAGGTAAAGGGGACATTGTATAAAACAGTTTACTCCATAATATCAACAAGCAATAAATATTATGTGTATGTTTTAAGTAAGTCACATCAAAGTCATGCCAAGTTTAGTTTTTAAATTTCTTTTAAAGTAATAACTGCAATAATACAGAAAGAAGAATATTTATTTTATTTTTTTAAATGTCAGATATTATTATGATTATTGGTGTGTATTTTTTTTTCAACCATTAGTCAGCAAACCAGTTCTCTCACAGATAATCATTTCAAGATCATTTTAATTCACACATCAATAAAATTGCCTGAATCTTAATTAATCCATACGTGATTTATATTTATCCACACATATATTTTGAATATTAACTATTTTTCTCAAAAATATTTTCTGCAGGTGCTGCTTTTGTTGCCTCTTAGGAGAAATGCCCCTGTTTACTTTCTTAAAAGTGAAAAATGTGTGCGTGTTTGTGTGCTTGTATGTTTATGTTCTGCCGAAAGGACATGTATACATTTGTGTGTTTGGCTGGCTACGTGTTGGCCCGTTTCTGAATGCTCAACAGTATGCGTGTGTGTTTGTGTTAACACTGCAGCGGCGATGTGGGCGCTTGTTTGTTAAACTGCGTGAGAGTGTGTGGGAGTGTGTTTGTCTGTTCTTCTCAAACTGAGAGCGAAAAGGAACAAAAAACATGGATGGAGTAGATCTCTCCCTGACACTATCTACAAAACAATCTGTCGCACACTCGGGTGAGACACTAATGTATCTTCCGTAGACTGCGGTATATCTAAGTGCCACTTGTTGAAGAGACCTGAACTGTTGGATGGCGGTGGAGACAAAGCCCTCCGCATAAAGCCGCTGTTTTATGAAGGCATGTTGCGTGTTTACCTTTAAGAGCATTGGCCTTTCATCGCTGTAGAGTAATTGCGCTTGTCAGTCCTGTTTGATCTTCACTGACAAAACAGGACATGATGATCTGCACCAAATGCTTGGTAGATTTCGTCGTTTGATAAAGTTTTACTTATGACATCATTGAAAGGCAGTAGAGCAAGCACAATGCATAATTAATGGCAATGTAGAAACGGTTAAAGGAGTAGTTTACCAAACAATTCTTTTGTTATTTACTCACCATCATGTCATTCTAGCTGTACATGACTTCCCTCCTTTGTTTAACCACAAACAATTAATTTTGTATTAAAATGTCGCAATGTTATCTTGCAGTATATGGTACTCAGAATGACAATGCTTTGAAAATACAGTACAGTCAAAAGTTTGGAAACATTTACTCACTGTTATTTAGATTTTTTCCACATTTTAGAATAGTCATAAACTCATCAAATCTTTAAATAACACAATTGTAACACTGGGAATTATGTTTTGACTAAAAGCATTCAAAACAAATGAACACAATGTTATATTTGATTATCTTCAAAAGTAGTCACCCTTTTTCTAGAATTTGTAAGATCATACTCTTGGCATTTTATCATCCAGCTTCTTGAGGTCTCAACCTGAGAAGCTTTTTAAACAGCACTAAAGGAATTTCTATCTATGCTGTACTCTTATTGGCTGCTTTTTATTCATTATTTGGTCCAAATAATCAAATTTTTTAAAATAAAATGTAAGTTTTATAATTAAAGAAATTAATATTTTGGCACAATTATATTTTTGTCAAACATTGCAAGAGACACCTTTAGATTTAAAGAAGGTCATGAGAACATTTTTGTCAATTGTGTCTAAACTTTTGACTGGTACTATAGATCTAAAAGATCCAATATTTAAATGAAATGCTTAAATGCAAACAAACCGATCCGAGCGATACATTGAAATATGGCGGGTTGTAAATAATCTTATGACTAGTTTTTGATCATGAGAGACATGCTGTCATATTTCAATGAATCACTCTGGTCTGTTTGTTTACATGTTTTGCTAAATAAATTCGATTTTATTTACCGTGTTTTTCAAAAGTATTTCTGCTCATAGAATTGGTAATAATTTGATTGGTGTCTTTGTGCTTTGACTGTTATGTAATGCTCACACCCTCAGTTTCACCGCAACAGTTAGAATTATGATCTCCATAAACAGTGACGGTGTAAACAGAGGATAAGCCACAATATTATGTCATGTATCTGTGGGGATTTTAGATTAGTTTAGTAGACCTGCACAGAATGTACAACTTGTTGTGTTTTTGACTCCATTCCATCTAGCTTTTCCTGTGCCTGTTTGTGCTGTCATAACTCTTAGCAGACATCTGAATTCCTCTGTGATCCAATGCACCCCAGTTAGTGTAAGCTGTGAATCTCATCTCGTACTGTAGCCCGTCTGCGCTAAATCGTACCCTATTGGCTGCCGTGTTGCTATGCGTATCTCTGTGTCCTGTTCCCCCGGCGAGATGAATGTCCAGCTTTGATACGTTGAACAGTCATCAGGGATGGACTTTGACTGGGATGCTTCTCTTCTATTCTTTCTTCTTCCCTTTCATTCATAAATCATCCAGTCATTGCAGAGTGTGGAAGGCAGGGCATGCAGTTGTGGGCGGGGCTAAGCTGTGGCAGCTGAGTGATTGACAGCTGGGTGATGGGACAACCTGACAGCTCAGAAAGTGAGTTAGTAGTTAGAATGTCACTCTGCCTGTGATTCTCTCTCTCTCCCTATTCACTGCCTGTTTCTCTCGCCGCAGTGTTTCCCTGCGGACTGAGCATCGGCTACCTTATGGACATTTCTGTTTTCATGTGGTGCAACGTCTCTCTCTCTCTCTACCTCATCCCTTGTTCTGAATGGTTGCCATGGTGACAGCTGCGCACAGCGGAAACGGTGCAGGGCTGGTTTCACACCATCTCACTATTAACCACCTGAATGTACACGCATGCACTAAGCTCTCACATGTGTCTTTCCATGCACATACATCTTTAAGTTGTTTCATTGTCACGGTCTCACAATGCATCCGTTCAATCACGCTCACGCAATCTTATTGCTTGGGGTCACAAAAAAAACAATACACACAGCAGTGCGGTTTAGATTTGAAATGGATAGCCTGGGTCCTCATCCTTGCCCGAGATTTGACCATTGCAGTGGCGCAAGAGGGCCTTCTGATTGGTCTTCGATTGGTCAAGGTTGGTGGCTGCCCCAAGACATCCCGTCTGAGAGGGGACGGATGTCTCGGACCCCACACTCACAGACGAGGGCACCTGGAACCGCTGGTCCTTTACCAATACGGATGTGTGTGATGTTCAATGAGATATACCTTCAAAGAGATTGATTAGAGATCCGACCCTTAAGGAGCTCTGCATTGGAAACATGCCCTGCTTCCAGGCACCAGACCTGGGCACGGTGATTGTTTACAGATGGATTAGTTGAGGCTGGCTTTAAAATGTAGAAGGAGGGCATACACGTGGGCCAGACTGCGTTAGGGTCAACACTGTGTTATGAACGATGATCTGGACAGTTTACCTATTAGTTAGTTGACGTAACTTTACCACTTGCTAAGTGCACATTGGTCTATTCATTTGCCTGCTGATGCAATTGTTTCTTCTGGGTTTTACAGTTGTTTCTTCTCTATGCTTGGCTCAGCAATGCCTCTTCTCTTTACGGCTGCCCTTGCTTCACCTCTTGGTCAATTCAACAGGCGAGTGTTAAACGCATGGATCTGCATCCCCTTACCTCCCACTCAGATCCACACACACACACACACACACACACACACTGCCTAAGGAGGAACGAGCTGATCTAAACAACCAGATGGGTGTTTAAAACCATTACGTCTCCAAAGATAAACTCACAGTGCTCGTGAAATGCCAGCGGTGTCTCGGGGCGGTATAAACGCGTGATGGTGTGCAGGTACAGCGGGAGACCGATTGGGGGGAGGTGGTTATCTGCTGTGATCTTGGAGGAAGTTCTAGGGCCCCCTCTGCAAATTGCCGGGATGGGGCCTGGTGAGGGTACGGGTGTGGGAGAGATCCAGTATAGAATCTGATCCAGGACTTTTAAGGGGGTGGTTCCACATTCTCTTTATTTACTCTTAATGTCAGGCATCCCCACCCACTCGATCAGAGCAGCGAGTGCCTGGGGGCAAGCAACGTTGAGAAACAGCAGATGCTTTTTAATGGAAGCAAACACGAGAACTGTCCCGTTTCAGAGAAACATTTTCCGTCTCCTTATTGTTTCAGTTTGACAGAAAGAGTTTTGAATGACTGTCAGTACAGCGAGCCATCCATCCGTGCAAACGCATGTCTTTTATTTCACCCTGAGCTGGAGGGCATCGTGCTTCTCACCAGGTGGGTGGTTCGCTCAGAAATAAAGCAGAGCAGGTTGTTGATACACCCATTTTTTTCTGTTTCTTCTTTTGTTCTGCAACTCCTTGTAACAACATATTGCAACATAGCACAGGTGGTATTGTATCTTTGTGTCAGCTCCGCCCACCAGGAACGTTCATCGCCTGCATGGTAAATGGTGGTGTAACATGGTAAATCGAACACTGGGGCCATCCTACAGGAGGAACTAATCTTTTAAGGGATTTCCCCGCTCGTCTGTACTTGGATACCCACACTTTTGCATGTATACATACACGCACATCGGTGCCAGAGAGGAGACCGCTAGTCGGATAACAAGTCCCATCGTGCCCGGCAACGAGGGGAGGGTGACCCACACCCGGAGTGCATGCAGCTTATTGTCATTAAAAGTGACAGCTTCACTCACCACAAGAGGGTTGTCATGAGGAAGGTACTTCCACGCAGACACACACACACACTGTTTATGCCTACAACATGGCCTTTGATCTTGTGTAGGGGAGGCACTGAATGGACAGACGTGTTGGGTCATGCCAGTTCCCACCCCCAACCCCCCACCACACACACATATACCAGCTGAACGATGACACGACTCTGAGGAGGGTCGAATCATTTGGGGCCCTACGGTGAGTCACGACGTATGGCACGGCATCCTTCACTTCCCACTTCATGCTTTCATTCTTGCTGTCACACACCAATCCGTTCACCTTCCGTTCGTATTGATGAAGATTGCAAAACCTCTAGTTTTGGATTCCTTGATGTTTGTGTCATCGTGATGCGCTCGGATGATGTGAGATGTGTTTACAGAATGACATCATGTCGGACAGAAGTTGGCATCTGTGCTTCTTAGGCGATTCACATAGCGATATGGTTTTGTTTTGAGGAAGCCCTTATGAAGACACGTTTGATACTGTATCTCCTATTTCTTATCTGAGCTTTTGGTGCCTTGCTTAGAGGCACAACAATACCACATCTCATCATAGGGATTTGAACCCTTAACGCTGTTGCCGCCAGCGTGAGCGTTATCTGTGCTTAGCACTCACTTCTGTGCTCGCGCTCATGCTGGAAGTGAAATGTGCTGCATCTTCTAATATATTCATCCTTCAAACGTATCTTTCTTGTTGTTATTTGAAAATTGCTCTCCACATGTGCCCTGACACGATATAATCTGTGTGTGATTTTCTGAAGCGCATAATTTATAGTATACTTGTCAGCATTAGTCACAAGGGAAAAGAAAGAAAGTTGTGCCGTTTCTTTTTTTAAGCTAACTACCACCTGCAAAACATTTTCACTTACTTATCATAATGAGTGAAATTGCACTACGCGAGAAATATCATAATTACATTAGTGTCATTCATGTCAATGTAAACACTTTTTCCTGACTCTGGTAAATTAGGCTTATTAAAGATTGAGGCTTTAGGGTTTAGCCTTGTGAAATTAATAATCCATTATTTGTACTGGAATGCAATGCACTAGGGATATTTGTATACATTTTCCTTTGCATAAATACTCTTTCACATTTTTTTACAGTTTTTCTCATGCAATTTTTTTGCAAGGAAAATGTAGATAAAATGATGTTGACACGTTACATGCAAAATTTATGATGGCCTCTAATATTTTCATCACAAGAATCATGTGACTGGCTTTCAGCCAATAAGCCCCAGGCTTTCAGATGGACCCTTTAAAACTGTCCATGCGGGAGTGCAAGATTTATTCCAGATTTATCTCTATTACCTCCTTTCTTTCTTTTTTGCTTTCTTCATCTCTCCCCCATTCCTGCAGCTCATATATTTTCTACCCTGTTGTTGATTTGTACAGCACCAGTACCTGCAGCAGAGACGTTAAAGGTGAAGCGGTGCGGCCTCATGTTTCCGTGCAAGCGCGAGTGCTGGAGGGGAGTTTGGCAGCTCTCTCCTGGTTCCCATGCCGTGTTTGCGTGCTCGCTGCTGGGATTCCTGACGACACTCTAGCAGGGAGAGACACTATCAGGGGCGTGTTGGGACTCGCTTACAGTAGAGGATGGGAGATCAGGAGAAGAACGAGAGAGAGCAAAAAAGGGACATTGGGGCTGGAAAAAAAAACTGTCCCCCAATTGTGCAACTGTGCTTTTGAAGGGAGAGCGTTATATTTCGAGAGCAGTACGTCTTCAGCTTTAAGGATCAGCCGAAGGTGTGGATTCTGCTCTCCTGATGCCCTTAGACTAAAGAACAGCAGGGAAAAGGGATAAAGCAAAGGGGAGCTGGTGAGCTGGAAGGCCTGAGCATTGAGTCGTCTCCAAGTACCAGCTCCAGGGCCTGGAAAAGCATACATTTATCTGAAAGAACCAGGCAGGGAACAGTTAATTGCCTGACAGCAATGGGAAATGCTTTTGCTCCCTCCCTTGCTTCCCCTCCCCTCTCTCTCTCTTTTCCACTGTCTTCCTCACTCTTTTCTCTCTCTCTCTCTCTCTCTCTCTTGCCGTGCTGTAAGTAGGTGTTCCCTGCGTGATGAGAGCATGTAAATAGGAGCCCAAACGCTCTGAAGTTCAGAGACTCAAGTGCGCCAGTCACAAACTCCCCGTAGGACTATCTGTACTTTCTTACCATTGTGGATTTACATTTTTCTCCCTGGTTTTGGCACTGACACCATGTCAGAGGGTAAGAAGAAGGAACGGAACGGGAGAAAGAGGGGAGGAAAGAAAGGACGCAAAGACAACAGAAATTCTACAGAAGGTAAATAGAAAACACACGCAAGGTGTGCGCGAATGTCTCTGTGGAGAACGGAGGGGGTTTTGGGGTGTGAAAGTATCTCTTTCCTCGTCTTGTCAAAGCTCACAGGTGGACTTCATAAAGCAGTCAGCGTGTAAAAGCATATCTGAGCTTTGTGGCGTAGGTGCGTAATTGGGGCATTAATGTGCACCAGTCGGGTTTGGGAAGTCTGGTTTTTTAGTGCTGGTTACTTTTCCCAGCATTCACACCTACACCACTTACCTGAGTTGCACTGTTGCAAAGATTCAGCCAAATTGTGGGCAGCTCCCCGATCAACCTCTCGGTCCAGATCTCAAGCACTTTTCAAGGGTTTGTTCACATTACCGTATGTGGTGCTGGCACGCTGCCCTTTTGCAATTGGCAGCCTTGCCGTTTCTCCACCGGTTTGCACCGGAGGGAGACCGTCGATGCCGTGAAACATTTGAAACGTCACGGCTGAGATTTTCTTGAATGGGGGCTGGAGAGCGTGATTCAGAGACCTGCTCTTCACTCCGTGCTGCTGCTGCTACTGCAAGTTACAGCTTGTCACTGCAGTCTGACCCTGAGGTCGAGGAGCGAGACACAGCGGGAGAAAAAGACAAATCCCTCTTTGCCTAGTCACATACCCCGGTACACTAATATATGATGATTCACACTTAGCGGTCTCTCGTCTTTCCTCGTTAAAAACCCTTCATTTCTAGCATGGATTCTAAGATTTCTTCAGAATTTGTACACTTGTTTGTAATGTTACACCCTTGTATGATGGCGTATTGAAGATTTGGGGTAGTTTGATTGTTTTTTGGCACAGAACTCCACCTTTAATACATTTTATCTTTGTTAAATCAACACAGAAATCTGAGTGTCAATTTATTAGAAAAACACATGCTTTAGATTGTTGAGCTATATTTTTGTAATAAACATGTTTAAAAAGGTGTTTGGCGATAAACACATCTTGTTGAAGACACATTTGAAATTACAATTGAAAGAATAGACGTATTGTAAGTTTGATTGTCGTAATTTTTTCACCCTCATGTCATTCAAAACATGTATATGAATAAAGAAGCTATTTTGAGAAAAAAGAAAATCAGGTTTGGAATGACATGAAGGTAAAAAAAAATGATTAAAGAATTCTCATTTTTGAACTGCCATCTGAAATAAAGGATATGATGACACGTAAAGAAGCCACAGTCTTTCTCACCTTGCTTACTATGAAACTCTTTAATTAACGGGTCACGGAAAGAGGTACTGTATTGAATTCTGCTGTCTTTCTGTCTCCCGCACGCACAGACCTTCCCCCTCCCTTTTATTCATTTACAGACAAATCTTTGAATCTTTTTGTGTCTTATCCCTGGAGGGGGGTGTTCCTTGCCCTGTTGCCCTCAGGCATGATTCGCAGGGGCTCTGAATGAGAGAGTATTGTGTTCCCCAGGCGCAACACACCTTTTATGTGGTTCTAATTTCTGTCTTTTGACACGCTTGGCCTCCCAGTACTAACACAGGTGTAATTTAACACAGGCTTGTGTAAGATATAACTTTGTATAGGCTGTGTTTCTCTATTTTAATTGTGGTCGCAGATATACGTCACAAATGTGCGTGTGTGTGGCATGTGGTACGGAGGAACAGTGTCATACAGTGATGCTAATCACCTGTGCTGTGTCTACGGAAACAAAGCGCAGCTGTGCAAAAAAAAACTGTGCCCAGGAGAAGTTTTATATAGTGTCTCCTGAGACGCAAGACAGTTGTGTGTGTGCAGCTCAGTTCTGTTGTTCGTGTTTGATGTACACAACACCTTCTTGCTATATTTAACTGAATTCTCACATAAAAAGCAAGATGAAAAATTCTGATAATTGATCTAAAAATAGCCATTTTAAAGCCGATGATATGGAGTAGATCATTCTGAGAAATGGTGTGCTTTACACGGTGATCTGTTTAAAAAAATAATCAAAAGAATTTTAAATTATAAACACATTTCTCGAAGTGATTGATTGTGTTAACATGCGGCTATATTTGGCATATGCGCTGCGGAGCCCACTGCCAAGACCACACATGCATATAGTTTTCTTTCCTAAATCATTTCTCTCTTGAGTGATAAACCACATTTCGGTTTATACGTTGGAATATTTGGAAATGTCGTCAGAGATATCCCGCTCCGTTTTGTGATGTGTACACGACGGTTTGGATTTATTTGGTCTGCTAAATAAGTGTATGCTGAAACCTGAATACCTCCCACTTTTTCCTCCCAGTTTCTCTCTGATCATTTCCAAGTTTTACTTATCTTGTCCATAATTAGAAACTGTAGCCAAGAGGAAATGAAAAGGGGTTTTTAAGTGATGAATCCTGTTGTTGCATAACATGTCCCTTCTGATAAGCAGCATGTGAGTGGCACATCGGCCACAGCGCATCACAGAAAGCTGAATCGCACAGCTCATCAAGCCGTGAGAGCGTGCACAGCGTCACCTTAGGCTATGATATCTACTGTTTCGCAAAAACAGGCGTAGCTTTTCAGAACAATGCAAATGTGAGTCTTGAATCTTGTGTGCGATGGGGTGAATCTGTAGAAACATCTATTTAATGCTATAGGAAATAATTTAAAGGGTGTACCCTCATGCAAAGGAGTTTGTTTTTTATGCTGTTCATCTTAATTTTACAGAAGAAAGTGTTTTGTTTGCTGGTGGAAAAATTGATCAGGTTATTGATGAGTTCAGGGCAGAGTTTTGCACAGTAATGGGAAATGCTTTGAGAACAAGTAGTTATTTAGTGTACTTGGAAAAAACGCAAGCATACTTGATCTTTGTTTCTGATGTCGTCTCAGCAAAACCACAATAGATTATGTAGCTATATTTCATTGCACAATCATATCTGCTGTTTTTTCCCCAATTGTGAGTTATTTCTTGATGAACTTCATTTTTTGTGACTATTTTTATACCAAGCACATGTTTGTCTAATTGCTGTCTCAGTTACAAGCTGTGATTTAGCTTAAGCTGCTACTCTGCCTTGGATGTTGTTTTATCAGGTTATTTTAATCTGTTTTGATACTATTGTTATTTTGTACACTGTTTGTCTTTAAAAACATTTACGCTTGACAAGGACATTTTAAAAAATGAAGTGCAGTTGGTATGAAAGAAGTAAATCAATTGTATTTAAGACTATTTTAGTGCCTTATTTAATTCTTCTTATTATTTTTTTCATATCAATATAACAGATGTATGTTATATAGTTAAATATAATAAAGTTTGATTGATATTGTGCTGATTCTCTTAATCTTTTCTCCAGGCTTATCTTCCTTCAGGAGTGCTCCATAAACAGAGCTGCATAATTCAAATATAATAAATAATACTCCGCGGTGGCGAAAACTCTAGTGAAATATTTTCTGTTGTCACTCTCGGCGAAAGAGCCAGAGAGAAGGCGAGACCTTTTCTTCAAGAACATACGCACCCCACATACCTGTTAACAAAGCACAGTCCTGCGCTCTCTGTCAGAGTTTTTGCGTGCATGATTTTCCTGGAATACTATGTATTCAAACAAGATATGTGTCATAACACGAAAGTGAAAATAAACGCTCAGTTACTTAGAAACTTAGAGCAGGTGAAAGAACTTTGTTTCCGTACTTCACCAGATAGCAAAGATTTTTTTTAGCGTTTTTCCATAATCCGTCCCTCCCTCCAGAGCGATTTAGCTGTCTTAAAATGAACTTGTCCCTCTGGTTATGTATTTCCAAACCATTTCTGAATTACAAGCGAAGCCACTAAGAGACAGCAAAGGTGTCATGTGGGTCTCATAAATGTGTGACGGTTGTGTTAAAGCGCTGATGAAAAATGTTTCCTGAGGGGCAGTATGGTGAAATAATCTGCATGCGCAGGTAGCTCGAATAAACAGCATTAATATCACAGTAATATTTATATGCTTTACTGGGAGATTAGCTTCAAACTTTTAGCAAACGGAAAATAATGGCTTTCCATCTCCGGCGATTATTATCATGTTAGCGGAAGGCTTTATTTTTCTTCACCTTAGGACGTGAGAACGCTTGACGTACCGTATCACGCACATGTGGCATTAGGTTTGATTTGGCATTTAAGTGTGATTTGACATTTTTCAGCACCTAGTTTAATTCTCTGCAGAGTTGTGTTTGATCTCTTTATGAGTTTGTATGGTTTAGTGTAACTCTGTCACGGAGTATGACTAAATACAGCTTTGGATTACTCTGGATTCGTGAAAAACACGGAGCACAAATCAGACACCACACCCTTCTTATCTGAACACGGGCAAGTATCGCCCTGTATGTACGAAAGCAAATCGGAACAAGATGCCTCATGTCAGTCATTCACTATAGAACCCTAAAAGTACACATTATTACTGACCTCCTATCGGGCCTAATACTGTTTCTGCTTATTCAGGCTGTTGCTACGGTATACATCTAAAAAATTATTTCATCATTTATTCACCCTTATGTCAAACGTGTATGATTTTCTGCAGAATACAAAAGAAGATCTTTTGAAGAGCGCTGGTAACCAAACAACATTGACCCTTGTTGATTTCCATTGTGTGAACACAAAATCACTGAGACATTTCTCAAAATATTTTCTGTTGTGTTTCACAGTAGAAAGAGACAAACAGGTTTTAAATGACATAAGGATGAACAAATGATGACAGAATTGGTATTTTTGGATGAACTGTCCCTTTAAGCTACAGGACTTGGAAAATGATCTGGGTTTTGGGTAAGAAGGAGATACATTCAGGGAAAAACAGCTTTTTTTACTTCTACATGAACGATAAATCTAGTTTGTTTCATTTAACTGCTCAGACAGCAAAGGCTAAGTTTTGTTTTCGCAAGGCTTGTATAATAAAATCACATTTCTAAGCTGTTTATTTCTGTATTAAATATCTCGTTTAACTGTATTTATATTTTCTGCTTGATTAAGCAGAAACATACGGCGAGATTACAGTATCGTTAAATATTTTTTCAAAGAACCACATGGCCAGCATGCAGTGTCTCATCAGACTAATGGTTTCTGAGGTGTACTGACAGCAGTGAGCGGTAAATTATGTGCAGCAGAAGTATATTGGACACTTTGCGGTTTTTCTGAGACAATGCACTTCACTAGAGGCTGTCATAGAAAACCTGAGACGTTATTCGACTGACACTACAATCCAAACATTGTGCCAAAGACTGTCAGCATCAGCACCAGAGCAGCCCGTTAAAGCAGATGTTTGGGATGAAACGGCTGTCTCCTCTGAGACGGGAAAGTAGGACGAATATTCCTAAATTAGGATGCCTGCTGATTGTTTTAGCAACCTCTGTCAAGATTTTAATTGATGTTAATGCTTGTGTTTTCTAAGCTGTTTATTTTTTGATTCCTGCCATCCCATTCAATTATAGGTGAAGACTTTTAATTAGGTTTTGGCAGTGCGCGTTGTCAAATTAAGAGGAGACAGTCAGGGATATTTGGCTAAGTGGATTCACCTTGAGAAGGCCGACAGAGCTTTAGTGCGCTGACTCCTGCCCCAGCCCTCGGGCGGCATGTGCCCTTCTTTTATTCAGGACAGTAGGGCACAGCCAAATAACATCGCCCAGTTCTGCCCCTCGGTTGTCCAACCGCAACTCTTTGAAGCCGTGTGATTGCAAATTCTGAGTCCGCATTAATCCCATAATGCATTTCCTGAGTGACTATGCAAGGTAGCGTCTGGGCATGTGGCGGCCCACGTTTAGCAACTTTGTTGTCCTCCATTTTGTATTTGTATGTAGAGTCTTTTTAAGATCTGGTGTCGGCTAATTGACAATCTATGAAGCAGCTGTTGTCGGTGGCCCTTCTTACGTAATTTCAAAAGAGTTGTAACAGACAAGCCAAGTTTCTCCACCCTTTTCGATTATGCTGATAATTGTCCGAGAGTATTGTTCAAGCTTCGTGGTTGTTTTCACACAGCTTTTACTGTGAGCTCTTGGCTCATTTTAGGGATTTGATTGTGTTTTACCATTTCTGATTGGATGGATGGTATTGCCTACCGCATTAGAAAAGCCAAGTTGAGAACTTTAAAACATTGTTGTTCCAAAATCATGGTTGACCTTAAACAGGTCTGACCAGCTGGTTTGTGCACCAACTATTCACCTGGTAAACCAGTTAGAACCCAGCTACCATGGTCCTATACAAGACTTTGTTATGAACGTTTCTTTTATATAAGGTGTCAAATTGTTACATAACATTCAAGCGTTCACCTAACGTTGTCCTGCACGCCATTGCGGTTCTGTTAGCGTGCTCGGATATGCTGTCAAGAATATTAAAGTGAACAGCAGCACAAATGCAGAGCTTTGATCAGTGGTGTATATGTGCAGCATCGATTCCAGTGAGCAGAGAAATCACAGCGCTGCTAGCGTCTCTGGTGACATCATCTGGTCAGCTGCGAGACTCTTCTGGATTTTTCTCTCTTACTGACTCCCTCCCCTACTCTTCCATAACCGTTCCACAACCATTTACCATGGGATAAAAAGACAAGTAGTCCCCCAGATTTTCCCCAGTAGTCGAGCTAATGTAACTGTGTAAAACTGCTGAAACAATGTCTATAATGTCTTCTTTTGTTTCTACAGCTGCTGTTCCTGAACTGAAGCCTATGAAGACTCCTTTGTTGGTGGACGAGGGACGCAGACTGATCGTGAAGTGCGAGGCCTCTGGCAACCCCACCCCAGAGTACAAGTGGTACAAAGATGGCGCTGAGCTGAAAAGGGCAAAAAAATCAAAATCAGGAACGGCAAGTGAGTGAACATGTCTTCTAGCGCTAAAACACTTCAGCTGCATCATGACCTTCACACGAGACGAGAGCTTCATATATTGGGCAGTGCAGTCTCTGCCCTTTCTCTTCCAATTAAAGTGAAGGGTTTGAGCATGCATGTCTATTATATTGTTAAAGCAATAGTTCACCCATTACTGAACATTTAGTTGTGTTTACACCATATAGTTACACTTCATGTGCCTTGGTGACCAAAAAAGATGAAGAAGTGCTATTAAATCTCCATTACAATATTCCATAAAGCTATTAATCATTGTTTTCTATGCCTTCTGAAGCTATACAATAGTGTTATGTAAGAAACAGGCCATTAGTTATTGATTTACCTCTCAAATATAGTGGTTATAATGCAGATTACACGTCAATAATATCAAACGTCATTGGTTCTCTATCTGGTTTTCGATTATGTTGATGCCAAACCTCGACCAAACTCAACATATTTGATTTGAGAGCCACAATGGACGTAAAATAAAAACTAATGAATAATCTTTTTGGACCTACAGCAATGTAAATCTCAAATGTATTATAAACCAGAACAGATAAAGAGACCAAAAATGCTAGTTTATAATGAAAATAAGCGGTCTTTGTTTATAGACTCGAGGGATTTTCCCATCACTGCTCAACAAATTCTTTTATACAAAGAAAATGTTCTAGGTGAAAGATATATTAGGTGAAATTGTGTTTGCTGATTAACATTGTATTAACATTGTTAATTGCAACATGGGCCATTAACGGGTGTGATGGTGTGGTTTTGGGGGAACATGCAACTCCAATTCCTTATCCACCACTCTCACATACTGGAGAGTTTATCCCTGTGTATTTAATTATTCACTCTTTCTCTTTCTTTTGAAGAAAAAACTCCAAAGTGCAGATCGGCAGTGCAAAGCTGGAGGATTCTGGGAATTACACGTGTGTTGCGGAGAATACTCTGGGGAAGGACAACGGCACCAGTACTGTGCACGTACAAAGCAGTAAGTACATAATATGACTGCGAGCATGTCATGTGGACAATTTATTTGGATTGCTAAGGGTTTTATTATGGGAAGGAAGTCAGAAATGTTTATTTTGGTGATTCTGATTTGATTTGTTTGTGTGTACGAAATCTTTGGGAAATGTTGCATGTGTTATTTTTGCTGACAGCCCAGAACAAAATATTGTCCTCGAGAATCTTCTTTCATAGCAGGGGAGAGACAATTTTTACTCCTTAATTGAATAGAAGAAATAAACAATTGGACAAGGGTTGATGTCTAGAAAAATTGGTTTGAGAGCTGTATTCAATTCTTTTGGAGGTAAATGGTATTGGGGAGATCTAAGCAGAGTTTGAGACGTTGTTTCGATCATTGCTGTCTACATATATTTTACTATGGAAGTGCATGTGATGACTGATAAATACTTTATATGTCTTTTATCACAACAGACTTTATATCGGGCTTTCAGTGTATCTGTAAGTGCATAGTTGGCTGATCTTCCAAACGAAGGTTTCTCCAGATATTTCGCACTCGAAGCTAAAGCTGAGAATGTCAGTGTGTGCGTGTGGCAGCGAGACTATCCGAAGAGCTGCGTGCATGCTTGTGTTTGTGTATGTTTCACTCTGATTGTTTGTCGGCATGTCAGGCACCCTGCAACAAGTCTCGCTGTGTCACGGCAGATAGACACACCAACACATAGACACACGAACAAACACACACACAGGTATAAGGAAGAGGAGGCAAGACTGAGCCCATCAGAGGTGGTGTGGCCCGAGGCGTGGGGAGGGCGCCTTCCCCCAATACACTTCTCACAGAGCCAAAGAAAGAACGTGCCACATAGATCAACACTCGGAATGAGGCCATCACCATTGTAGCCAGGGGAGAAACAAATAAAGCTTACAGCTTAGGAAATACCTTCAACTGAGAATGATGTGCTGTGATATACTGTTACCTGACAATGCGAATTATGAGAAGCGATCGTATAATTTGTATATAGCAATTGGGGATGATGCCATCGCATAGTCGATCTAGATTTTTCCTTGTGTTGTGTGTTTAGTTTGGATATTTTTGCAGCAGGGCTTTTCAATTGTTGTGTTAGACCATTATTTCAGTCATACACAGTCATTTTTAAGTTTTTTTGCATTTCACATTTTACATCCCTCTACGAGATATGCAAAATCTGCATTCTGTTCCATTTTGTTCCATTCTGCTTCTTTTAGCTGTATTGGCTACAACAATGTCTTATGTAAACGCCGGTCAGGTGATTTCAGAACAGACAATTATACAGGACTTCCGTAAGACTGATTAGTCTACTAGTTTTTAGGCAACCCACCAACTGATTTGAAAAATATGTCGTTTGCTCAGGAGATTTAAGCAATGATTTTTTTATTTATTCTCATATTCCTGATGAGGTCATGAGTACATCAGCTACTGTCGAGAAACACTAGAGGTTTTGGGGGCCGTAGCAGCTGCATGAACCAGCGCTATCTGTAAATCTTAGAAGAAGAATGAGAGAAAAGGTCAATGGAGAAAAGAGATATACTGAATTGTGGGGTAATGTAAGGGAACGAGAGAGGGATGAGGTGAAAGACAGTGAATAGGGAGAGGGAACACAAAGCCATAGATGGATAGAGAGCCAAAGACAGAGAGATAAAAGCAAGGAGACCCAGCTGCTTTGCAGAGGCAGCTGTTTCAAACTCATTTTATAATGCAATTGTGGATTGCGGGCTCTGTCTAGGCATTCAGCCAATCGTGTGCTGCCGCTCTGCACAGCGGCCAATCAGATGGCGGGACTCCCTGGCTGATTTTTGTCACCGCCGCACGGTCGGTATGACACAGGAAATTAATCTCTCTCTTCATGAAGGCTGTTTTTCATCACGCGCGGCCCTTTTAAACGGCTCCAATAAACACACGCATGCATATTTTGGCTCTTTCAGCAGTAAGTTTAACAAGATAACTGAGCAGAGTAATTGGACTCATTAATTATAGCTGATCGGGGTTGCATTTACGGCTGCGCGGGGGTGAACTGAGGCTGTCCAGGGAACACCAGAGTAGAGGGAAAAAGACCCCGTGACCTTGAAACTGCAATTAATGAAGACAAACAACAGACAATTTTAGGCCCCGCCCCCTTCCTGATCCGTTCCCGGAGGGCGAGTCGGCTGCATGGTTGCGCAGCAGGCAAATAATAGATGTGTCTTAACCCAATACCAATGTGTTTTCACCTCACGGCGCCTGCTGCATGGTGGTCTTTTGTGTGTGTGTGTTTGTATACATGTATGTTTGTGTATGTGTCTGCTAAATGGTTTATCAAAGCATTGTGGTGTCACAGGTCACCAAACTGATGAAGCAGGACAAGAAAAGGTCAGAAGGTTATGAAAGTCTCCTCTTGGACATATATTCAGAGGATGAACAATATGTGACCCTACTGGTGAAAACCCAGCTAGTCTTTTTTTTGTGATTTATTGTTTTCTACATAAAATCATCCTACATGATGTAAAGAACATTCTGTAAAAGTATAACCTTGATATCTTTAGTATTGACAGAGTAAGATTGTGCCACGTTTTAACTCATAGAGTCACATATGTTTTTGCAGTATTAGTATTTCAAATATGCAGTCATGGTTAAACTTTCTAGTAAATTTATAGAATTTGACAGAAATCAACGTTTGCAACATCTGTAATTAGATGCGTTTTCATAAGAAACAGAATATTTATTAAAACAAATGCAGGGTGAGACTTGATATTTACTTATTTATTCATTGAAGTTAGACAGTTGTAGTGAAAAAAATAAGAGGATTGGTGATGTTAGCAATAAATGAAAGTTAAAATAATTGAAAGGCAGTGTCCGTTATTATAGATTGAAGTCATTGAAGTCATTTTGTATTATGGATGTGTATAAATGTATTGAGGAAGTTAATATTGTTTATTTTCATCTGGTGTTAACTGACTGCTGGATGGGGATTCCCTGGCTCCAGCCCGTTAAAGAGGGTTTGGTGTGGCCTTATTTCTTCAGCACGCACACGATTTGTGTTTTTGCATTGGTGCAGGACTTTTTCTTTTTTTAGGGAGGGAACATTGTGTGTGTGATTTGGTAGAAAAGTAAACTTAAGGCCCTTTGGAGGCTTTGTTTGCATAATACCTCTGGCAGTTGCACATATGGATTGTATTTTCAATTTTGACCTCTCGTTTCTCTCTGAAACACTGCCACATGTTCAATTGCACATGATCAGATCAAATGTAATCTCATCAGGATCATAGATATACTTTTTTGCTTTAATTGGAAAAACACTGCATGGAACCCCGGTTGTATTGGACATTGACGTTTTTACTCTAGCGTCCAGGCTGAAGGTTTTCTGTCCTTCACATAAACCTCGCGTCTCTAGAGGGCGCTGCTTACAGCAGCAGAGTGAATGAGTGAGAGATTCAGAGCGTGAGGTGCGAGGAATGTGTTTGATGGAAAACGCAGCTGGACGGCCGATTGTTCCAAACTCATCAGTCATGCTGGGGCCCACCAGCAGAAATCTCTCTCTGTGCCTCTGTCTCTCTCTCGCAAACCCCTGTGAAGCTCTTCACACACACAACACCTGCCCCTGTGATGAAAGCCAATCCATTGCTGCTTAACTCTGCTAATGTAAACCATCACTTATCTTTAATGTTGGATTTTAGCTCCATGCATTGGCAAGCACCAACGTCAAAGGGTGGATAACCACGTTGACCCTTCGTTTCAGAACTGCATCTGTAATCTGCCGACTCTTTCCTGCTCACTGCGAAATATTTCATGAAGTAGCATTCGTCTCTTATCACTTACTCTAGTACTTTCTATCTCTCGCTTTTTGTTGCAAAAACAGACTCTTCGTTTTCTCTGTCTGCCCAAACGGCAAGATTAACTGGGATTAAAGGAGGCTAGAAATCTTTTTGGGATGTTGGCAGTGACTGCGCTAGAATGTCAAGTACCTGTAAGGGAATTGAAAGCATTGATCGGTGCCGGCGAGCGGTAGGGGCTGCGTCGGCCCTCAGTCCAGGAGATTCATGGCAAGCTCACTGTATTTACAGTCCAGCGCGAATAACTGGTGACAACAGCCCTAATTCAACACAAACAGGGCGGCTTTACATAAACACATCAAAAAACTAAATACTGCCAAGAGGCCAAATAGCTCTGTTGTTTTGATTTCCACAGGTTTTATGGTCTAAATTCTCTAAACAGTTGCGCCACTTTTGCACACTGTACTGTATTTTAGCACAAAATGTCACTTTTTATTCACTACCCACAATCCAGTTTATGCGTTAAAATAGCACTGTGCTGTGTGTATTTAAGTTAACCTGATAACTGTCACACCAGAAATTGAGTATACAGGTTCAAAAGTACTGTCTGAACCTCAATTTAAACATTTTTAGATATTAGATTTATTTTAAAAAACATTTTAAGTTAAAAAAAATGTTAATTACAGTAACATTAACTTTTTAAATTATTTTGTTTGTTTGTTTATTGTTATGAAAATTTGTCAGATATTTCATCTTGCGTCTTGTACTTTTCCATCAATTTATATTGTCATGATTATATTAAATTTCAATTGAAATATTAAAGTGAAAAGGGAAAATACATAGGTGTTCCTCCTGAGAATCTATGACAATTAATAGGTTAACGTCAAGTTGTTTATACACACATGCAGATGTCTATAAACGCACATAAACTTTAGGTGCTTTATATCTCCACAAACTAGTACACTGGGATGGCCTGCAAAATTGGAAATTTGCATTCTGCACATTGTTTTTCTTTTTTCAGTAATTTGTCAATCATGTGCAATGCAGATATGCGTGCAAATATATTGACACTATCGGCAGCTGCAATTCATTTTTTAGTAAATTCTTAGTAAACTCTGTAAGCTTGGTGGATTTGAAAGCTGATGTAATCAATGTGCAAAAAATGTGTTGAGTTTTTATGTCAGAATGCATGTTTTGTGTTTTGTGTCAACTGTTGGTCATTAGGTGGTTGTGTGTGACCTTTGACATGGAGGTCAGATTCTTTAGGCCTTGAGGTGTGCAGTGCATGTATCTCTGGCCACATAAGGAATACATATATCTCCCATTCATGCTCACTTTATTTAAAGGTGTAACTCTTTGTAGTTCATAGTCGTCTGCTCCAGCTGTCCTTCAAACCCCCTATGCCACATGTTGCTGGTGGTCCTGCCCACAGTATTCATTACTTCATTAAGTGTGTTTGGGTGGGAAGAGCCCCTCTGTTTTCGCCATCAGACCGGATGCTGTAAATGTGGGTGTGTGGGTCGGATTTTCTGCAGCTGGCTGTGACCATCAGAACTGGTATGAGTGGTGCAGTGGGCTGGTGCTGCTGTTTTCTGGGTGGGGTCAATCCGAATCTGAAACCCCACATCGTGTGATCGCTTTCTGTCTGCCAGATCACACCAAAGACCCCGATGCCGCAATTTCACACCCGCTGGTGTGCGAGGGCGGCCCTGCGTGAGCGCTGACAACTGGCCCCGGGAAAGTCCAGAGGTGTATGTGTGTGTGTGTTTTAGTGGAATAGTATGGACTACATGCATTAGTTGCCCCTATGATCGCTTGCAGAGGAAGCCGGGAGGGAATTTGGACGAGCCTCCGATGGACCCAGATGTTTCTGTCTATCCATTGCCTGTGTTTCTGGTATCTCTGTGTCAGGGGCAGAACGTGGGGTTCGTGCCCGGGGTCGAGCGCAGCGCAGGGCTGGGTTTCTCTGAAGATCAGCCATCCCCACGCCGCTCACCGAGGCCCTGCTGTAGAGGAGCGTGTGGGGGAAGAGCCCTGTTCCTCGTGCCCGCCTTGCTGCTACTGCTGCTGGGACTCGGAGCTTGTTTGCTGCTGCTCCGCCGCGCTTTAACGCAGGGTGCCAGCCGCAGCAGGGAACCCGACTGGTCGGATCTTCTCAGGGGAGACGACGAGGGGCTTCGTGCCCACGATGCTCCGCAGACACACGCTGCACCCGCAAGCACGGCCGCCTCATCCTCCCCCTGGTTCACGGAGTCTCTACCCACACTCACCCCGAGCACGGCCTTCTCCGAGCCCACATCCAGCCCTGCGAGCACCCTTGCCCTCACCCTTGCGACCAGCAGCGCCCCACCCCCTCTGGGTAAGTGCCCCGAGCCTTGCTTGTTTACACACGCGTCCTGTTGTGCAATTGCATGCAATAGCGCTCTTTGATTTCTCCTGGAGTCGTCTCTGATTGTGGAGGACAAGACCAGGCACATCAGCTATGCAGCAGGAAGAAGGCAATAGAAGAGAAAAATAAAGAGCTCTTAATGAAAAGGGAAAAATACAGGACAGGGTTCAGTCTATTCGTCTTTTATTCTTGCCTTTTTCCCACTTCTTTTTTTTGTTTTGTTTTTGTTTTGGTGGAGAGTACATCTCACTTTGTCTTTCAGTTTGCAGTTGTGGCTTTTAAATAGGGCTTTTAGAGTATCATCATTAGCAATGTTTTGTTTACAAGTCGTGCATTTCTTTGGGGGGGACAGAAAGCTTTTGGTTTGGCCTCCTGCCTAAACAGTGACTGTAAAGACCTCTGTGTGTATGACACGTGTCTCGCAATTTTTAATAAGCTCCCTTTGAAGTGTAAAGTATGTAAATGCAGTATGTAAATGTCTTACCTGGCGGATCCCGTGCCAGCATCGCTGTCGTGGTAGACTCTGTTCAATGTTACATTTTTACACTGAGCATTTGAGTTTTTTCCCACTGATTGTTCTTCTGAATAAGACGCTTTTAAAAGGGTTTAAGTAAACATCCGAAAACCGGATCACTTTAGAAATCGGAGCGCTCCAGGGAAAGTTCTGTTTCCAAACAGACATGTCTTTTGTTGTCAGTGTGTGTCATTGCAGTTATTGCAAATATATAAAGCCGCGCTGAAGGCTTTAAAATGATAATAGATTACACAGGGCCCTTAAAACACTGAAGAATGCAACCGCACCACACAGCTGTGTTCTACATTCACCACACACACATTTGTTTTACCACAAATTTCTGTATGGACATTGTGAACAGGGAATTACATAAACCGTAAAACTACTGATTGCACATGAGATTATGTGTTACCTGTAAAGATTATGTGTTACTATGGGGGACCGTAACATGAAATAGCTGTGCCTTACAAAATGAATTTGCAGGTTAAGCTTTAGGCTCTATATATTTAGTTGTATATAGTTCTGAAATGTTCACACTTGCTTTAGTGCAAGTGCACAAACATGCATGAGATAAAATCCATCAAGCGCCAGTCTGCTAGACGATCAAAACAACGCTTTCATATGAACTCTGGTGCCCTGTGGTGTGCCAAAGCTGTTGTTACAAAACTGATAATGTGATACCTTTTTTCTTCACATATGATTTTGTTTAGAGACTTGCAGTGTTGCACCTATAAACGTGAAATTGAAAGCGTCTCTCTGAATGCTTTGGGACACGAAAAGGATGCACGCATAATAGAAACCACTCAAAAGTCTTATGATTGCATGCAGTAAAAATTGACCTTTTGTGCAGTGATCCCGCTCCCAGCTGTAACAAGAGACATCTCCAGATCTCTCCGATGCAAGGGGGGTGAGACAATGTGCTGGCAAACATGGCGGGAAGCTTGTCTTGTCTATCATGATCTCTCAAGCATCATTCGCTTGTCTGTAAAGCTTGTTTAACTTTGCCTTACCAAAGGGTGCACGATGTGAATTCAATTCCGACTTCAACTAGGTTTCCAAATTAATAAAACAGCAAGATGCCACAACCACCCACTTGACATCCCTCCACCCATGGAATTATTTTCACTCTGAATGTGTCTCCAGAAAGGAAAATAAAGCACTTTCAGCATCAGGGACCTCTCCTTTTATTTTTACGACTTTCCTAGAACCCTTGCAGAAAGATAGACATGTTTATGAAGCTATCCAGATGGCCTCGTTTTGCCCCCACCCAGGCCTTCCCTTCAGTTTCTTGGCCTTGAAGGATTAATCAAACTCAGGGCTAAGCCCGTTGGCCAAACCCTTGGGTTTGTAACGCTGGAGAAAGTGACCTCTTATGGGAGTTGTAGGCCAGAGTGGAACTTGTTTTGTGCATGGCATTAAGAACATGAACTTGGCCTGTGGCGTGTTAAGACCGGCTCACACATGCTAGACGGACTTCTTTGACTATGGCGTTGATTGACTGGCTAGTGTGAGATTGGATAAAGTGGTGTATCGTCAGGGACTGTAGTGAAACTGACCTTGTTAGGTTGGAATGCTTTGTTGATGATTTAGCGTGAACTTTGTCATGGTTATGCTGAGTCTGTTTTAGCTTACCAGCAGTCACCAGCAAAGAGACTGATTTTAACAGTTTTTTGTGCTTGTACTGTAGTGTGATGAAAACTGAGAGAGTGCCATTAGGAACTTCACTTGAAGTGTCTTATTTTCTACTTAGATGCCCTTTTGAAATGACAGCAAAGATGTAGTGAAAAAATGACACAAGACACTCTCTCTCTCTCTCTCTCTCTCTCTCTCTCTCTCTCTCTCTCTCTCTCTCTCTCTCTCTCACTCACTGAGCATTGATTGATTGGAACTTCAGGAACATGAGGGAATATTGTACAGGTGTGTAACTTTTGTGCGTAAAATTTGAGCCTATTGACTTACTATAGTAGGAATAAAGAGTACTATGGTCAAAGGTCCATTTTCCGGTGAACTATTCCTTTAAGAACTAATTCCTTCCTTAAGTCTAATAGCCTGTTCTCGACCAAATGTTTGCCTCAACCATTTTTGATCAAGATCTAAATGGATGCTGTTGCACTTTTAAATAGATGGAGTGAATCCCATCATAATATAACCTGCTTTTCAGTGCCCCAATGCTCGCACTCCCAGGGATAAAATGAGATGGCTGTAAAGAATACAAACATGCACGCTTCTGGAGCTCTGAGAAAGCATGCACATATTTCTTTAGGTGTTTAGGTCAAGTCTCACAGGAGGAGAGTTTTAATGTGCGGGTGCCATCTCTACATCCACAGGGACTGAGCCTTGTTGAGCAGGTAACTCATGCTGTCATTGGTCCTCATCTGGGATAAACAAACACTGAGATGTGCTTAAACTCTCAGCGGGCATAGAGAAGGGTGTGTGACGGGGAACACGCACTACCCAGCAACCCGCTGGATCTCTGCCAGCCCGTATGCATGTTTTGCAATTGCAAGGAGTGTTATTGCAGTTTATATGTTGATGTTTCATTTCTTCTCCCAATTGAATGCCATACAGCTGAGTAATTTATTATAAGCCACCCATAAGTTGATTTCTTTAAAAAAGAAAACATCTAAACGTTGTTGTGTTTATTTAAGCATCGCCATTAATTGAACATTTACTCAACAATGGCATGAGATTGGAATGGGACTTTCTGTTTTACAATCAAGAACAAAAGACAAGCAACAGTTACACACTTCAGCTTTAAAAGCAAAAACCCTATAAACACAAAAAACATTTAACGTTTCATAATAATGACTTGGAAGGCCAAAACTGTAAACTGCTGAACTGTTGACAACAGCAAATAAAACAAGTTAATAGACAAGCTCATGTCATGCAACCCCAACATGAGCAAATGTTACTGATTTTCCTCACCCCGTGTTGTAGGCATATTGACTTCAGCAACCTGGCACAAGATGTTCTTTAAACCGTCTGGAGCTCCAGAGCCACACAATGTGATTATTGCTTACACACAAACACACAGCCTGACAAGACTTGTACTTCTAAAAACATGACGGTTCTTAAACAAGAAAGTTCATAAACTCTGTGCCCGTGACATCCAAACCCTGACCTTCCTCTGGTTTCACACATGTAGTACTGCCAGATCATGTCCGATATCAGAGAGGGCCCGAGTACAACTGCTTTTACATCTGTTAACATTCTTTTGGTTTGGCCCGCTAGAGTCGGCTGTTCCAGATGTGCGCGGGGTTGCCATGGGCTGTTCCTCATTGGAGATCTGCGGCTCTGGACTGCTGGGACGAGAGTTTCCCTGTTTCACACTTTTTTATTTGCACAAAGACAAAGGAAGAAAACGAGGTGGCACATTTTGTTCTCCGCTGAATTTCTGAGTGTGTCGTCGTGGCCTGCGGCTACACTGAAGACAATTCAAATTTCAGGCTGTGGCTTATTTTACTCTTTTCTTTTCATTTAAAACAAGACAGTCTTCAATCATGTCTCGATGCGAAGAGAAACAGAGACTTGAAAAACCTTTGTTTTTAGCCATAGGGTGAATAGAAGTTTTATACTTGATGAAATCTCCAATCTTACATAGTTTTTAGTGAACATTGCAGTTGTAATGGATATCTCTCATACAGAGGTCCCAAAATCAATTTGTATGTAGTATGAATGTCACTGCTTAAGATACTAAAACAATTTGAAGCATATACATTATTATTTATTAAGTTTTAAATATTACAATTTTTATTGTTATACTGTTTACACCATTGTATACTTTATGGTTGTCAGACCTAATGGAAGAAATCCAAAGTTATTGTAATGAAGTACACCTGTGGTTATTCTCCAAAGACACGTGTGTGAACTTGAGAGAAATGACTTCACACTTCCACAAACACTTTGACCTTGAGACCAGCTGCTTGAAAGTAATTACAAAAATGTGTAAAGAAATGTAACATTAGTTCTGAAAGAAGGTGCATAATCGTTTGTTTGTGATTTGTCAAATATTTATTCTTTTTCAGTAATATCCTGTATAATTTGTCATGATGAGATTAGAATTCGACTGTGAAATATTTAAGTAAATAGCGGAGAAACAGTGACAGGTTAAAATAGATTTATGTACATTTCCTATTGATTGTAGCATGGCAATTAATTAATTGATTGAGGGACATAAATTCAGATGTAGTAGTATGTATTTTCTGCATTTTCTGCAGTTTGCACAGGTCTGCTGCATTTTTGTAACCCAGCGCTTATAACTGACCTGTTATATTGGGAATTTGGCAGAGCAGATTAAGTTCAACAGTTTTGTTGGCACGTTTGCACATTATTTCTTTTAGTAAATCAGCCAGTAACACAACACAGACACGTTCAAGTAATATTTAAGAGTAATCAGCGTTTGGTTTGAGCTCCAAACCTCCAGACTTGAATTCTAGGTTTCTTTCCAAATCAATAGCTCTGGTAATTTTCAACCTAATCTCTTTGTACCACGTGTGGTGTGGTTTTGTAAATGACCACAAAACATGTTTACAGAAAGTATTCCTGCAGATAGACAATAGGTTGTAAATAATAAACAGATAATCTGTTGACAGATAAAGCAGGTGTGTAGTTGTATTGATGCCAAGAATAGTTGGAGTAGTGCCATTTGTCTTTTTGCTTCAATGTTGTTGTTGTTGTTGTTTTGTCGTTGTGATTGGCCATACGAACTGAACATGAACGCCATTTTGAGAACCCAACGGAGACGTTCCACCCTCGGGTTTGGCAACGGCATCAATCGGCTGGTGAGAGTTTGTAGATGTGTTCAAGGTAACGGCGGTGAGGAATATCATTGGTATGTGTGAAATGTGGTTGTGGGAAGTAGTTTGCTCTGTCAGTCATCACATTCTGCATTAGATTAGAAAGTCAATAAACGTGTTCATGCATCGCACACTATCAAAACACAGGGCAGGTATGGTAATATTGGGCCTGTTGTCTGCACCAACAGATACATTTTTCCTAGAACAACCCTTTAGGGTAAGAATTGCACAGTGCCTCTTTTTTTAGTCTTTAGCACTTATTCATGTATATTGCTGTTGCGGTGGTGATAATAAAGTTTCAGCTTTTTACAATCTTTGTTCTTTTCATTCCTCTCATTTGTCTTGCCCACGTGGTACAGTATTCCCAAACTATGTTGAGCGTTACTCCGATAATACGGCAGGATTACAAATCCATTCCTAAACTGTGAATCAGACAAAGCAGGTGGCGTGTGTGTTTAGAGGGGGTGTGGGGTCTCTGTGAAATATTTAGCTTAGACTATCGAACATCTCCAACTCTAGCCGGGCAAAGATGTACAGCCAGATTTGTGATGGAAACCAAAGAGTCATTGTTCTAGTGAATCACTGTACTATCACTATGTTTACACTTAAGCGGAGGGAACGGGAAACAAGCCATCCATTATAGCTCAAATGTGATGAACTATCAGTAACGGGTAATGAATGTTATCTGAGAAGCTGGCGTATCGTTTCTTCTTGTGCAATGATGTGGTTGTTTTTTTTTAAATGTTTACAAAGCTCTCACTGAATGCTCTTTCTTATGCATTTGACAACATGATCCGCCGATGCAGGTGTCTTGAAACGTCTGTGTCGTTCTTTTCCGCAGTAACCACAACGTTATCTCCGGGATCGGGCCACGCTAGAAGATGCAACGATACAGAGAAGGCGTATTGTGTGAACGGCGGCGACTGTTACTTCATACATGGTATAAATCAGCTGTCCTGCAAGTGAGTTTCTCTTTGTTTTCTCTGATGTCTGTGTGTTTATAATCATGATGAGGATTTTTGAATTGTACATACTGTACTCCAACATACTGAGTTGTTCCAAAACTCATTTTCAAATGAAAGCGCTTCCACATGTAGTAAATTTGATTTTAATGGGTAAGGGTGTTTCTTTAGCTAACTCCCTTTAGACTCATGATATTTATATTGAGCAACAGTCTTAATTTCTTTAGAAATTGTTATTATTAATTATTAATATTTAATGTAAATTGCACTCTTTGTTTAGATTATTATTGTGTTTAAATCATTTTAATAGATTTAACAATATAAGAATAAATGGAATGAAAGAGTGAATGGTATTTTAAGGTATGAAATGAAAAATGGTTTTATTATGACCTTCATATCTGCAAAAAGGTGAAATCTTTTAATAAATATCATCTCCTGGGATATAAAAGTGCCCGTGGTTGAAGAAACACCCATGTATGTAATCATGTTGTTTTCTGGTTTGCCACTGTCTTTTTTTTTTCTTCCTAATGTTTGTAAATGAGTGATTAAGAACTGCACGCTAAATGAAGGAATCACCCTTTTTCCCCCAACCGCTCTTAAAGTTTCTTTCCAGAAATGACCAAATGGTATCCATTATCTCTCTCTCTCTCCCTCTCTCTCTCTCTCTCTCTCTCTCTCTCTCTCCTCGCATCAGTTTCGTCCTGGAGCACATCAGGTTGACTCACAGGCGCAGATGTAGATGAGTGTGATATGACTGTGTGTCTGTGCTGTGTGCTCTGGGAATTGAAAAAACAGGCCTCTCTCGCCGCTCCGACAGCCCACGTTTAGCGTGCTGGAGAGATGTGCATCAAACCGCTCTAAAATGCCATGTCATGCCGGTTTAGCGCAGAGACAAATATTTACGATAGCCAGAGGCCTCCCACAAGGTAAATAGGAGCGTTGCTTACATTTCAATCACGGGGGAAAAGGACGCCGATTTACACAGATGCTTTTAAAAGGGGGGTGCTCGGGACATCTTATCAAAACAAGCTGACCGGGACCATCAAGTAGCTACAAAGGGGGAGATAACAAACAAGGGTGCAGGAGACACATCTATGCAATGTCAGGTTGTTTGTGTACGTGTGTGTGCGTGTATACAGCATCTGGGTTTATATGGATCTGTTTTGTTCGAGCAAGAGCAGCATAGATCACAGAGTCGAAAGGTGCTGTTTTTCTTTCTTTTTAATCAATTTCAGGCCACATGTTACGAGCGCACCTGCTGGTATTTCAGCCCGGCTTGTGCCTGCACGCTCGTACCTGGAATACTGCACGGCAAGCAAATGTCCGCGATAGCCATTCAATAAGTTGTGTACAAATTGGAGGGAGCAATAACTCAATTACAGCAGCTAATTCACTCACGGCAGAGGCACGGGTCCAGAAAAGTCGGATAATGCAGTCAAGGCCCGCTGGGAATTGTTGCCCCGAAGCGATCTCATTCAATATAGGCCAGACTTCCATAGGAATTACTCGCAGTCCGGCAGTACAGCCGTCCTCTTATCAGCCGGCCTCTTTTCCTTTCAAATACAAAGATTCCCACACACACATGCAGTATATATGACGAGGTAATAAATGACCCAGGCCATAATTATTTTCTTGCGGGGATGATGGGGGGGGGGAGTATTTTACAGCCTGCCAAGTTACAGCAGCTCCACATCGACACCCCTGTCATGTTTACATAAGAGCCGGACAGAGCGCAGAGCTGGAGGAGAGAGAGAGGAACGGCCGTGGAGATTCATGGCCCTGTACACTAAGGGGGCCCAGACTGCGGTGTCAGTGGGATTCGGTCCTCTTTAGCTTTTTTTGTGTGTGCCGAACATCAAGAACAAATTCAGATGGAAACTGGGGTTCACTGAGTTTGTTTTTAATTACCGGCCATCTGACTGCATTCAACTTTCCGAATATTAGGAAAAGTACGAACAGCTGCCTTAAAGGCGTCTTTTGTAATGACAGTGCTCGTCTTCATTTATTATGCAACAGAATCTTGATCAAGAGATCAGGCTTTACTAATGTGAGAATGGCATTTTGGTTTGACGTGTACGCTGGATAAATTCTAAATTCTTTAATTGAGTTTGACAGATTCACAGACTTCTGGGTCAGAATGGACTTCTACAGGCATCGTTTTACAATGTTTATTCTTAACGGAGTTAAAATGACCTGAAGGAGTGCAGCGGGACACACAAGAAGAACATGTCACATCTGTGTTTTGCTGTTTGACATTTGCGTGTTATATAATGTCTCAGCATTGATTCTGGTTCTGTTCAGTATAATGTAAATATAGGTTCGATTTGGCCGTGGTGCTGGTTAGAGACTGGTGTGTGTTTAAAACAGGATTAGATGTTGTCATAACCACCGTTGCAGTCTGAAGAAGCTCATTTTTGAGTTTAGCTTTCTGTTTACAGTGATTTTAATTACATTATATTTCATTTCAAGAACTGCGCACTTGACCCGATCTGTCTTTGAAAAATGACTTTCATTGACGCAATTTAAATATTTCCACGTCAAGTTATTTGACAAAACATTGTTACAGTAAGTGTAATCTTGATGTTAAAGTGGCTTTGACTGCGTTTGGGAAATAAATTATGCTATAACTCGTCAATTCTGTCGTATGTGGCTCATTGCCATGTGGAAAGTTACCAGTGTGGTGAGAGCCAGACTTTAGTGGATGCGTTACACTCTGCGATATACAGTTTGGCCACCTGCACCTGGATTCTTGGAACTGGTATCTGTGTTCCTGGCTTGTTTGGAATATTACAATGTTTATCTTCTTCAGGTTTACTTTTACGACCCAGTTCAGGCAAAATGCTCTTTCTTTTTCTCTCTCGCCGCCTTTGTAGATATTCTCAGACAGATGTGTGTGAGTGTTTGTTGAGGAGAACCTGCGGCTTTGGGGAGAGGGAGGTGGAAACCCTGCGTATCGACTAAACCAGCGATTACCAACTAAGGACATTGATAAATTAAATTAAAATAGATAAAATAGTGATTTTTATGTTGTTTGCAAACAAACAGAAAATGTGTTTAAAGTTTTAAAATTTTTTAACATGTAGCAGAATGATGCAAAGATGTCTGTAAGGAGAAATGTGGAGCCTGGGAGAAAATGGCAGCTTTACTTTGTATATTAAATTATATTAAATCTTGCACTTTGGCATCTTTAATAGACTCTCAGCCTCAGTGCTTTTTTAACAGTATTGAAATAATAAAGCACAAGTACATACAATTTGTTTTAATGTACTGAAATGTTAAGCATCAAAGGTTTTAGGGTCATAACAGACATATCAAAATCTGTCCTATTATTGCTAGTGCACATCAAATATTCAACAGCCTGGAAATATGACCACATTACTGCACGTGCTCAAGACACAAGGACAAGTCTGAAACTGTACGCTTTAAGCAAACAATATAGACAGATGTAACGCTTAGTGTCTGTTCTTCATTTGGAGAGAATGTTGGAGAATCCCAGAGGAAATCTCCTGTCTGAGAAAGAAACGTACACACGCAAGTTAGTCTGACTACAGCATGATAATATTGTTTCAGTGACCTCTGACCCCCCTCAGTGGCGTACCTGTTAGTTAAAGCATGTCTGCATTCTGGTGCGGGGTTACCAGTCATCTCTCCCTGTGCGTGTCTGTAGTCGGCTAAAATCACTACAAAGTGCTCTACCACCTTCCTCTCTGTAATTCCCAGAGAAGCCTCTGATGGATGTTAACATTTAAGCGTTTTGCAGCGTGCCAGGCAGCGACATGGCTCAAGGTTACGGCCTTAACCTTGGCTCATTTTACACGCTTTAAACTCACCAAAGTCTTCGTGTGTGTGCCGCATGTATTGTGTCATGCGTAATGCTTTACATCCCACTTCAAAAGACAACATAAGTGCTTTTACGGGGACCTCGTAAGTCAAGCCGTCGTTCCCTCTCGCCTCCGTCGGTCAAACTGGAGGAAAGCAGGGAGACGGCTGATGACGAAAGATAAAACATTAGCACGGTTTGTGTTTGTCCTGCATATTGAAGGTGGCCATTCATCAGTCATAGCTGAGCAGAGCGGTTACTGAGAGGAATTAGCACTGTGAAAACATTAGCCCCATAACGCTCATTACACAGTGATGAGCTGTAATTTGTTTACTGGAATAACATGAATGTGTATAATTGGCCAATCAAATCCATGAATGACAGCCGTGTCATAATTAGGCAACTGTATTGGAGACTGCTGCCCTTTGGTTTAGAAACATCTTGAGCTTTTAATGCCCTTTGTGACTTTGTATGTTTAACAAAAAGTTAAAATTTTTTGTTAGTATTTTTGTCTTGTTTACTGGTAAAATATGTAACTATCTGTAAAACATGATGAAACATGATGAAAATGCACGTAAGGGCAGAAATTGTAATATAATTAGATTTGTTTTAAGCATAAAACTCACTCAGTGTAAACTATTAAAATATTTTATCCAAAAAGGAACATCATGTAAGAGGTGTAAAATGTCAAGCGAAGTCACTATTTAATGAATTTAACTAATTTGGAGCAACATGATTTATTACAAATTTTTACGAAAATGTCATTTTTGGCTTTTTTATTATTTTTAATAAAGATAATGAACATCAAAACATTATTTCTTCTCTAGTAGCTACATTTATTTTGTTTTAAAGATTTTTAGATATTTTAACTGTAAAACAAGACAAAAAACACTTTTTGCACTTTTTTTTTGCAATGTGCTTAATAAACCAATTCTGGCGGGTTTACTTTATATTGCCGCTCCAGTGGCTTATGCAGTGTGTGGACGTGAATCCAAACTCAATGTGTATAATATTGTATATGATGTCTGTGTTTATGTCATGTGTTCAACCTCTCCTCCTTTCCCAGATGTCCGGACGGATACTTCGGGCCGCGGTGCTTGCAGACAGGGCCCCTGCGGTTATACATGCCCAAACCTAATAAAAGTATGTTGACTTAAGATGCACAGCCGCAAACAGAGGCCTGGTTGTCATTGGGTTACCACTGTTGTCTCTGCCTTTATCTTCCTCCGCCTCCTGAGACTCGCCAGCTTCAGTCTGTCCTGAATCAGACACAGTGGTGCTCCAGTGGATCCTCTGCTTATGCTGTCCATTATTGTGCTCAAGTTCTAATTTCATGTTTCCTCTGCTTCTTTTCTCTCTCTTTCCCTCTCTTCTCTTTCTTTGGCATTTCTGCTCTCTCTCTCTCTGTCTCTCTCTCTCTCTGTGGTTTTGTTTCTTTCCATCAGGTGTCCAAATGACTTTACTGGTGATCGCTGTCAAACCTACGTTATGGCCAGTTTCTACCGTATGTCCATTTCTTTCTGTCTCTTCTGTATGTTGCATGTTTTTCAGAGTAATTTTATGGAATGATCTGTAATGGCTTCCTGTTCTAACACATTAATGTGTTTTATTTGGCCCATTGTGCCATTCACACTATTGCATTATTCTTAATGGTAGATTTGACATTAGAAACGGCGTGACCTTTAACATCATCAGTGATGCATGTTTTCAGGTTTGACTGCATGCACTTAATTCAAATGAACCTAAGTGAATTAAAATGATTGATGTATGTAGTGAAGGTAACTGAGAAACTCCTAATGAAGATATGCTGCATCACTGATTAACATATAATATAAAAATATTACTAACCGTGATTACATTAATGTCCAACTAGAGCACAATATGTGCTGGATAATTTAGAATAATTTAGATTGAAGACCTTTTATTAAAGACTGTATATTAATATCCTTTTAGGATTTTTATATACAGTATACAGAAGTAAAGTTATTAAATACAGTAACTTTGGTATCAAAGGATAACAAAATATTTTAGACCGTTTTTTGAGCGTATATCAAAATTAAAATACGTTTTTCTATTCAGATTTTCATTATTATTATTATTATCGTTTACAAATTAATGTAAATTGATGTTTTTACAGATTAAAAATATGTAAATTTGCATATATAAAAAAGAAAATGCAGTTTTGCATGTTGTAATATTAGTGTTTTTTTTTTCACACTTCCGTGTTTCACAAACGCACGCATGTAAACGAGAAACATGTGCGAACACCATTGTTACCTTTGCGCGATCCTGTCACAATTCGCGCACACCTCACAGTTCAAAAATCCACCCCTCAATTATAGCGTGAAATTAAACAGCTCTACTTCCCCGAGGTGACACGTTTTAACCGTATAAGGCTACACAGCGCCGTCTGCAACACTCATGTCCATCAACTGCAGAATAACACCCAGATTAGAGGGAGGCAAGGGATGGCTGCACCTGACAGTTCCTGCCTGTGAGCTATTGGCTTCTGCTTGTGTCCGCTTAGTGCGTATAATCAGCTCTTTGTGCTCTTCAGAACGTTGCTAAGCTGCAACTGTTTACATTTTACCCCAATCTAAAACTTAACGTGTACTTTTTTTTTTTTAAAGGGGGTCGGGCATGAAACGGCATTGTTAATAAAACTATTCTAGAAAAGTCGATTTCCTACCAGTATAAATTTACAAGCTGTTATTAAACAAAGACTCAAAGTGGTGCAAAACAAGAAAAATTATAATTTGACACATGAGCTATACTTCGTGTCATGTTATGTCATACTATGATTTATTGACCCGGAGTCATGGATAGTTTATCAAGTCTTTGCATGCCAAAGAAGCGTGGATTGTTAGCTTTTCCACCGTCAACAGCCAGGTTTCCTCTTCATACTTTGTGGTGCGCTTCAGTTTGGGAGGTCTGGAAATGAATGTCTTTCAACAAACATTGTTGAAACAGTGCAGGTACTGAAGGATTTAAACCTAAAGAAGTGTAAATAACGCTGACTATCTTAAATATAGTACAATAGGTACATACAAGTAAAGACAAGAAGAAAACAAGGTGTCAAGCATTTATGCATTTATTAAGCATCATCTAAATATCATGCGTCTCATCAGTGACATCAAAGTTATCACAGTTATTATTTATCAAATACAGAAAAATTTTCTTTACACCTAAATTATATAGCTGGCTTTATGTTTTTGCGCATCATATTTGAAGTTCTTGGCATAAAAAAACGTGTCCAAGTATTGCTCAGACTATATCTATACTACCTATATCAAACATAAGCTTATGAAGTGTGTTGTCATGGCAACAGCAGGGATTTCCTGTAGCTAATATTAGGCACGTGAGCTGTCCATGAAAAGTGCTCCTCGCTTATCTTAATGGAAATAATCCTATTACCCTGATCCGAGGGCCGTCTGTGGAAGAATATATTTTGATACCATTATTAAAAATGTCTCCACTTATGCGAAATTACCGCAGTGATCTCTGTCCGATTCATGTCAGACATTCAATGCAAACTGCAGGTACTACATTTAAAAAAATCCTTAATTGTATTGTCTGTTCCATTTAGTCTGTTGCATATGACCGCATGTTTTACTAATATACACGTCCCAAAGTGTACTTACTGTAGCATCTTGTGATTAACAATTAACATAAAGCAAAAAAGTCTTTTATGAGTAACTGTCTCTGTACCCCACAGGTAAGACCCATTATAGATGTTCTCATTGTACAGTGAAACGTTTTATGTGTATCAATTTACTTTCATTCCTGCACACTTGCTTTTTCACTTGTTTGGTATAATTATAGTTTATAACAATAATTATATGAATGATAGCGTTGAAGTAACCCCTTTAAACGACATTAATTTAGTGTCTAACAGTACGTTCTGTAAATTGTCTCACAGTGACATTAATCTTATTTAAAAAAAACAAATCTACTAACCTAGACGCTCGTCTTAATATCTTAGGTTAATTCGAATATTAGAAGAAAGTACTAGTTGTTTGATTTTAATCGCATTTCTTTTTTATTACTCGTAATTACAATCATTCGTTCTCTTACCTATTAATCCAGAAACGTGTTATAGATACCCATGTTTCAGACTTGCTCTAACCTGCATGTTCTAACCTTGCACTGTTCTTATGTGAACACATGATCCTCTTAGTATTTGCCTGATGTGTCCAAAATGCTCATATCACTTTCATAATGCCCATATGTGTTCCTGTGTATGGTGGAATATCTCTCTCTTAAACCTTGTTCTTCCTTGTTCTCTCTCTCTCTTTGTGTTTGCTCCTCAAATATCAACTCTTTGCACTGGCAGAGTCTCTTGGGATTGAATTTATGGGTATGGACCAATCCTTCATTCCGATTTCCAGATTGAACGGTGTAGATTACGTTTCATTTGACACGCCTCTACAGCCTCTTTCTTACGGACTCTAAAGCAAATTGATTAACATATAAATCTGTCGATCAGTCATTGCTCTGTATGTAGACCGTCTTTTCATGAAATGGCACGAGACTCATTATCTGCAGCCCTTATCTCCTCACAAAACAAGTTCGTAATGACCGTGTTTAACCAGATGTAAATTTAGTTACAGCATCAGAAAGACAGATTTGCTTCTTTTTTTTTTTAAGTAGGACAAAAAATGGCAGGAAGTGAGTCATGTTGTCAACACGAAGATGTACACAACTGTACGCGTATGTGATTTGAATTTACTCATTCTGCGGAGGAGGTTCGTGGAAACCTCCGTCAGCTTTACGCAGCAAGCTGGTATTTACCAAAGTGTAAACATAACAAGTAGCTTCAAGTGAATTTACGTACACTGAAGTAGTGTTAACATTGAGTCGAATTATGTTGCACCTGTTAAATCTTGGCTCAGATTGTGTCAACATTCTCCTTCATGTACACGCTCAGACTCTTTGTGCTGTCCATTCTTGTTTTCCAGTAAAATATGAGAACGTACTTGAGTCAAGATGAATGTACTTAAAAGGCCCTATTTGCAAACTGTTTTTCTTGTTTCATTTCTAATTCTTACTAAATTTGGTTTTAACATTTTAACATTTTGCTTAGAAAATGTTTTTTTTACTGGAAAACAGAAGGCAGAAATACTGATTTCAGTTAAATGTTAGACCAGGATTAGGCATCAGCCTTTGAAAAGCTTTACGTAACATCTGGCCATGTTTACTAGGATTGTAATTGAAATGATGTAATGCTTTAACTTCCCTTTTATTGTCATGTACAGATGATCACGCTGACTTGATTGACAGTTCAGATTATTTCTGCTCAACATGGATGAGTGCTGCAGATAAAAGCTCTCTTGCCTTTCTTAAACAAAACAGTTGGATTTCCTCTTCTGTCCTGTATTTTCCTCTTCTCTGTTTCCATCTGCTCTCTCTCATTTCCCTAAGCTTTTCCTGTTGTCTTTGCTCAATTATTCTCGGTCTTTTTCTCCCTCTATTCTTGCACGCTAGTTTGCCATTCTTCTCCTGCACCAATGACAATTCTGCAGCTGTATTTTATAACTGTTCAAATTTGGATGCAGTTCTCTTTTGTTTTCTGTTTTTGATTTTGCCGGGCTTACAAAACTGAGTCCTGGTGCCCTAGCATGCCAAACTGCATTAGTACCATAATTAGGTTGTTTATATGACCTCTCCCAATCGTCTGTTCTTTGCTTATAAATACAGCCCCTGTTTTCCCTTGAAAATGATCCATTTTACAGTACATGTAAACTAAGTGCTCAATGTAGTCAAGATTAAAGCTCAAACATGGTTTCAGTCTGACCAACACAGATAAGATCCTTTAGCAATAATGTTTTCTGACCATAGACCACTTTAAAACAGTGCAAAGGACAGCTGGATGATATTGATTATGAAATATTCCCCCTAACTAGCCCTCCACAGCTCAGATGCACATTTTTGTGAGACCAATCCAAGGCTCATTTCCAAGGGAAAGACAAATGGCTGGACAAAGTGATTTTTGAAAAATATCCCAACATTCGACATGTTTTACAGCTTGCTTTTATTGATTATGGATACATGAATAAATTATATTTGACCAGGCCAACAAAAGCCTGATGGTAGTATTTGTGCTTCCATGTGATCTGTATTTTCATCTTAATTAAAAATATCTAAACTTTAATAGTTATTTGAGATATAAAGAATTTTGTCTTAGTGAATATTTTTATAATTTTTACTTTTATTTATTTTTATCTATTTTTAATCTTTATTAAGCTTGCTTAAGCGTAAATTTACATTTATATGCTTAAAAACATAAACTACATGTATGTCAAGATAACAAGATATTTAACCTAAAACCATACATATACTATTGTTTTTGCTTCTCTTTAGGGATGTTTCGCTATTTTTACTAGAGGTCAAAAATACAGTTTAAAAACATTTCAATTGCATATTGACACTGCCTGTTGGTAATGCAGTCTGAGCTCATAAATTGAGCTGAATTACAATGCCCTCCAGTGGAGGAAGCCATCCATGGAATCACAAACTCTTTTCATCAGAGCCCTTTGGGAGATCATTGAGCCATTCCCAGCTCATTCCCTCACATCCATAATAATCATACAATTAATTCCTCACGCAAGCACTTTCCACTGCTGAACTGGTCCATTAGATCCCAGTGTTGAGCTTAATTTTCATCTTGTGATTAATTCTCACACACATGCAGCTAGGTACTAATGAGTTCAGAGTCACAACAAATGCTTGATATGGACTAGTCGTAGATGATGCATCTCAGGTTTACAGTTAGACGTGGTGGAGGATCACAGCAGCAGTGGGAAGTGTTTACGAGAGGCTTTATAAAGCTGTTTTAGTTTGGAGAAGAGACTGATGGTTCTTTGGTTGTGTTGCGTTTGTGGGACTGTGCAGAGGCAGAGGAGCTCTATCAGAAGAGAGTCCTGACAATCACCGGCATATGTGTGGCTCTTTTGGTGGTGGGCATTGTCTGTGTGGTGGCCTACTGCAAAACCAAGTGAGTAAAATGTTGTAATGTGTGTGTGTGTGTATATATATATCATCAATCCAATTGTAAATGCTAAATAGGTGCCTTAAGTAAATGTTTTCATTCATAAAACCTAAAAACCACACCTGCAGACATTATAAACCCAGGAACCCCCAATATAAAAGATTTTCTCTGTAACAAATTAATTTTTAACTATGCTTATCGGATCATTGTAGTATAAAGAAATACACTTTCTAAAGCTGCAACCTGTAACCTTTTTGGTCAAAAATAATTGGTTTAGTTTTGGGTAAAAAATCACAACTCTAAACTTCTAATAATAACTTTTAATTTAAGCTGGTGAACCAGATTTCACAGAAAATGATTTTTAATCACATACTGTAAAGATAAGTACGTAAAGTAACCTGCAATTTTATGTTTCAAACTGATATAGAGGTAAAAGTTATGGATTGCAGCTTTAAATGGAATATGAATACAATATTGTTAAGGTAAAGTTGAAATATATTTCCATGCAGCCCTGATCCAATAGGAAATAATAGTGCATTGTTAGAAAATTGCATTGCTCATAGGTTTGTCTTTCATAGCTCACGATACAAAATAATAGATCACCGCTACGTTTTGTTTAAATATCAGATGTTTTAGTGGCAGCCTACTAATTATAAATGAATCATAAGTGAAAAGAGTGCAGAGTTGTGTGGCGTAAGATCCTCATTATCAAACTGTGTAAGATGTTAAATGTGTGTGCCGTTGTCTGTGAGAGTGACACTGCCTCACTGTAGCCTCCCCCCTAGGAAACAGAGGAAGAAGATGCACAATCATGTCAGGCAGAACATGTATGTAGATCACCCCAACCGTAACCTGGCCAACGGACCCAATCACCCAGGCCCTGGTCCTGAGGAAATACCCATGGTAGATGTACGTCACTCTTCTTACTTTTGGTTGTGATGTTGTGAAGAGTTATTGTCTATTAGATTGGTTACTAAACACTTAGTCTTTCCTGATTTCAGTATATATCCAAAAACGTTCCGGCAACCGAAAGAGTCATTCGACACGGGGCAGAGGCACCTTTTCCAGGCAGCCGGCAGTCTTCCAGATCTCACAACTCCTCCACTCGGGCCCATTCCTCCACTCACAGGTACCTGCTTTATCACAACCCATCATTTTGCGTTTGTGTGTGTGTGCGTGTCTAAACTGCACACTTTACTCATCAAGAGCCAGGGTCACGCTCCGATTGGCCTCTACCTGACTTGTGTCTGTTTCCATCTCATTCAGCATTCCTTTTCCATTTCTGCATACCTCTGTGCCACTTGATGTTAAATCTGAGTCACGCATTCATATTTCACCCCATTTAGAATAGAGACGCCACAGGTGTGAGCGAGCGAAGAGAAACTCGGGAGTTATGCATCGTGATCGCTCGCAGACCTCCTGCTTCACGCTTGTCATTCAAACGCTTCTCGCACACACACGGGTTAAGCCAGTGGTTCTTTTTTTTCCATCACGCCTACCCTTTGAAACGAAAAATGCATGTTCATCACTGCCATAATCTAATCATCTGTCAGTGCTGATGTCAAGTATTTTTCCCAGATGTTACTCCTTAATATTGTTAAATAACGATGTTGAATAATCGTTGAACAGATGCATTTGCCAGATATTTTCAGTTAACTGAAGCCAATAATATTAGCAATGGCATTATGTTAAAAGTTGTTGAAACAATTACAATGAAAACATTACATAACTACATTTTTTTCATTTTATGTTGACTTTGCTTTATGTTGAATAAAGGAAATATCTTTATTGGGAAAAAAGTTATAAAATAGCATTATATTGTGTTCACTAATAATTCTCTTCAAATGTGTCACATTAAAGTGACAGAGAAATGAGACAAAGAGAAATGGAGGATTTTTATTCACCCTCATGTCATTCTAAATCTGTATGACTGTCTCTCGTCTGCAGAACACAAAAGAAGATATTTTCAGGAATGTTAATAACCAAACAACATGGACCTCCATTGACAAAACCACTGAGACATTTCTCAAAATATCTTCATTTGTGTTACACAGAAGAAAGACTCATATGCAAGTTTTAAAAGACGTCAGAGTGATTAATTGATGACCAAATGTAAATACTTTGGATAAACTTATGATACAGCAAGAACGTCTCCACGCTTACAGAACCACTGGCTCAAGCACCTCATCTTGTGCTTTTCTGTCCTGCCTTCTTTCCTTTCCCTTCTTTCTCTTTCTCAGACACGAGGGGAGAACGTGGAGTCTGGAGCGAACAGACAGCGTCCTCTCCGACTGTCCTTCCGGCATGTCGTCCTCAGTGGGGACCAGTAAATGCAACAGTCCTGCGTGCATGGAGGCGCGGGCCAGACGTGCCGCACACTGTGGCTTTACTGAGCCCCACCGGCCGCCCCTGCAGTACGGCGACTCTTTCGACTCGCTTGGGGACTCTCCGCATAGCGACAGGTGCGCAGGAGCGCCCCCTATCTGCAGCCATGGCACTGAGAACCATTTTAGTGTGCGCAGCAAGACTCCTCTGGGTTTTGGTGCTTGGTCTCCGTTACCCCTGGAGACTGGCACGGGTGGCGTGAAAGACTTAATAGCAAATGCTTAGGTTAATCAAGTAGGGTTAGACCACTTTGGCTACCGTCGCATCTTCCAGGTACTTGTGGAAAATATATCAAATATGAAAATGCAGTGCACAGATGTTTTGGCCTGGCTGAGAGTGTGTCAAAGAAGGAGTCAGGGTCACACAGCGTTTCACTGTTTTTGTATCGAGCCGGAGAGGTTCTAGCCCACGGCCAGCTGTATTTACAGTTATCTCTCGCCTGCGGAACGCCCACGCCGCCGTGCGAGGGCCAAAGCAGGAGGATTTATACCGTGCGGGGTTCATTAAGTCAACAAGAAGCGAACAACACATTATCTCAGGGGTGAAACGGGTCTCTCGTGTTTTTTTCCTCTCCTTCCACCTTCCGACTATCTGCCCTCGGGCTCCTCACATCTGTGACAGAAGAGCGTTAATTTACACACACCACACATGCTTGCTTTGAGTCACAGGCCAGTGGAACAACTGCAGATTTTTATGTCAAAATGGCTGATTAAGTGTAACGTGATGCGCGTTAAGTTGTAAGGCAAACGTAGTCATCCATCTGTGTTGTGTGAAGCAGTTCGATTATGAGGCCGGACAGGGAGGTTTGACGTGGCCCTCGTTTGTTTCTGTCGCATGTGCTCCTCCTCTCATTTGCTATTGAGCTTTCAGCTGCCTTGTCTTTACGTACACACTATAATTTTTCTAGTGCCATTGCAAGGTGGGGTTTAATGTATTCAGTACTGTAACGCTATAAGAACAGTACATACAGCTTTACATATCAAGTATTAGAGAAAAAAATCAAAATGGATTATAGTCATTTGTAGTCATACATAATCTAAATATACTGTATTATATTATATGTAAAGTAGCCGATTTTGGTGGCGGCTCCCTGTGCTTTTATGTGTACTTGAAAACATATGACTCATGTTCTTTTGTTCCACACAACCTTCTTCTGTCCTGCTCTGGCTCGTCTCTCTCTCTCTCTCTCTCTCTCTCTCTCTCTCTCTCTCTCTCTCTCTCTCTCTCTCTCTCTCTCTCTCTCTCTCCCCCCTCACTCTCTCACACCACAGGTACGTGTCCGCCCTGACCACACCCGCTCGCCTGTCTCCCGTGGACTTCCATTACTCACTGCCCCCGCAGGTGCCTACGTTCCAGATCACGTCTCCCAATGCCAGCCACGCCATGTCTCTGCCCCCGGCCGCCCACGCTCCCTACCCGCCGGAGGAGGACCAGCCCCTGCTGCGTCGCTACCAGGTGCCCCTTCACGAGGCCCGGGGCCACGAGCCCTACCGGCAACAGCAGCGCGGCAGCTACCTGCGAGACAGCACCGGCAGCCTGCCCGCCAGCCCCTACCGGCTGGCTCAAGAGGAGGAGTACGAAAGCACCCAGGAGTACCTCTCCTCCATGGAGCAACCAAAGAGAAGCAGTCGGCGCTGGCGCAGGTCCAGACTAAACGGCCACGTGGCGCCGCGTGGCTACCAGCCGTCCCGGGACTTGGGCTCACGCAGCTGCCTGTCAGACAGTGACTCAGAGGAGGAGGATGGTGAGAGCACGCCCTTCCTCAGTATGCAGAACATGAACGCCGCCGAGCCCTCCGGCCTCTACAGGCCCGCACCCGACACACGGACTTCTCACGCCCAGAGCGGGCGGCGCGGACCTCGCGCCAGCACACAGACCAGACTGACGCACTCGCGCTCCAAACTGGACGATGCACCCCACTAGAGAGACCTATCCACCTATCCACAAAGTCAATCTACTATAGACATGCACCTATAAGAAATATTTTTATTTTATATAACTGACAGATATTCTAAACAAATGAAATATTTATTTTCATTTTAGCAAAAATTGTCTACTAGTTAACAGCAAAGACTTTTTTTATAGGGAAAACTCTATTTATATGTACATTTTGATTTACAGCATAAAAAAGATGTGCCAATTTTTTCACAACTTAAAAAAATAGAGTAATATTGTGGTGCCTTTTGCTGTATGCCGATGCCAGAGGGCCAGTGGAGTTTTTTGTAGCCTTTCTTATACGGACGCCTCATTTTTTATACTCGTTTACTCCTTTTCGTTGTCTCTTTTTGGCCTTTTCCCTTGATTTCCTTTCCAGGTTGTGTTCTTTTGGGAGCTGACCCCCATTTGAACTGTGACATTGCCCTCTCCCCACCGTCATGCAATATAAACCACTCTAACATAAGGTGTATGTTTACATGAATTTGATCCACGAAGATGTTTTATGATCGTGTTGCTTTGCCAACAGGAAATCAATGACGAATGCAATCGGGGGTCCATCTCCTCTGTCTGAAGTGTGGGGTGTGTGAGTGCGAGCGAAGCGTCGAATCGCTTCATCTGACCAAACGTGCACGGCAGAAATCCTTTTTTCATCAGTATTTTGTCTGGTTTTCTAGTAAAACGAGATCAGTGTACTGTGTCAGATAATTAAGTGTATTTATCTTTGGCTAGATTTATGCTTTAAGCTAGAAAAAAAATCATATTTTAATGAAATTAGACAAAAGAACACAAGACGAAAACACTGATGAAAATGATTTTTGCAGTGTGTAGCTCCTCTATGCACCGCGGCAAGGTGTGCATCAGAGCGAGCAAGAGGCCGAGGACTGACTGTGGTTCTGAAATATATGCTGCTGTTGTTTAGATTTACGCATGTGGGCATCTGATGTTTTACAGCTGCCCTGCCTTGATTTGCATTGCATCCCTACAGGGTAAGGTTCGTCACACGCGGGAGCTTCTCTTTCCAAAGGGGATTGTGGGTAAATGTGAGGGGGCCGTGGGCCGGACTAGCAGCTGGTTGAGTTGAACTTGGCTGTCAGTACTAATAGCTTTTGACAGATAACAAGAAATAAAGAACATATAGTCTCTCCCACCCACCTTCCCTCATTATCAACACATCCATCCGGTTAGTGTGGCCAGAAGAGAGAGAGAGAGAGAGAGAGAGAGAGAGAGAGAGAGAGAGAGAGAGAGAATGAGAGAGTCTCACAGCGTCTCAGGACTTCACTCCACTGCACAGGACTGAAGAGAGTCTGACATCAGGTTGGCGGATGTGCCTGTTCTCCCTTTGGTCCTGGTACTCCAGGACAGGAAAACATAAGAGGCTGTTCACACAGGACATGTTTTTTGCGTTCTTGCTGTCCTGGATCTGCAAACAGATATTTTATTTATATGTAGGAACATTTTTCTCATTGAAGCTTTTTATTTGCTTTAAAACAAATGTTTATCAATCGTGTATATGGGTTCTGGGAACTACCATGACTGTGTGACATCGTACAATTGCGTCTCTGTAAAAAGTCTTTAAATTAGATGTCCAACTATGTTTTTGTTTGTTTTGCACTTATCGAAGTATGTAGTTGGAAGTTCATTAACACATGTCAGTTATAAAGCAGTGGTCCAATCCGAATTATTTAGGGGGGATATGTAGGGGATTATGTACAGCCAGCCAGTTGTTATCGCAGAATTGATTGAGAATGTTTTATTAGATTATTTGTAATGAAAACACACTTTCCGTGAGGGAAACGTTTCGTATCGGCTTTAGACACGACAGTGTGAGAGACGAAAACGCAATTTAGTTAAATCGTTTGTAGTATAACCTTCTATATATTATTACTTATGCATATGTCTATCTAATTTATTTTAAAATAAATTATTTTCAAGTTGACTCGCAGTATAAGCCTGTGTTCTTAGGGGAATAACATACTTTTGAATGTTGCTACTAGCCAATCAGAATCAAGTATATTTACAGACGGACAAGCGTGTCGAGCGTTTATATTAGCAACCATTTATGTGAGTTAATGCGCCAAGCGATTCTGCTGGTCTTTATCTGTAAACGCGTCCTGTGTGAACGGCTCCAAAACTAAATTCTTGTGCAGAACACACAAACACCTACACGCACACAAACACAACGACAACACAAATAGCTGTGAAAATGAATAGGAGTCATTATACACGAAAATATGCAAACTTTGTATTCTACTTGCGTTAAACTGAATTTCCTTGTTTTGAGATGAGAATCGCATGTAATGTGTAAACTGTGTGTTAGGTTCCATATATTTCATAAGATTCACATATTTCATAATTGTTTCACACCAAGTAGTGCAGGCCGGTTGTTGTTATTAATGTATGCTCATTAAAATCATACCGTTATATTTCATATGCAACTGTAGTACAAAGCCATGCCTCCGTCTTCACTGGGTCCAGACCAAATCAAACAGCTGCATTGACTGGCATTCAGTGTTGGGAACGTCTGAGATGAAGTGTATCATAATAAGCTGTTTTTAACTCCTCAATTGCTACAAAAAGCGTCCATAGTTCGCAACAGCTTGCCTGCTTACTGGAAAGATATTCTTGATGATGGAGTCCATCGGGTTAGGCACATAAATCTACACCAAATACTGGAGAAAGATTTAGATCTAGACAGATATGTGCTATATATGTATTCATGTACTTCTTCCATAAAAAGTGATATAATGAGTTGTGATTATTTTGGTGAAAAACCAATAATGTGTATGTTAGATCCTTACAAAGGGGTTAAATGCTGTATTATAACAGCAGAATGAAATATCGTTTTATTTTTTAAATGAAGATGCTTTGTTTGAAGTTTGAAAAGAATTACTATCGATTCCCCCAAACACACACATATTTTTGGTCTTGTTTGTATGTTTGACAAATGCCAAAAAGACAGTGCTAGTTAGTTTAAATGTGATATCAAATATACCCCAGCCTATGGACAGTTATGTCCTACCCCAAGTTATTTCCACCCCCTACTTTTGTTTTTCCCTCGCTTGAAACGTCTTAACACCTCACCTCTGCATGTCCTTGTGGTCAAGGTTAGATGAGTGCATGGTACAAGCAGCAGATGAATTTATTCCTCGAGTCAGTGAAAGTGTATTTTTTTAACATTCAGCAATAAAAAAAGAAATCCCCTCATTGTCCGTTCTTGAAAAATGCTAGAGGATTAAAAAAAGAGAGACACACGACTGTCATAGATTGTAAAAAATGAAATGAAACACCTGTTCATATGAGAAAATAAATCTTTCTTGGTATCATTTTGACACATGTGATCTGACCTGTTGTCCGTCTTGTCTGTGAGTTAAGATGTCACATTTTTACAGCTGTCTCTTTCCGTTGATGAGTTAGAGATGAAACTGCTGTCCAATGCCAAAGAATTTCCATTGACACAAAACCAGGAATGCTGGGAAGAGACTCGTTCTGTGTGAGCAGATGCCAAATAAACCTGATCATTACAGAGTTCATATTGGGACTCTAATTTCAATTCTGATTATAATTTAAACTTAAAAATAAGGTTTTGACAAAAAAAATGAATAGAAAATATTTAAACTTTTGCACTTTTATTAGGTCAGTAATTAATTATTTGTATGGTAGCTCAACAAAAGGTCAATCAAAAGCTTAATCAAATTTTTGTCTAATAAAACCACAATGTAAAAATGAATTACAAAACTAGAAAATTGATTGGCCCAACTAAAAAAAAGTTTTTTATTTTTTATTTGAAAGTATTGCGTATTAGAGGTTTAAATTTTTTGCAGTGCACACAACAACCAACCTTTGGACGCAATTGTTCAGCAACATTCTTTAAAACATCCGCAATATAAAGGTAAATACAATCATGTTTAGCTTTCAGAGTAATACAAAAGCTGTAAAAAAGTGTCCATCAGAGAAGACATTTTAAGAACATTAGGCCGGCTTATAGTGCAGGTCACTTCTAGAGTAAAACAACATGTGCCTCACGGATGTTTCAGAGACGGAAAGCAGAAGACTGAGGAAAGAGATCAGTTGTGTGTTTGAGCAAGTCTTCTCCTTCACTCCAGCTGTACACATCTGATCCGTAGTGTTGAATAGACAGTTCTTTGTGTCCTGTAAAACATTTCCAAGACATTCATCTGGGGCTCATCATCACCAACACTTCTCTTTCCCCTCGATGACCCTGATCAGTTCTTGGTTTTATGTGTTTCTGAGCTCTCCGGTCAATCATGCGGAAACATGAAACGTATGCCTCACTATACTGTTGTTTAGCTGCCAAATAAACCTGAACATACGAGTCGATGGTAACTTAATTGTAGGTGGACTCCAGCTAACCTGTTTTGAGTTTCACGCTTGTAAATTTAAAAGGTAATTATTTTCCTGATTCTACATGGGAAGTGCAGTAAAGAGTGTGTTATCTTTAACCGTCACATGTGGAAAACTGGGGTGAAGGTCTTTACTCTATGAGATTTTGTGTGAAATGTTTGTAAATCAGTTTGGCACCTGAAAGTACTTGTAGTTCCGAGCATTTATGATGAACTTTCTTCAGTCATGGTAGCAACAAAAATCTGCTTATACTTTATTGGAGCATCTCTCACTAACCTGTACAGATGGTGAATCATTGAAACTGCCTGATTTTGGCACGAACGCTATTCATTAATCATTCATATCTGTGAAAATTTATAAATGGTAATGGCAAACACACCACCTCAGATTTTTATTTTACAGTGATATGTGAGATTCCAATGTCTAAGCGTTCAAAGAAGTGAAGGAACAGCCTGTGCATGTTTGGATCAGACTATTACTGCTCTTCTTCTCTCTGGTGAGCTTTCATTTCAAAATGAAGGTGTGGAAAAGTGAATATTACTCTCCAGGTGATAACCCGATATGAGAAGCATTTGGGTTATAAACTATCCAAATGTTGCTTCACCTTGAAAATGTGTAATCATTTCCCAAATGATCTGGCATGTCTGTTCCCATCCAGTAGTTGCCAAGCATCTGTTATCCAAAGGATGATGTCTTTAATTTCAGATATGGCACAAAACATTGTGAAATCACTGACACATTAATTGATGAAACTCGCTTCACAATGCAACTGGTAATCTAAATCTGATTAATGTCCTTCAATTTTCCTAAATGTGTTTATCATGGAAATTAAACATTATATTGTCATTGTAGTTTAACAGAATAGACATGAAGTTTCACAAGAACTAAAAATCGAATAACATCCGAAGAAATTAAACCGCATCCGCTATTACACAAACAGTAAATTTGGCTTCAAGCTATAATGTTAAATTTGCATATAAGGAGTTGTTGTATCACTTTTACTCCTGTGAATGTTTCTCAGTGTGTGTGTTTTTTGTCAAAGGCAAGTCAGTATAAACACATACCTTTAAACATTATTGAACATGTTAGTCATTGTTTTGATCTAAACCAACCTTGAATTTACTAGTAACATAATTGTGCCTATAAAAACTCTCTCCCACACGCACGCATGTTTTCTCTGAAGCTGCCACTCAAGTATAAATATTTTTAAAATATGACAAAGCTTTGAAATCAAGGATTTTAAAACACAACCTTATACAATCGATCACGAACTAGAAATAACATTAGCGTGACTTGACTTGATGGCAATTTGAAAAATGAACGGGAAAACAAACGAACAGCCAAATTGATAAAATGAGGAAATACTGCAAGGAAAAATCCCCCAACAAAAAATCTGTTTTTTTCTGACAAGGTATCTAAACAGACTTTTAATCAAAGAGTGACAAAGTTGCAACAGGCAGAGACATGATGCTTCCTAATCTGCCAAACTCTTTTTAACCTAAATTTAGGATGATGTCAACAAGACACACCTCAATGCACATGAACTTTCAGACATCTCTCAATCGCTGATGCATCTCAGATCATCCGCTTAGACACCACTTTATACACTCCTATTAGCTGACATGCAGTGTGTTGATTATTTGAGGATCTCCTCTGATGAAATGTTTAACGGAAACCAGAAGATCTTCTGGGATCCAGGTGTGGCGGTGAGCTCAAGTCTCTGCTCAGTGAATGTTAATGACACACCACAGACTCTCCCACACACACTCTCATACTCACACACGCTAATTGAAAGGCAGAAAACATGACAGAATGATGTATGTTTAAAGAAAAACTACCCAAATTTTAAAGGGACAGTTCACCTGAAACTAAAATCATTAGTTGCTTACCTTTATGTTTTAACCACGGTTTTATAAAAGTATAGCTGAAGTAACCATGATTTTTGGTGGATTAACCTGTTTTCTAATCTAATCATGACAAACTATATATTGATGGAAAGGTGTAAGACATCATCTTTCAGATTTTGAAACCTGAACCAATAATAACTAACTCCCTAAACAGTTTATGAAAATCTTTTTTGACATCTGTGGTCATTCATTCTTGTTTTATGACAAGTACATCTTGCACATACTGATATTTATAACTCCTTTCATGTTCCACAGGCAAAAAGAAAGTCACGCAGGCGTGAAAAGACATGAAGGTAAATGATTTTTCATCTTCAGTTTTTCAATTTTCATTTTTGGGTGAACTATTCTTGTAATGGCCATTAGTTTATGACAACACATCAAGGAATGATATTAATTATCTCTAAATATTTAATCAACATCATTACAGTAGTACTGGATGGAGAGGTGCGAGTTTGGCCGAGCTGTTTTCCTTCTGTGATCTCTGCTACTGATCAGCCTCAGCTCCACACCATCTATTCAACATTTCTTCAGCGTTTAATATTTGATTCATGGCAGCGCATGATGGATGTTCTGTGATCTCTGGTGGAAAGTGCATGTGAAACTGTGGTGTGCAAGATCTGATGGTTTACATGTGTCTTTGTGAAGCAATCCACACATCAATCACTCAGTAAATGGCCATTTCAACATTTCTACAAAAAATCTGGCGGCTAAGCCACAAAATGTAACCTACAACTGTCATCAGCCTTCTCTAACATGCTTAATACCCTTCAAAATATATTTTGCGTTATTAACAGAATTTCAACAGTGTTAGGGTCCTGCTGGAGATTACGACAGAAAATCTTTCCAGAATCACCAGAAATCTTTTTTACAGTACTACTACAATTGAAACCTAGTGGACACTTTTCGATACTATAACTGTAAATTGCTGAAATAGTAGTAATATTAAATATTGCTTGCAAAAGATTTTGTCACAATGCATGAAGCATCTACTATGCTAACAGTTTAAAGTTTTACTTTAGTGACACGGACCTCAAAACCCAGCGTTTAATAACGGACAATGCTTTAATCCTGCCAAGAATTCACATCGACTGTAATTACAGGCAACACCAGCCATTTACAGTCAGTGTTTTAATAAACGAAAACAATCTCTCACCAGCTCAAACTTCCATCATACATGAAATGTGTGCGTGTTTAGTCTTAAAGCCAATAATAAGTAACTTTCTATGGCTTCTGAGATGAAAGAGGTCACATGAGCCTTATGGATCTCCTGACAGATAAGTTGTATATGTTGTACTTTGACTGCAGTAAGGAAGCAATCAAAATGGTCATTTAAACCTATGGGTGGTTTAAATGGGGTGAAACATATAAACACAACTCCTCTTTGAATGAAAAACATAACCTGTAAATGTCTTTGATGTGTCCTGATGATAAGAGTAGAGTCACTTCAGATGGACATCAGGCAAAAAAGTTATTTACATGATGGTGTAGGTGTCGGGCGAACTGTACAGACATGCAGTTTTATAAGTTGCACAAGGACAAAAGCGAATGCATTCTTTATATGTTTCTGTGCTCATTAAAATACTTTTACGGGACATCTTGAACCTTGATCAAATCTGCTACTGGGCGAACTGCCGCATTTCTGTATTGATGTTGGATGGAGATTTGATTGTAGTCGTTTGTTAGTTGGAGCAGTTGAAAAAAACAAGGTGTTATAAATTCCTAGTTGCCTAAAAACTGAATTCATGAGCTGTTAACAAGCTTGTTATTATAAATACAGAACATTCTTGACTTTTAGAAAGTTTATTTATCTTAATGTGCTGTGTTTGTTATATTATCATACTGACATACAACATTCAATGCAGATCCAGCTCATTTCTGAAAATCCTGCTTTGTCGTCTTATCCGCAGTGAATTGTTATATGACCAGAACCTGCTCTTGAACATTGAACTGGTTCAACTGTTAGAAAGAGGGCATGTAAATGATAAAAACAAATATGAAGTCATTATGCTGAGTTTGCATCATGTGACTATACGTGGAACGTGTACTCCAGTTCAGGTTTTACACTGGTCACTCATCAACCTATAAGGGACACCTGGCAATATAAAAATGGCCAGTGTGGGGAGTGATGCTCTAGACTCGACTATATAAGAGTGGGAAGAGTGGACTTGGAAACACTGCCGCTGGTGCTGTTTCTTTGGCTCCTGGTTTGCCAGCTCTCCACAGTAACCATGAAGATCCTGTTTGTGATCTCGGTTTGCCTGATCCTGATTCTCAGCAGCTGTGCACAGAAGCCTCATCCCTGCAGTAAGACCTGCTGTCCTTGTCTGTACATTACAGTGAACCTTTGCTTGAAATGAACTAATCATAAACTTGTGGTAATTGTTGCAAATATATTTAATTTTCTAACAGTAAACCGGTAAATGTGAGCAGATAAATTCAGTGGAATTGTAGGCCACTTTGCGGAACCCTTTTCAATAGGGTTGTATATGTTGTACTGTATATGCATAAGGTGAAATAGAGTAGCAAAGATTCATTTTAATTATTATTATACAATGAATGCAATTGACAGCATTTATTAATCTTGGTCAATTCTAACTTTTGCTATACTGTTTGTTGTTAAAGTATAAAGTATGCATGTATCAGTAAACAGATTTTAACTGAAACGGACTGTTCTGGTCTTTAAAACGTTCTCATGAATTTCAGAGGGTCCTCCACTGCTTCAGGGGAAACTCACCTTGGTATGTAACTGACACTAAAAAACAATTTTTAAGTGTAATCTTCATCTTTATAGTAAATGATAACTGTACGCTATATATTCCCTCTCTTTCTCTCAAACACAGCTCGTCCCAGAGGAGAAGTTGCGTGTTTATGAGAAATTCTACTATGATGCCATAGGACAAAATATTCGCGTTATAGCCTATGGAAAGGAAGGTAACGAGACCATCTTTGCAGACAAGCTTTTACTCTACAGAGAGGTAAGAGAAAGCAAAATATAAATGGAAAATAATACACTGTAAAATAGATTAGTAATGATTGCGCTGCTAAATCCCACTTCCACAACAGAGTTAACTGTGTTATAATTCCACAGGGCGTCAGTTATGATATCCACTACCACAACCGGACCTGTGTTAAATCAGCATTAAAGCAACAGTTCATACCTGTTGAGATTCCTTATGATGCTCATTTCCTGCATCAGATGGTTTTGGGTAGCAGCTCCAGACCAGGAGAAGGGCTGCTGGTTAATAACTGGGAAGGGATTTTGCCTCAAACAAAAGGTATGCATTATACTGTTTGCTGTTCATAACCTGATTTTCTCAATTTTGGTTATTTTTATATATTTTATATATTTATTTCAACAAATTAGCAATTGTCTTTAATACCCAATCCTTAAACATTCACTTTTGTAAACGTGTACATTCTAAGGTTTCTTAGTGATATCAATCTTTATCATTAATCAAATATAATTTTATAGTAATTCAATCCATCAATATGTAGTTTGTCAGGATTAGATTAGAATTCGACTATGAAGTATTAAAGTGGATTGTAAAATAAGTAAATAAGTGTTCCTTATTGTGGAATGGTGACGGCTAACAGGTTAAATTACCACCAAGACCATTTGAATAAAACAAAATGTCTAATATTTGTCTAATATATGCTAATATTTCATGTAAAACAGTTTTAAAAAATATTTATATGTACATGTAATAATTTACTGTAAAAATCATATTATTCAGCACAGTTGGGTGAACCATATTCATCTTCCATAATTAAAAGTCTTTTATTCTCCTCTGCAGAACACTATTTCATGACCTTCACTGAGTTTGGCTGCTTGCCTATATACACCGTCTATTTTACAGAGAAAATGGACATAAACATTGTGACAAGGTTAGTGTTTAAAAGTAGGATGGTGTGTCCCACATTGTGACTCTGTTTTCAATTATTACCCAAGTCACACTTTTATTAGGGCTGTAATCTTGTCCCTGACCTAACCGCATCTGTATCACAACAGGAGGTTACGCAAGAGTTTGCCTTTTAACCGATTACATGTGTTTACATTGCCTTTTCACTTCCTCCGATCAGAGCATACATGAATCACACGCACATGAAAAGCACAACAAATGCGTGCCTTATGAATGCCATTAAACACTTTCTTAATCCTGTTCTCAATAAACATGCACCACTCCTTAAATTAGCAGAAGAAAAACAAGTGATTCTGTTAATAATTACAATAATGAAAGAAAAATTTATGTTCAAATTAGCGTAATCACACTATTACTGCAGTATTATAGTATTGTATACATTTACCAAATTAATCACAATCATAACTTTTAACATGACCTCCCATTCATTTGTGATGAATGAATCACGATTACAGCTCCTGTGTTTGACGCATTATTTGTCTGCTAAATATGAAGATGTTTACACAGAAATGGGAAAAAAATGGCCATTATTAATACACTGACGGTACTCGTGGCAACTTGAAGAGGTCATGTAACAACTATGTTGCATACTATTGTTTATCTTTGAATTAAGGCAACTGTTTCTAAAATCAAAGGACATTGATTGGTTGATGAGAACAATGCCTAAGGTTGGTTGACAGGCACATTGTTCTTCAAACTATTTTTTGTTCCTGTAGCTTCTATGACCTTGTCAATGGAATAGATGACCCTGAGGTCTTCATCCCTCCATCCTTCTGTGAGTCTGTGGAATTACTGGAGTCCAAAGACGATACTGTGACAAACTTCTTTAAAGCTCTCCTATGAGAGAATCTGTGCTTGTCCAAATTGTGCCATGGCCATAAATAGATCAATTGTTTTTTAACCTACAACATATTAAACAATGACTCAGCTATACAAACTATGCCTACTGCACATTTTTATTCTCAAGTACAAATACAGCCAAACATAATTAAGCAATTACTTTCCTATCATAAATGACAGGTGATGTGTAACTTCAAGAAAAAAAACAATACATTGTATATACAACTGGAACAAAAAATGTTGCAGGTTATACAAAGAAAACTGTACAATGTCCAGTGCCTGGTATCACAGAATATCCCAAAATCTGCATCCGAGTCGTTGGTGTTTTCAGTCCCTCCAGAAAAACGATTTTTTTTTGTGATTATTGCGGGCAAAAATCCTTGATTTTGCCGACACGTTTTCTTAAAAAATACGATGGAATATGCAGGATATTTTTGCAAATTTTATGCGATGAAATTGTGGTAACTTGCAAAAACTGCGATTTGAGCTGCTTCTTCCTGCCTGCTTCCGCTGCTGCGTATTTAAAAAAATGCGACCCCCGCATAAATATGCATTAAATCAGCGATCGCATAATCGCGTTTTTCTGGAGGGACTGTGTTTTAAAGAGAAAATTGCTAAGTTGAGTGTTGGGCACTCATGTTCACATTTTACAGGTTTAGAATCGAGTCAAACCCACAGCACTGGGACAAATGCAGCTTTAGCAACCAACAGGTGCAGAACTGCTATTTGTAAAGAATGTCATAATGGCCTGGTCGGTAGAGGAGAAAAATCTTGGGCTCTCCATCTTCAGGGAAGATGTGGTTATTGACCGTTCCTCCTTCTCCTCTGTCCATGTACTCTACCTGGATACAGACATTTAAGACCTGAGCCAGAGCTATGATGTGAATGTGATCGCTCTCTTTGGACATTGGCTCCACCTCCTGGTCAAAACAAGAGGACACACCGGTTTAAATGTTGCAAAGTCATTGAAGAATAGGTCACAAAACTAGCATTTTACACGTTGCTCAATGTTACCTGTTGGCAAAACTCTCGAACCGTGCGACCGCCCTCTATGAAGTGCTGGAAGAACTCCTCTTCTCTCTGCAGGTAGCCAGAGGTCACCAGCCGCAGATACACCACGATATAATCTGACACGCTCTGCTCATTGAAGGAGCTGAGCAGCTCACCTACAGATGGCTGCTTATCGCATGCCTCAATCAGCTCCATGAACTACAATGAATCAGATACAAGGAAATACAGTTAGGGAGAATGTACACAGCACAAAAAAAACGTTACAATGACATATCAAACAAGCGGTTAAAGCTCTTATTTAACCAAATACTTACTGTGTTGTGAAAATCTTCAATGGTGAATTCTGTAAAACCCTGGCTCACAAGATCCAGTTTACTCTTGGCAGCAATCTCCTTAAACCTGCCAAGTTACACAACCAGACAAAATCTTAAAGGAATGTCCCAAAGCTAACAGAAGCGATTTAAGATCATTACCACCTTCTCCTGACATATTTACACAAAATGAGCAATTTTAGACTTTGCAAGATAAGATGATTTAAATTTTCTGTCGAAACTGGTAAGGATAATGCTGTGTAGCTGTCTGCACTTAGGGATACCAAGCATTATGTCACATAAAAATAAGTAAAAAAGGCCATGTGAAAGATTGAAATCATAGTACAATTAATGATTCAAATCAAACTTTGATACTCCCAGTCTTATGATTACATTATGAGACTTCCTTTTACTTGCCATTGAGATCATTTGTGTCTAGTTAGGACAGTGTAATGGAATGTAGATTTTTGAGGTTACCTGTGTAATTCTTTGCTGTCATCAAGTAAAGACTCCAGATGTGAGAAACCAAAGGCTCGGTAGAAACAGTTTCCATCTGGTCGTGTTTTGCGTACAGATGAGTACTTCTTTTGTAAATCCTTTTTTCACAAAACAATTTACATTATTGAAATAAGCACAGCTGGAAAGTGGAATATATATGGTCATAAATAAACATGACATTCTCTTTTCCCGTCAGGGAACAGTACTAGGTCACACACACCTAGATAGTGAAAAATAATGGATAACATTTGACAAGAGGAGATGATGATAAACAAGATGCTTTACGTAATAAAAAAACAAAAGGCAAAATTCATTCATGAAAATGTGTTCTTACTCTTATTTTCTGCTGGTAGATGATGTCATCTTCAGCATACTCTCTCTTGAGGATATTCAGATCTTGTCTTTCTGACACCAGAGAAATATTAGTGGCTATCTACAAAAACAAGCAGAATGGCAGAAAACATTTGTCATCACTATGCTTAGCAGGACATTAAAATAAAACTGAAGACAGAACAATTACCTCTTGCTGAATCTTATCCTGTTGTGCAATAATGGCCTCATCATATGCAAGACAATTCAGCCCTGTCAAAGCACAAAAAGATTCAAACATTTAACAAAATATTATTCAATAATAATAACAACAATAACAATCCGTCGCATTCCCATGTTTTTCTAGCATTTTATAGCAGATCGCATCACTGCTACTAAGAGTGTAACGTTACAGTAAAAGCTTTCACTATTAGTTCTAACACCGCAAATAATTAAATAACAGATCAATTTAAACTCGTCATATTGGGGACCTTTTCCGTTTCCAAACCGTTTATATCAAGCAAATAATCGCTGTTACGATATTATATTAATCTCAAACGAGCTTTTAAAAGCATCAACAATAAACTCCCAGCTATTGTTATTAGCAGGTTAGTAAACAGCTAGCTGCTCAAGCGATCAATCCACGTGATTTACATTAAAAAAAACCTAATCTGCAAACACGTGTAAACTGCAATAACAAAATTTTAATTATGACAAAATTGTGGCAAAGTAATTCTCACCATCAGCATCTTTTGAAGAAATCTCCTGCTGTTGCTCCTCCGCCATGTTCCTGCTGAACACTCATTTCCGGTCAGCTGACTGGAAGAGCTGGAGAAGAAACCACTTCCGGTAGTGATTTTTGATCACAGCACTACATTTATTTATTTTCTATGCTGCATTTGTCTACTATTATCATGATGTTTTGGTAAGTTTTCATGAGCACAGTGCTTGACGGGTGATTATAACATTAACATATAATTTTTTCGACATAAAAGCCATATAAATATCTAAGCTTTGAAGAGCTATGGAGCACACGTCTATTGACTAACTTAACACAGTATGATATTAAAAAAACAACTTGTAAACCCTTTGAAAAGCTCTATTAAGTTCAGTATTATCTAAGGAGAACATGTAGTGAGACAACATACAACTGTAAGGTTTAAATAATGGTTTATTTCAAATGTAACAGACAATTGAATCACCCATGGTAATATTATTACACATTTTAACATCGAGTGAGACCGGAATGGTTTCAGGTTGCTTGCATGGAGAGGTAGCTGGGTGGCTCAAGGGAGACAAGTTGTTCCGCTGTTTAGGTAAGATGAGGGTCAAGGGGTGGTCCCAATGGAGGTTAAAAGCATTAAAATCAGACAAACTGCTTTCAGTCCATGACAGATGGATCACTCAGCAGAATCCCTATTTTTGTAGCTTTCCATGTTGGCTAGCACCCACCCAGATGGTCCCAGGATAGTAAGGGTAAACAGTGTCAGGGCAACTACTGTCTCCTGTAAAAGGACATAAGCACATGACCAAAACATTTGTTAGGCAACATTTTATGAGGTACAGCACAAATGTTATTTGTTTATTGACATTACACATAACTAGTACATATATGCTCACTGTGAAGCTCGAGATAAGGTTTTTACAATCTTTTACACTCTCAAATATCACTTAGGAAATATACAGCAATAAAGCTCAAAACACGAATTATTTCATTAAATAATAAAATATAATATTTTGTGAAACAATTATTTACTTAACAAATACTTGTTCTTTGTAAATAATAAAGTTAACATTCTTTCAGTGCTCCTATGTAAATACATCAATTGACCTGATAAGAACGAGCCTGATGCGGCGCTATTCTGCCACGACCTTCACCGCTGTCAGTTTCGATTTCAAAACAAAATACACACTCAGTCTAACAACAACACGGAAATACACATTGTGATCTATTTACAACATCACCCACCATCTGGATTTAAGCAAAGTCATAGTGTAACTACATATTTAAGATGATCACGAATCAACGAAGGTGAATGCCAAGGAGATCATGGCGTGCCCGTCTCGAGGTTCAAGAAAACTAATCTCTCTGTAAAATACTCACAGCAGGGCCAATGCTGTCCTTGGCTGGTCCTGTAGCGATGTTGGCTCGCTGGGTGATGGTCGAGCCCCGCAGAACTGGTGCGGTACGGATTCGAGCGATTCCTCGGAGAAGTCCCGACATCTTGCTGCTCTGATGCGAACGAGCGTAATGAACAGGAACCGGAAACGACGCCGGAAGCCGGCCGCGGTAGCTTTCCGCAAACACATGAAACGTTCATGTGTTTCTGGGAATTGTAGTTTTTTTGCGTACCACTTTTCCTGTTAAAAATGACTTGAATCGTAACTAGTTATACATTGTATAGATTATTTATTACAGTCGTGAATTTGTTAGAGAACACTGACACTACTGCGTTGTTGTGTCATAGTTAAGTGATAACAGAACAGTCGAATCACTTACCTATTACATAATCGTCTTGCTTTTTAAAGCCTACAAGCACAGCAAAACGCTTTGGCCAGTTTTTTAGAATTATGTAATATATTTATTTACATATATTACATACAGTTTATGCAACAAAGTGTTCATGTAGCTCAAATGGTTGTGTTAGTAACCCCAAGTCCATGGGTTTGATCCCAGGAAACACGCATACTGGTAAAAGAAATGTCACTTTGGATCTGTCAAATACGTCACTGTTTTATGCAACCAGTGTATTAATATGTAGATTTTTTAATTGTATTTTTAGCAGACCAGTAATAAATGTAAGCTATACTGTACATGCTGAACTAGTGGCTCTAATATTTAGGTTGTATATATATGAAATTATGAAACTTGTTGTGAAAGTTTTTACTCCAGTAAATAATTATTTAGGTAGGTGTATTTTTAAATGTTAGTAATATAGTTTTAAGTCTCTGCTGCATGACATATACATCATATATCATTCAAGTTGTCACAAAGTCAATTCCAGTTTGTGTTTTTATGTTGTTTTATTTGTTTGTATCATTCTGGTAATAAAACAAAAAACTACATATAAAATGACAAAATATTTCCAAACAGTACAAATAACCTTTTGCTGCATTACATGCATTACATATTCTATTTTTTGCTCTATTAAAGTAAATAATTTTAACATACAAAAATTCCAACAGGAAAAAACTGCATCATTTACCATTCACGGAGGCTCTTAGCCTTTGCCTTTTTCCATGATATAATACTGTTATGACTACTTCTGTTCTGTGTGGAAACAATCATGTTGATTGGTCTGTTACAGGCGTACTGCGGTCAGCAGGAGTCAGCTCTCAGACAGACTCTTTTAGGGGAAAGGTACTGTGGTCCTTAAGGGTCAAATCTTCTTTCATAATTGAGCCTTTGGAATTTGTCCGCCTGAGAACTCTGCAATAAGTGACAGAATAAAAAAACACTTAAAGTTACACATTCACACATCAAACATAATTTACATAGTTAACTTTTGACTTTACATTCTGTTTTTTCTTTATGTGCACTAGTGTTGCATAATGTGCTACAATGTTGTGGAACAGATCTAAATAGCATAAATCACATAATAATCACAAAACACATTTTTGTGATTTGTACATAACAACTACTGGCTGACCTGTCCTCCACATCCTGAAGAGTATCAGGAAGAGGCAATCCGAGGGTTTCTGGCAGAAAGAAGGCAAAGATCCCACTGAGAATAGGAGCCCCTCCATAAATAACACCAGGTAGCCATGGAAGAGCCTCCCCTGAAAGAAGCACCAAGGGAGCCACCATCGCCCCCAGTCGAGCCATCATCGACACCCAGCCCATTCCACTCTGTCTGAGAGAACGAATCAGAAAAAATGCATTAGATGACATCAATCGTACTTGTAAATTGTATGTAAGTTCACAGCTCTGGTTATTGCTCTTTAAAAAGAACTAAATAATGGACAATCACAATTAAGTCGTGAATCATGGGGAATAATTCAATGTTGTTTTCATACACTTGGAAAGTGATGATAGGTAGGTCATACACTAGATGTTTTATACACTTGGAAGGTGATGACAGGGCAGTTAATTACCGGATGACTGTGGGATATAGCTCTCCAGAATAAAGGTAACAGCAGCTGAAGGAGGCAGCCAGGCAACCCTTCCCTATCACTGCCAAACTGGTGCGTAACATCTGCAGGTCTGCACATGCACAACAACAACATTCACAGATACAAAGTTACATGATCAGTCATGTGAATGGCAAACTTTAAATGCCAGGGTCTCCATTTCTGTCAAGGACATACATATCTTTCATTATTGCTCTCTTTTGCCAACCAGACTCATATTCTCACCATAAGGCACCAGAAGATTAATGAGTATCATTATGCCAGCCAGTACAAGAGATCCACACTGAGATGGTCTTCGCCCTAACACGCTCATGCATATTGTAACCACAATTTTGGCTGGTATATCCACTGCTCCAAAGATAACTTGGATAAGATAAATGCTGACCCCAAATTTTTGTAGATCCATTGAAAGTCCATAATAGGCAAAGCTGGTAGAGAACCTGAAAATAAGGTTCAATAGGTTATAAAATAGGTTATATAAACCTATATAAAATAGGTTTTATAAGTTTTATAATGTTTGTAGTGAATGAGGTACAAATGAGGTCATATCTGTGACTGACCAGACTGCACTGAGACATATAGTGATGGTTCTCATAGTAGATGTTCGCAGAAGGTCAAGAGCACTGTATGATCCTTTTGAACAGGCCATCTCCTTCTTCATTGACTCTTGCAACATCTGCATGCATGTTCACGTAAGCACAATAGAATAAACATTCTGTATGACCTGGTGAATTCTGAAATTGAGACAGGCCATATAAGGTCACACCTCGAGGTTGATTTTGTCTGCCTCTGCTCGCCGTCCGTTTATGCGAGCCACCGTTTTGAGATTCTCAACCGCCTGCTCTGATTTTCTGTTCAGGACCAGCCAGCGAGCAGACTCTAAAAACCACCTGCAATAATACAAATGTATTAAAGCTTTTGCATTACAAATACTAAAGACAAAACATACAAAAATGCAACATATCGACACGTGTACGTTTGTCCTTATTTAATAACCAAAAATTGTTTCAAATCTGTATGTGGTTATTGTATGTGGAAATTAATACACAAAGAGGATTTGGAGCAGATTATTTTTAATGAACTGGCTGATCCATTTCACAAATCAAATTGATCCGGTTGTTGTTAGAACAATGGTTTCCGTGTGAATGATGGCCAAAATTTTCGCCTGTTCCACACAAAGAGCTACCATATGGCTTCAGATCTTGAAACATGTTCACAAGTATTATGAGACACATTTCTGTTTTTTTTCTTTAAATTTATTGTCTCTTTATGACAATTTAAAATCCTATGAACTATTGCACTATTAACACTATTTCTAGGAATAACGAAAAAAAGTATGTTTGTTTTCTATAGTATACAAGTGTTCTATAGCATACAAGTTAGACATATGTGTGAGCAAATAACAGATTTATTTATTTTTGGCTTTAATGAACAGGGGGGACACACCATGAGTAGAGGAAGGACACGTAGAAAGGCAGAGAAACAGCCAGTGTGAGCCAGCGCCAGTCTCTGATGAAGTAAGCGACTGCTGCCAGGATCAGCTGGCCTGTGGTGTAGCAGTAACCTGTTCCTGTGCCCACAACTGTCCTCACACGCGTGGGGATCCACTCCACAACTAAACAAAATCAACAAGCACACTTCGTGATGTTGTCCTCTAGATGTCGACAAATTCAACGTTTTAATTGTTTTCACACAATGACTAGATGTCATCTAGTTCAGTTGCTGCTGTGCGAAGAGATTCAACACAAAAAATGGGGAAAAAAAGAAGAGATTCAACAAATATTAAACAAATAAGCAACGAAGTATGGCGTCCCTGCTGACAAACAGTTTTTAATAGATTTTAATGGTTATAATAGCGTATTGTTTTTAATGGAAACTATAATGGTCTTATGTTGGGTTCTATTCGTGGATGTTATATGATAGATGCGAACCAATAAAACACTATTAACTACGACTGGAATTAAACACACTGCACAAAGGACTAGTTTTAATAGTAGGCTATTTGTAATACAAACCATTATTTCTTTATCAACGCCAATATTACGAACCATATAAATTTTTAATAGGCAATTTTAATAGGCAATCAATATTTAATATATCATTAAATATCATCTGCCAAATTAATTTTTCTGTTGGCAGTTTGCGGTTGCTAGGCAACACAGGAAGTCAGCGTATTAATACCGGATATGATAGTCATTTTAAGAGCGAGGCTTATCAGCCTCACCAAGACATCGTTATATTACAAAGCCAGATTTATTTGTTGGCCTTATCTGCATACTTACTGAGAGAGAATGAGTTAAGCACCAGGCCAGACAGAGCCATACCACAGAAGAAACGAAACACACAAAACATAGTGAAGGAGGTGGAGAAAGCAGCACATGTTCCTCCAACTGCCATGATCAGGTTAGACATCAGCAGTAAAACACGGCGCCCAAACCTGAATCAAATGACATAGACAGAATGATAAAACATTTAAGTATGGAAGTGTAAAAAAATAATATTTTGTATTTTATTGACTGATCTTGAAAAGGGGAAAGTGACCTGTCTGACAGTCCTCCGAAGACTATTGCTCCCACAAGAACGCCTCCCATGTAAGTACTTTGACCCATTTGTTTTAGTGCACGGAGGTCACAAACCAAATCCCACTGAAAAGAAAGAGAAAGGACATGTATACTATTTTCAAATACAACCAAACAAAGTAACATGGTTTGTTTTGTTTGCATGCAAAAATGCACTTAACATTGAATTACCCTGCAGAATAAACAATAGAAAGATATCACAGATATACTAATGAGTTTGGGATGGGAATTATATTGGTTTTAATGGAAACTATAGTTTTTAAAAAGTCTCTGTAGATGGAAACACCATTAAACCCTCCTGGATCCCAATCCCATTACAATTAATTTTATAATGGTTATGATGGTATGTGTTTAAATTTTTAATTGTTTTTCAGCATGGCATGTGGCATGGTAAAGTTATTCACCTCAGTAATAATGGTTGAGCTCATCTCACTCGTATTGTAGTACCATCCATCCTCACACCCCTGTATCTCTGCCTCTGCTACATCATCATCCAACAGCTCTTCAGAACCGTTCCTGTTCAAGAACTGCCACTGAGGGTAAACGTACCGCTTGCAGCGTTCCGGTTTGCCATTTTGGTCCAGTGGCACCGTGGCCATTAACACGTCCCCCGCGTTCATGGAGGAGAAGGTAAGATTGGCACGTGGGGCACAGTGGTGTGGAGGAACAGCAGCTACAAAGTTTTGCAGCAGGTTGTGGCTGGCCATCATGAGTATGGGCATACTGAGCAGGGTGACGTGCAGGACCTGGAAACGTCCTGTGCTGCCCACCTGCTCCAGCAGGTCTGCGAAGGCCATGGCTCAGAAATTTACGGCAAAAGTAAATGTTAGGTCTGTGACAGGTTTGATTACAAATCACGTGAGGACTTCAGTTCATAGCCCAAAGCTCTGTCCTGAAAACACATGAGACCATCTCAATTGTAAAATTGATTAGTTGTGTGGATACAAACAGATAAGATATGTAGGTTTACAGTTTAGAAATAGGTCATGCTGTTGATTAAAAACACATGAGTTGCCATAAAGTGTGATGAAAAGTTTGGTGAATCTGTTTATTAATAGACACTTTTATTGAAATGGGAAAGATCTGTTAAAGAAAGATATTTTCTTTTTCGTAATAGCCTGTGTCTTCATATAGGATACTTTAAATAAATCACAGATTTAAATAAAAGATAAGTGCACACATACCTGTTGTGGTTGCGTAGTTCTCAAAATGTGCTAAATTTTCCTCCAAAATCCAATTGAAACAAGCAAGCTTGTCACTTTTCAGTCATTCTAAAATGGCAAAATTAATAAAAAAACTGTTCCTGCAGGTTAGGCAGTGTTGTATAATCAGCTCTGAAATTCCTCCGGCTTTTGGGTAGATGTACTGCGTATGTTCTTGCAGGATTAAAACCTTCGCGTTTAAACCACTTGCGGCATGAGCAGACTTTTCATGAAGTCCAGCAAGTGATGCTGCAGTGTTTAAGTCCAAGCTGTTGTTGTCCCACTGGAATCCTTTGGCTAACCTCTGTATTTGTACCTGCTGTGTTTTGAACCTGTTCCAGTATCCGGGCTGGTGGGGTGTTAATGTAAAAGAACACAGAAGAACTCGGGGTAGATTAGTGTGTGCGAGTTTATGTCCCAGAACAAATGAGCGAGGGGAGGGGATTGTCTGTAAATTAATAATTTTAAGGTGTAATTACTGTCTGTCAGCGTAGTGGTGTGGGGCAAAGGGGGGACTTTTTATTCTTCTGGTGTTATTATGAAATGTGACAATAGATAAGACAAAGTATATGAGTAACCAAATATGTTTAGCTATGGAGGGAAGTATATATATCAGTTTGTTCTCAAAGTCCAACAGTTTAGCCTCATAACACACACACACACCTGTAGGGTAAATGCTTTCAGACTAAATTACAAGCTCACTGACTTTGATCATTTACAACACTGTGTCTTTGTAAACTTTCTGTGCCCGTCGCTTCCACACGTAAGCTTTACATCTACAAAATAAATGACTTGCTAGTTACATAAGGAAGAATTGGATTAGTTAGCTTTAATAATAAACTCTGCACATTTAATCAAAAAGTAAACCATCTCAGTTATGAAACTCTGAGAGTGATTATTAAAGTATGACTCAGTAAAACATGCATGTGCGTGTGAATGCAAGAAAAAAGTCTATATATTTAGCGTAGCCAGTCATCCGACACACAAATGCAGTGGAACTCATGACTGTCTGTCAAGATCATCTAGTATAAAGTACGTATTTTGGGATTTTATAAAAAACTAATTAGTAACACTTAGTTGTAAATACACAAAGTTGTAAATATTAACTATCATGGGCTAACAATGATTTTTTTATTTAATTTGTTAATCTTTGTCATTGTTAGTTCATGCTGTAGATGTTTATGTAGTTTGTTTATGTTAGCTGATGCATTAACAATATAACATTTTTGTAAAGTGTTACCAAAAAATGTAAAAGTTTTTCTAAAAAAAAAATGATTTGTTTGTGCAAACTCACATGTATTCAGTTTTTTAGTACTTTTTATTATATAACACTCAAATCATTCAATCAAAGTTTTTGCAGAAAATATGCATGTTTTTCAAAAATAAATGAAATTAACATGAATACAAAGATTACAATTATAAGACTTGAGCGCACTTTAAACTAAATTTATAATTTTTTTATTGGCTTTACAAAAACATTAGTGATAAATGTATTTGAGACAATTGGTTATAATTTGTCTGTGTTGTGTTTAAACTCCTTGTTTTACCCATCACAGATTACAATTCATTATACAATTAAAAAACATCCAACATGTTAAAAGTACCACCAGCAACTACAAATTCACTCTTATGTGTGGGCAAACCTTACCACGTCGCCAACCGTGACCCCTTCATGTTCCTAATCCTTTAAGAACCAGCAGTCAAATGCAATAGACTTTGAGATTGGATTTTATTGGATTTTATTCAGATATGTAGTGTTTCAGCACGAAACAAAAAATCAATATATTTAAATCTCAATTCATCACAGCTGCCACTGAAAGGAGCTTTTGCTGATTTAGATGTTAACAGTTGAACATTAATGAAGTTTGCTGAACTTATTGATTGTTTACTAAGTGAATGAGGCAGACCATTATAGATTGAAGATTGACAGACTGGTGTGCAATAACACGGTGCATTACGAAAGTGGAAGTTTGAGCAAGACAGACATGAAGACATAGTAGACATAGTAATCAGCCATAGTATAGGTTGCTGTTGGTTGGAGAGAGGTCAGGATAGCTGTCAGGTGGTGGTTTATTTTGGGTCATCAGGTGCAGCAAGCTTCTCCAGGGTGGGCTCTACACCCCAGATCTCACGGGCATACTGGGAGATGGTGCGATCGCTGGAGAACTTGCCAGAACCGGCGATGTTAAGGATCACTTTCTTGGTCCATTCCTTAGGTTTCTGTTAAAGGAGAAAGAATTGAGAATCATCTAGGTTCATCAGAGACTTTTAACATTGTGACAAAAACTGTTTATACCTTGTATAAAGCATTGACTTTCTCCTGGCATTTGATGTAGTCTTCATAGTCAGCAAACACCTTAAACCTGCAGAAGAAAAAAACATAAAATCCTTAAGACTTACTTGTGGAGTTTGAGCATGCAAGCACATTTTATATGAAATAATTGTGTGTTTCTTCAATAAGTCACCCTTTGTCTAGAATTTGTAAAATCATACTCTTGACATTTTATCATCCAGCTTCTTGAGATCTCAATCTGAGAAGCTTTTTAAACAGAACTGAAGGAATTTCTATTTATGCTGGATTCTTATTGACTGCTTTTTATTCACTACTTGGTATAATTCAAAAATGTTTTACAGTACATTTTCAATTTTCTAATTAAAGAAATTAATATGTTGGCACAATTATATATTTTTTTAAACATTGAAATATACACCTTCAGATGTTTAAGATCATGAGAAACATTTTTCAATTGTGTCTAAACCTTTAACTGTTACTGTATGTGTGAAAGTTGCTTGTCATTGTGTTCGCACCTATCATGGTGCATCAACATGTTGACGATATCTTTAAAGAGGTCTGGCTGTTTGGGGCTGAAGAAGCCACACGCGATCTGGTCAATGGCCTGTTTTAGCTCTGGAATACGATTGTAATAGTCGTATGCGTTGTATCTGTCAGAAGGAACAAGGTCATGTCATGAATGTGCTTTCTTATTTCTGTTCTTAAAATCTTTTGAGTTTGTAGCACTATAAATAGTTATTTTCCAACCCTTTAGCATCCATGGCTTCAACATCCTCAACTCTCATGCCAAAAATAAAAAGGTTGTCTTCTCCTGCTTCCTCTGCCATCTCAACATTGGCTCCATCCATGGTGCCGATTGTCAGAGCTCCATTCAACATGAACTTCATGTTGCCTGTTCCAGAAGCTTCCGTGCCGGCTGTGGAGATCTGCTCGGACAGGTCAGCCGCAGGGATAACTGATAAAGAAGATTATAAAGATACTGCATAACTCACACTTTCTATTCAAATGTGTATTGAGAAAGTACAGCGTTCTCATTTGTTACCTTTCTCAGCAAGGGTGACTTTGTAGTTTTCCAGGAAAATGACTTTGAGGCGGTCACCAACCACTGGGTCGTTGTTGACCACCTCGCCAATAGCTGTGATGAGACGAATGATCATTTTTGCTGTGTGGTAACCTGGAGCAGCCTGGGATGGATTCAATTGATAACAGCCATCAAAAAACAACGCAAATAAACTGTCATATGGACACACTGGACATCGAGACCTCATGCTTACCTTTCCTCCAATCATAATGGTTCTTGGGGTCCACTGCTTGTTGGGCTCCTTCTTAATACCTGTATAGGTATAAACAAAACATACAAACAAACTGTTTACTTTGTATTTAGTCCGTCTGTTTCCAACATTCATATGGATGTGTGGAGCATTTGCCATCATGACAGATGGGCTGAATGACATTAACTTTCCCTTGTGCTTCATCTTTCATACATATGCTTTAATGAGAACACAATTTACTGTCACTGGTGGACAGTGTTATGTTACAAAACTGAGCAGTACACAATATTTAATTCATGTTTGTTTGTTTTGTTTTAGTGATTGTTTAGCCTCCACGCCTCTTTATGAGACAGGAAGAAGGTGCAAAACTGGACGAGTCACTCACGGTTGTAGAAGGCGATGATGTGCAGGCAGTTGAGCAGCTGTCTCTTATACTCATGAATTCTCTTCACCTGAATGTCAAACATGGAGTTGGGGTTGATCTTTACTTTGTAGTGCTCTTCCAGATGCACAGCAAACTTCAGCTTGTTCTCCTAGAAGAGGCAAAGAACATCTAGAGAAATCAGACGGACACGTTTTATTATACAGTATGTAGACACGTGATGTTTCTAACCTGTTTAACTTTGGCAACATCTCGAATAAAAGCCTCATCGTTGACAAAATTCCGAAGTTTTTGCAGCTGATCCAGATCTCGAATGAAGTCTTCTCCGATTTTCTAACATGCACAGACATTTGAGCAAGACAAAATTCGTATTATCACTAAAATTCGAAATTACTGCTTGTGCAGAAACTACACATTAGCGTTCTGCTGTCACAGCTGGTGATGACTGTGTCTTTGTTATGAAACAAATTAAATTTGCACCAACCTCTGCAATGACCTCAGCCAGACCAGTGTTGCACATTACCAGCCAGCGGCGAGGAGTGATACCATTGGTTTTGTTCTGGAACTTGTGTGGGTCCATTTCATAGAAGTCTTTGAATCTATATGTTAATACCACAGGATAAGACTACGGACAAGAGATCTATTTACTTTATGTGATCTTGTCTGTAAAACCCTGTTTTCTATATAAAATTATTTTACATAATGTAAAGAACATTCTGTGAAAATATAACCTTGACATCTCTAATATTGACTGAGTATGGTCATGTCAGCGATTGTAATTTTTATAAGCATTTTTATAGCTATGACTATTTTGATGCTCGCCATCTCCTTAGACTTTAGTCTGGATTGCACAGACAGGGTTGCAAATCTGTAGTTACAGTAGTGTGGTTTGTCTGTACACAAGTTTGCAAGTGACACAATATACATACACGGTAGCTTTGAGGATGTCAGAGTGAATACGTGCCACACCGTTCACTGCATGTGAGCCAACGATGCACAGATGCGCCATGTTGACTCTCTTCTGCCCGCCCTCCTCAATCAAAGACATGCGACGCAGACGATCCATATCACCAGGGTAGAGAGAGGCCACCCGCTAGAACAACAAACACAGACTGTGTGCTATATAAAACCTTTAAAGCTTGCTAGACAAGCTTAGAAATGTGTTAGGATTGTGTATGAATCAGGCCCGCAGTCTGTCTACTCAATCTGCTTTGACCCCCCTGGATCAGTCTAAATGTATGTGTTAGTTTTGCATTGTTTATGTCAGACCTCCAGGTGGCGCCGGTTGATTTCAAAGATGATTTCGAGGTGCCGGGGCAGCAGGGACTGGAACAGGTCAATAGGCCAGCGTTCCAGAGCCTCAGGCAGCACAGTGTGGTTGGTGTAGGCACATGTCTTCACACAGATGTCCCATGCCTGCAGGGAGTCAGCACAGTTTGGCTTACAAGTTGTCTGATAACGTGGTTTGCATTATGAAGAGCCACTGGGATTTTTTGGCACTTTGATGTTTAGTACAATAAAGGACAAATGTGTTTTTATTTACATTAGTGAGTGTTGTCTGAATCATTCTGTTGTAGTCATACAAATTTCAAGTTTAAGTTTGTCATATGAGCAATTCAATAAAACTGTGAATCTTACCCAGTTAAAGTTTTTTTCCCAAAGGTTTTCATCATACCGATAGCTCAGATGTCAACATTTGGTGGTTTAAATACTCATGTAAGGTCTCTGTCAAAGCTTTTTCAAAGCATTTTTTAATATTTAAACGTGATTTTACTGTTTTCAGTAACAGTCCATATAAAATTGAAATTTTATGTTCTTTAAAGAGCCACTCCTTCTCCATTTTTTGGGGGGTAATATTGCTTCTGGTTTTAGCATTTTGATTTACAGAAATCCTAAAATTATGTTGCCTCTTAAAAATATGTGTTATTTTTTGTCACATTTTTTAAATATAAAATTCGCACATGACTTTTAAATGTCTGGACTTTATCAGCAGCGGTTTAGTAAAATATCAACAGATTATTAACAGATACGCAACTGTACTCTACGCTACAGAGAAAGTGAACATTGACTTCTCTAAGAACTAACTGAATGTACAAGAAAATCAGTACTGTTGTACTATAACTGTTGTCCCAGGATACCTAGACTGTACTTATAAACTTTGGATGTAAGTGTAAAAACATACATACACTGTTTACTAAGCAATAATGTGTGTGTGTTTATGTATGTGTATTATTTATTATTTTAGGTAAGGAATGATTATCTGATCAGTCAATCATTGGATCATAAAATTATTGTACTTTGTTGCCCTCTAGTGCCATCAACCTGTGATTGTGACAAACCTTCTCCCACTTTAGTTTCTCATCATCAACCAGCACTCTCATCAACTCAGGAATAGCCAGGGCGGGGTGAGTGTCATTCAGCTGAATGGCCACCTGAGAGTAACCAAACAAATAGAGAACACCTTGAGAGTAATGACAAAGAGCTGCATTCTGACTCTGAGACCTCAGTATCCAGTGGTTAGAAAAACAATATTTAATGGAGTGGACCTAACCTTGTTAGGCAGAGTGCTGAAATCAGTGCGCACGATTTCCCTGGAGCCAAACTTGGAGGCCTTAAAGCGGCGGATGATGTCTTGGAGAGTCGCAGCCACTACAAAGTATTCCTGCTTCAGTCTGAGCTCTTTACCCTCAAAGAACTGTATGAAGACAGGGAACAAAAGCTTTAGGCGGACGTGACCACTTCAAAGGCAACACACTTTCCAAACCTTTTTAACTTTTTCCTCCATTAAAAGAGGATTTTCTGTTCTGCTTTCTTATTGTACATACAATATATATTTTTTAAATCGTTAATTGTAAATTATTCTCCGAGAGCTAGTGGTGTCTTCACTGACATTATCATTAGGGTAGAGCACACGGGAGATGTTCTCAGCCAGATTCCTGTCCAGCACGGCCTGAATGTAGCCTCCAATATTAACTGTGAATGAGATGAAAATGTGTAGATAATGATGTCTGTTCCTTATAATCAAAAGTTAGATTAGCTTCTGTATCTAGTACTCACAGTCTTTTAGGTTAAACTCGCAAGGAGCCTTAGCAGACCACAGCCTCATGGTGTTGACAATGTTATTTCTATAGCCGGGTACAGGGGTGTCATATGGCAAAGCCAAGACAACCTGTAAACATAAGGGAATAGGTTAGTGTGTATAGTAATAATAACTCACACACACACAAACATACATTTTATGAATGGCTGTACCTGAGTATCCACCCATCTGACTCCATCTGGATGATGTTCTGTCCTTCCATAAAAGTGCACAGGGCGTGTGTATTCTGGCCGGGCTTTCTCCCACGGGTTACCATAGCGTAGCCAATCATCTGCCTCTTCAACCTGACAATCATTAAGAAAATCTAATACTTCAATTGTCGGATTTCTGCTTAATATTATTTGCTAGACTTTTGTTACACTAAAGAATATGCAAAACGTGCCGCCACAATGTAAGGAAGATTTAGAAGTAATGTCAGATAAGATTTTAAATAAATGAATGACATTTATAAACTTCATTTTAAACCTGCCAGCCGTTGTCGATTTTCTGATTGAAGATACCAAACTCGTAACGAATGCCATAACCGTAGGCAGCCAGGCCAAGAGAAGCCATAGAATCCAGGAAACAAGCTGAAAGAAAGCAAAGTGGGTGAACATTTTCAGTTACAGATTTATCTTGTCTGTGAAAAGTTTTCCACTTTCCAAAAGTTTCAGGATTGTATCTCATAGGCTTGTTCTGCAGTCTTTTGACTTTCTTGTGCTAAGTTCAATAAATCCATACTGAGAGCAATGGTTCTCTGTTAAACCTGAATGCGCAAAGAGAAGGCAGATAAGATTACAAACCAGCTAGACGACCAAGGCCTCCATTTCCCAGTCCAGCATCTTCTTCCATCTCCTGCAGCTCCTCCATGTCTAGACCCAACTGAAGAACACGGCATGTAATGAGACCCTAGTCTCAAAATAATGACATTGGATTAATCTTGTTGTTTTACCTGATACGCGGCCTCATCGCAGGCATTTTCCAGGGCCAGATTCACCATTGTGTTCTGCAGGGTTCGGCCCATGTAGAACTCCAGTGAGAGGTAGTAGACGCGCTGCAGACAGCAAGCGAGAACAAAGATTTGACTGTTAGAATTTAGTCTTCCATATTCATATCATCAGTTCATGATGTGCAGAAATTTCACCGTTAAAGGTTACAGTGGGTATTGTGTATTCTTTTCAAAGCACGCACTTCAGTTTGAGAACTATTTTAGACTTCATTAAAGACTATTTTAAAACTCTCAGGCACTCCAAATGAACTAACAGGGTGCAATCTGAAACCATTCCTTCTGCAACCTCTGACATTTTCGCTTTTTTCTTTGCTGTATGTAAAGCGTAGAGAGAAAGAGAGAGACTGTGGGGGGGTTTACGAAAAGCTGAAGCAGGCTTGTCAGAGAGAGGGGAAGGTCACTGGTGTTATGTAGCACTGGCATTTTGACTGTAGCAAAAATAACCAACAGTGAGGTCACTGGGAAAGGTCACTGAGCGTTTAATCTTGGGCTTTCATGCAGTTAATAAAAAGGATCTGGTCTGCATGCTAAATGATTCATTTTACAGTTACAGTTATGAAAACAAAGTTATGAAAACAAAATGTACAATTTGAAAAATGTTAGTAATGTAAGACATGAAAAATATAAAGGTGATCGAGCAATTCTGTAGCATTCAAAATCTTAGTAAATTAATAATCCAATCATCAAATTATTCTCCCACAAATTATGTTTTTACTTCTAATGAATTGCATTGTTTTATAAAACCTTTTATGTTTTATTTTAAACATAAAATACAAATGGCCTCTACTAGAGCAATGCATCTTGTGAAGAGACCTCTTACAAACGGTCTTTGATCAAAAACAATTTTAATAATTATTAGTAATGACTGTTGCTGAAGAAGATGGATTTGCTTGAATGCTCTTGAAAAAAGTTTTTTTATGGAAGGAAGGAAGAAAGAAAGTCATACAGGTTTGGAATGAGATGAGGATGACTAAATGGCACAATTTTCATTTTTGTTTGACTGTGTGATCCCTTTCTATCACTTTCCCCAGCAGCTCCTCTTTGAGAGCTGGTAAGAGAAAACTGCTCTATATTTGGGGTTTTCTCACATGAGTTCTGGACTGTTGGCTGAGCTCCAGACAAATGACAGTCACGCTTTCAAGGAAACACTCAAGAGCCTCATTTAAGCTCTAATGATCAAGTCAAGGTTTACTGCCAATGGCCACCTACAGAATAAAGCAACACAATTCAGCTTCGTTGATCAATGGCCGAATGGACAGAATAAAAAACCATTGAAAATAATTTTCAATGATATACTATACAGCCGATTTAAAAACATAATAGAGAGTTATGTTACATATACAGTTATGTGGGTCTCTAAGATCATTTATAATTGAGCCTAAATTACTCATCTCCTCTTTCTCCATTTTTAGGAAGCAACATTTGACCTTTATATCCTAAATACCTCTTTCATCCAGGGACGTTAGGCTGGATAGGAGAGGAAAAGGTCAGAGATGCTGGGTAGTTGTTTCATCTACTGTCTTCTCCACAACCTATGTTGTAAGGATTGTAATGCCTCGGGTACTAACATGTTTTTTTTTTTTCTGCCATTATTTTAATATTGACTGTGAAAGTCTTTCAAATTGCCCATCATCTCTTTTTAAAAAGCTTTATAATGGTATGCTCATGACCAATCTGATCTCCATTCACAGATAACAGACTGTTAACACAAAGTGCATCATTGTGCTAGTAACATGCTATTGATTATCTGAACTATCATCAATTCATCTTTCCACTGCTAAGCACTTTATATCAGTGCAAAAGCGGGCACAATTGCAAACGGCTCATTAGATTAACAAAGATATGCACTTTTATTTGTGATCTGAACAAGTGTGCTTGATATTTTTTTAGAGCAGGATGTTTATAGAGAGTGTTTATCCTATACCATCTGAAAAGCTTACAGTAAAGAGTCATAAAAGGTCAACAGTGATGTGTCCAAGCAGATCCTCACACTAAAGTAAATGTCATGACATTACAGTGGGATTAGATACTGCAGCTGCACAGACAGAGTTTTATTGCCCGTTAAATTTTGCAGCAGTCATGCATGGATGTTTGTTTGGTTTTTGGTTTAATCTCGACATGCATGAACTTACTTTGGGGTCTTTCTCGTAATAACTCTGCTGTGTTCTGATCCATCTGCCTACCAAGTGATCTCTGACTGTGTGAGCGAGAGCAAAGTAATAATCCCGTCTGGTGGCTACATTCCTGTCTTTTACCAGCGTGAAATGCAGATGCCGATTAAAGTTCGTCTTCAAGTCCGCGACATTCTCCACACCGGCGAGCCCTCTCACGGAAATCTGCTTCTTTTTGTCGTGATCTGACAGCGGTTTGGACATGGTGACAGCTTTGTCGTCTCCGAGGACACTTCAGGTAAAATTTAGACACCAGCCAACAGCAGAACCCATTTAGTTGCGACTGCTCCTGGTATTTAAAGTTGGGTAATGAATATTAATCAGTGGGCGTGGTTTACTCGCAGCCACGCTCCAATTATTATTCCAATATGTAAATTAGGAGAAGACACGCTCCGCACATTTCATGGTTACGCAACAGATGCGTTTGTAGTTTAGACGTGCGAATTTGTGTTAAATGTGCGTCTTGTGAGAGAAAATACAACTGCAGTCATTTCTGTAGCGTTTTGAGTCTGCAGAGCTCTGACATGAATAGCAATGACCGAGCTGAAAGGTTATGATATTTATATATATATATAGTTACATATACTGTAACAGCTGAGCGCCACAGCATCTGCATACGACAACTCATTCTTTAACAATGGACTCTTCTAAACCTCCAAAAATCCACTACTCACTACATTAATTGTAAACTTAAACATCTAAAATTATGTAAAAGCATGTACTGAATGTATCTTGAATAAAAGCGCCTTTTGTGTTGTCCAGTTGCAGATTGTTTTACTCGTTTGAGGCACAAATCTGTGCAAATATGCCAGTGCAGCAAGAAAAAATACGTTCAGATGAACAAAACACTGAGAATTTTATTTTGATGTAGTATTAAAGTGATTATGATTTATTATAACTATAGTTATTTCATGTATTTTAATATGTCTAGTGACATTCCTGAATTCCAAATCAATCCTATCTTCTTATTTGACCAGGTTTCATATTGATGCACATCCTTTAATTTTTAAAAGGAAAGACTGTGAATTTAACATTTCATAAATATGTTTTAACAAATCATCTTCCCCTCGTTTTTGCCTTTAAATGCACATTTTTAAATCTGTGAGAATTCACAGTTGTGGCCAGAGAGAGGCGCCAAAACAACAATTACATTTTCACATTGATCACACCCTCAGCATGTAAAAACAGCATGAGTGAAATCCACCCTAGATTGTGTTAAGTCTATTTTGCAAATTAAAGTTTACTGGCATCACATGTTTACTACAGCTGTTGGGTAAACAAGTATAACTATATTTTTTTCTAATAATGGTGTTATTTTTTTGCTTAGCCAAGACTGTATGCCTATACATAAAGTAACTAAATTAACAAATATATACAGTATACTCTGATCACTGGATTAAAAAGTGTAACATCTATCCCCGGTCTTCCTCTATATATGTGTGTATGTATACTGTATATATACAGGTAATGTATGAAGACAAATAAATGCAATTTTCAAGCATTCTCTGTTGATAAAGCAAGAAATTGTAATCCCCTCTAGCCAAAAATAGACATCACACTCATCACAACCTTAAGGCTACTCCTGATTTCACAAACAATGAGATCCTGAAAATCTGAATTGTATTGCTTCTGCAAATCAAACTAAATTGCTTTTTCTCTCATTTTTTCTCTCTCTCACTCCTTTGTGTTGTGAGAATGTGAAAAATGAGCTGAACTATCTCTGTTATGAGCAGGAAATGCAACTGATGTAAATTTCTCAACTGACAGGAAACAGGCTGCTGCACTGCGAGTGAACCCCAGCCCAGTGAGGCCCTCACTTTCCACTACATTCAGTTCTTTCATGGGTAAAGTCCTGTGGTCATTACCGCTGCACTTCTCTATTGTTTTAAAAGAGTGTCAGAGAGCAATACTGATGCCAGGATAACTGGGTAAGTTCCATTTGAAACTGGTCTGCTGTCCAATACTTTTATGACTCAATAAATGTTTTTGTATTTTATGCACTTTGTTTGTCACTGGATGATTCTTGTAAATATGTAAATGACTGTGATGTTTTGTGTTTGATGGAAACAAGAAACCAGCGACACATCTTGCATCTCGAAACCATCCTCGACTTTATTGATTTTGTTTCTTTTGCCATGCGGGGCGTCGTCTCGTTTCAGGCTGAGAAAAGAGAGGGATCAAAGGGAAAAGTGGAAAATTAGGAGGGGGAAAAGGAGGGGCTGTGAAGAACAGTGGAGTGGAGAAGGATGGACGGCGTTTCATCGGATCAGTCAGCCAGCGTGGATGAGCTGGTGGAAGCCTGCATCAAAGCCTTTGGTCAGTCGGCACATTTGCCTCTTTCTTCTCTAGTGTAAACACTCTGATTAGCCAGTTGAACAGAACTCTCTCAGTCTCTCTCTCTCTCTTTCTCTCTCTCTCTCCTTATTTCCATATTCCCTGGACACTTTTTAAGATTTCTCATTTAATTTCTATTGCTCGGGGGCCCTCAACCGTTTTCCCAACCAAAGACTTTGCTGGATAGAGAAATGAAGCAGGGATGTCCTGTTCTTAACATGACTAAAAATAACGTATATATTACCATATAAATGTATTTTAAATATTTGATATGTTGGATTACTAAGCCGTGAAAACAATCATGAATGGTATACGTATTCCTGTCCATCGTGATTTGATTTTTAATTTTACTTACTGGCATTTTAATGTGGGAGAGTCAATGAATCATTTAGACTTTAATCTTCTAACTTGAGCTTTGTATTGAAAACTGTATTTCTCTTTCTTCAAAGGCTCTTAAAACAACCATTTCTTTTTTACCTGTTCATAGTCTAACTCTTCTACTACAATGAACCTCTTGTAAAATAGAAAGGTTCCTTATGGTACCTCCTGTTGAAGACCTCAGCTTACATAACCTATTCTCTCTCTCTCTCTCTCTCTCTCTCTCTCTCTCTCTCTCTCTCTCTCTCTCTCTCTCTCTCTCTCTCTCTCTCTCTCTCTCTCTCTCTCTCTCTCTCTCTCTCTCTCTCTCTCTCTCTCTCTCTCTCTCTCTCTCTCTCTCTCTCTCTCTCTCTCTCTCTCTCTCTCTCTCTCAACCCAACTTTTTTAATAATGAAGCCTAGGTATTATGTGCATAAAGAATAAAAATCATAGACAGTAGGTTTATCTTGTATTGTATCTGACTGTTTGTCATTTCACAGACACTGAAGGCATTCTGAAGGAGACATCACTCGTACGCATGTTTCTCACCATGCATCCCTGGTACCTGTCCTCCACTGACCTGGCCAAGAAACTCCTGCTCAAGTATCCTACTTTCTAAGTACCCAGCGGTTCAAAAACTAGCATTACTGTGCAAATGCACCTAAAGTGAAATAAAAGTCTTTGTGCATTTAGATTACAGGCTGACATCTTGGCTTTTATGTCAGACATAGAGCACTTAGTACATTCATGGGTGGGGTTTGTCGTTTGAAGTGTGGACTGACAGCATCGCAATCTGTTTCCATCACCCTCCTCACAGTTCATTTTACTGTAGTAATGAAGTGCAAATGCCTTGACAGTATTACAGGTCTCAAGAACCAGATTGTTCTGCAAATCGCCAGTCTCAGATATGTCACCTTGTCAAGTAGGTTAAAACCCATTTGTTCACCTACTGTAGTTGTTTTTTGTTTTCTTGGACAAACGCCTTAGTACTGATGATGAACTCTGGGTCTAAAGTGTAAGACCACTACTGAAAACTCTTTTGAGTTGCATATTCTGAAAAGCATTTGATTGGACAAAATTTTGATTGTATAATTAAAATAATCTGTATTTGGGTAATGTGATGTGAAAAGTTGACTTCATGCTGAAACTTTAATATTATTGATTGCAGACTTTACAAATCTGAGCTCAGTGTGTGGCACTGTTGAGATCTCTTCTTACTATCACTGACAGTCATTTCATTAAAATATTGAGATATTAAAGAGCTCTCATCTCTTATAACAAATTTGCTTGTTGGATTAGTGACCTTGAAATAATTATTACACTGCTACAGTTGTATGTTATAAATGTTTCAGATGTTTCCTAAACCCCTGTTTATTTCCAGGTTTAAATACCATTTCTGAAATGTAGACTCAGAGTTTCGCACCCTGTATGGTTTGTGTCATAACACAGCTAGGCTGGATGTATTCAGAACTTAAATAAAACGTTTGAGGCAAGACTATTCACAGAAAAAACTCAATCTCCTGATGTCATGCCTAGACCTATTTTATGCGTAACTTCTCTGTGTCACCGCTCTCTGTTTGCTCTCTCTTTTTCTTTGTCAGGTACTGGATATCAGAGTTCCCAGCTGAGTTTGACCTGAACCCCGAGCTGGCCGAGCAGATCCGCGGTCTGAAAGAGCGACTGAAGCAGAATGGAGATGTGAGGAGAAGTCTGCTCATCGACGTAGACAGCATGTGAGTCACGGGACCGCAGCATTCACCCGAACCGCTGCTCCTTTGATGCGGAGGGCAGGAGAATGTAATGAACATCACGCATGAGCTGCACATATCAAGCAGCTGAGCGATTTATGCAACAGTTTCTGTTCACATACTGTAGCTTGAGACTTTAGAAGAGTATAGCAATGAAGTCTGTGTATACTTGATAACTGAAGGTCAAAGAGCTTGTGGTCAGATATGGATGTGGATGGCGTTTGGGCTTGCTAGACAAAGAACAGAACTTTTTTATTTGTAATGCAAATACAACCATGTCTGAGATAATTTGTTCTACATCATAAACAGATCATTTTCTTCTGTTGCATCGTGTACATTTTAATACAAATCAGTTTCAAATTTTACATCTGAGGCTGTGAATGTGTAATTTATAATGTGGAACAAAATGTTTCTTCAAGTATTTTACTACAGACCTTATTTTGTTCATAAATCAAAAACCATTATAAAACACACCATTCGCAATGCTAAAGGGAACCTGCAGGCTACAAACTGAACGGCGTGTTTTGTTTTGTTGCCTGCAGCCCATCATACGAATGGAGACGTCAGCTGACTGAAATCGTCCAGAAGAAACGCAAGACCTCTCTTCTGTTTGACCACCTGGATGCTGCCACCCTGGCTGAACATCTCACGTACATGGAGTACAAATCTTTTTGCAAAATTATTGTGAGTACTTTAATGTACTGAATTCTTTAATGACATCACATTTTACCCAATGATCAGTGCCTTTACTTAAAAGTAAAAAAGATTTTACTCCATTTATTTGGGCAATTCTATGCAAATGTCAACCCTTTCATGAAAAAAACTTTTTTCTTAACTTTTTTTAAAGCTTTTTATATGTTTAATCACCATTTTTCATAGTCAGGTAAAGTGCTTTTCATCCATAGCAGTCCACATTCCTCATAAATGTGCACATGAAAATTAACATAAAATAACTATATGTTCTTTAAAGAGCCATCCCTTCTCCATTTGTTGGGTATTATTGCTTTTTATTATTTTTATTATTGCGTTTTGACTGCAAAGTCTCCTCTATAATGCTGGAATTGCCCATTTCTGAAAACACAAAAAGTATACTTTCTTATTTTTTGTTTAAAAGAAATAGATCGACAGCACACTTGAATAAACCTCAGTTTTGTATAAGTATGGTCTGGATTCACCTTATAAATGCGGTTTCAGTTCCAGGACTACCACAGTTTTGTGATGCACGGCTGCACGGTGGATAATCCCATTCTGGAGCGTTTCATTACCCTCTTTAACAGCGTTTCCCAGTGGATCCAGATCATGGTTCTCAGTAAGCCTACAGCTCAGCAGAGAGCTACAGTCATTGGTGAATTCATCGAAGTGGCCCAGGTTAATGCAACACTCTTATATTCACAGCTATACATTTATATGATTCCAAGGCTTATTGTTTTGTGTGTGTTTGTGTGAACAGAAGCTGCTGCAGCTGCAGAACTTCAACACCCTGATGGCGGTGGTAGGTGGACTTAGCAACAGCTCCATCTCTAGACTCAAGGATACACAGGCGCTCATCTGCAGCGAGTCGCAGAAGGTAAGAGCTGCCAGGGAGCCGCTTTGTAAACACACCTCCAATACTGGCAGGAAAAACAAATAAGCGTGACACTTAAACTCTGGCTAAAGGAGATAAGATTGTTAAAGTCAACGCTCTGCAGCAGATGGCTCGAGTGCCATTTTCATACTCTTCGCCAGATTGCACAAAAATATCAATACTCAAGTGGAGTGTTTTATTTCCAGGCGACTAAAAAAGAGTGTATTTGAAAACTTCTTGCACTTATGTACACCGATAAACTAGAAGTTGCTTACTAATGGTCTGCTCTGTGTTTAATCAGGTGTTTGACGGATTGGTGGAGCTGGTCACTTCATCCGGAAACTACAGTCGCTACCGCCAGCGTTTCTCAGAGTGTTCCGGATTTCGTTTTCCCATTCTTGGGGTGCATCTGAAGGACCTGATTGCCGTCCATGTGGCCCTGCCTGATTGGGTCGACCCGCAGAAAAGCAGGGTCAACCTTACCAAGACTCATCAATTGTACGCTATCCTTGAAGAGCTGGCGCTCATTCAGAATACTCCACCCAGTGTAGATGCCAATTCAGACCTGCTGAATCTGCTGATAGTGAGTCTAATAGTGCTGGCTTTCTGATCTTACTTGGAATCTAAATTATTTCTCATGTTTATTTTCAATGAATTTCTGCCGAACCCGGAAGCTGTTGTGTAAAGCTGAATTATATTTTATAACATGGATAGTTCTGGTCCTCGATTATGATCGGTTGAGCCATGTTTAAAGGCCATTGTAAATGACTCTTGAAACAGATACTCATGACCGCATTACATCACTGTTATTGTGGCACTGCATCTGTGTTGCTTGGCAACCATTTTGCTTTTGAAGAACTACATTGTTGCTGTGGTGGAACAATATATTGATGAATTCTGGCATATTGAAATTGTAAAAAAATTAAGATATGTATCATAGAAGTATGATAATAGTTTTACCATCAACATATTTTTATACCGATAACATATTTTTATGGTAAATATATATAATAAATATAAAATAAATATTATGTTTTATGTTTCAATACCAGATTATTATATTAAAGTTTTTATTAATTTCCATACAGAAAATTCACTTAAACCTTGAATGTTGTCAATTCCTTGAAAAAACTCATTGAAAATATGTTGAAAAGAAGTTTTTTACATTCTGTTTAAAATATATGAATGCAGTCATAATCGTGAGCATAGTGTCGAGAGATATATATATATATATACAGATATTCAGAATGAAGGACTAGAACTAACTGTTATATACAGTCGTTAGACCCCTAAATGAAATATAAAACTTTTTATGAACTGATACACTGCTTTAACAGGCAGCAAAGATTTGTAAGATGTCGGCTATCATGAAATTGACATATAAATAAGGTGTATGAATGCATAGATTAACAAACCTCAATTGCATTTCTTCTTCAGGTGTCTTTGGATCAGTACCACTCAGAGGATGAGATTTATCAGCTCTCTCTGCAGAGGGAGCCGCGCAGTGCAAAGCGATCGGTGAGTCCCACCCATCGACATAACTACCGCTCAGATAGCAAATCAGTGGCCGCCGTAAAGTAGAAACCACCAATTACAACCACTCATGACACAATCTGACAGATTAATTTTGCTATGTTGCTTGCATAATCCACTTACATAGGCTTGCAGCTGCGAGACTGAACCACTACTCTGTAATTATTCTGTTCAACCAACAGACAGCAGTCATTTATACATATCTACTGGTGCCTTATTTTCACTTGCTAAGTGACTACGCTATTGATCTCCGGCCTTTTAGGCTTCCAGCTCGAAGTCACACTCGCCACTTATAGAACAGTGGGCCTCTTCCGTCAAACCCAAAGCGGATCCGGTCATTATGAACAAGCACATTGAAAAAATGGTGGAGGTACGTCACCCGTGCATGATGAATTCAAATTTAGCATCCATAAATGTAAATGTGTTCATGTAAATGTATTGACCAATCAGAATTAAGTATTCCCGAACAATATTAATTCATTATAAATAACTTTTTTTATAGTCAGTGTTCCAAAATTTTGACAATGATGGCGATGGCTACATCTCCCAAGAAGAATTTGAGATCATCAGGAGCAATTTCCCGTACCTCGGCAAATTCGATGAACTGGACCAAAACCAGTGGGTTGATGAAGACATTAAAAGTCCACTTTATCATTTGCACTTGTTTTGGCCTATTTGTCAAAGTGTGCAGTACCGTAAAGGTCCCATCTCTCTTTTTCCGTTTTTTGCTTCTAGGGATTGTAAAATTAGTCGAGAGGAGATGATTGAGTACTTCACCAAAGCAACCTCCTTACAGAACTGCAAGATGGGCTTTGTTCACACATTTACAGAGACGAGCAGTGTCAAGCCTTCATTTTGTCGGCACTGCTCTCGCTTGGTGAGTGCTCGCTTTATTTAGGGCTCAAGCTCTTTATCTTCATCTCCAACCTGCTGACAACTAGCAGATGAGATGAAATAAGCTCTCTTCAGCGTCGCGAGAAACAGCCTTCAAGATCTGTATCTATCTTTGCATATAATGTGATCTAGTTTATCACCACGCAGAATGAAAATCATGTTTACAACTGGTATTCGTTCATTCGTTTGTTTCTCCTGTCAGAGCTTTTATGGCTTTACACGGCTCTCATGTTGTTTTTGCTGGAGTACAGTGGTTTTGTTTTTTTCATAAGCAGGCTGGGGGGGGGCGTGCCGGAGGGAAAGATGTTGTTATGTTCACAGTTGGCGAGTTACAGTTGGGTGTAGATAGTAACCACTTCCTATTTTATAATTTCCTGTGAGATCCACCCCAGAACATAATGTGTTTTCCTTTATCTGCAGCATTTCTAGGGTTTTAAAAATATATTTGAAAATATTAAAACAAAAAACCCCTCTAAGATTATTAAATTAAATCTTGTCAGAAAATTAAATCAAGCCTTTTCAACAATCTCTTTGTGAGGATTTGTCATACAAACTGTGATAAAATGTGTTAAAAGAATTTGATAAAATTTGTTTTGAAGTGCAAATGAGAAATATTTTTAGAAATAGTATAATTTAGTCAAGTGTTGTCCCATTGCATATGCATTTTGTATGCAATGAAAGTCAAGAACTGTGTATTCATTTTAATAATCTATATTGATACAATCAGCTAAATCCGTTTTCATATTTCATTTTGTTCTTCCATTTTTTGACATTTCAGATATGGGGATTTTACAAACAGCGATACAAATGCAAAGGTATGCAGCCCTCAGTTTTCAGAGCATCACACAGCAGCTCTTGGGGTCTGTGTAGATGAAGCTGTAATGGCATCGTGACTCTTCTCTCTGTTTTTCAGTGTGTGGGGTGAGCTGTCATAAAGACTGTCAGAGTCGCTTGGCCATTGAGTGCCGCAAGCGGACACAGAGCATCAGCTGTGACAACGGCGCTTCCTTTAAAGCCACACGCTCCTTCAGCTTTCCACCTCCCACCAGCACCCAGACAATAGAAGAGTGTCCTGGTAAATGCACAAAGTATTCACAGCTATACCTGAATATCAAGTACACACACATATTATACACTGCACAGTTAGATACTTACATACAGTGTAGTACAGTTTTTTGAGATATGTAACATTGAACTTTTTTCTTTCTATTTGTTATATTTAGTATGTTTTATAACCTCAGCGCACCTTTTTAACCTTTTTATTTTTTTACCTCCACAGTCATCACAGAGGGCTCTCAGCAGAAAGAGGATGAGGTTTTTGATGTCCACCTTTGATGAGGTAAGAAAGAAAAGAACGATGTGGCCAACACACACATCTTGTGCTTTTTTCATTAACTTTTATCATGAAGAGAAATCCATAACCTGGCATTAGATACTGTATGATCCCTTTTCTTTCAATTTCTATAGGAACATCCTGGAGCAAATCCATAAGCAAGTGCAGCCGAGAGAGAGAGAGAGAGAGAGAGAGAGAGAGAGAGAGAGAGAGAGAGAGAGAGAGAGAGAGAGAGAGAGAGAGAGAGAGAGAGCATTATTCTTCTAAGCCCTTGTGTGTATGTGGTGATCATTTGTTTGTCGTCCATTGTGATTTATGTTCAGTCCATATCTCTTGATTTCTTTTTAACTGTGGTAAAACTTGGTAAAGCAAGTAGATATTTTACTTCCGAAACAAATACTTCTCATCTAAATTACAGCAACTGCAATGCTATTACAATCCACATATTATTCAATTTGGGTTGTTGGTCTTATTTCTGGGAATACAAGGATATCACAAGCAAAATTAAATAAGCAAAAAAGTACATACTGTATTCTAATATATTGCAAAAAAAATATTTCACGCAATAATATTTAACAATGTAACTTTATTTATTTAGTTTCTTTTAAATGTAAATCATTTCTGCGACTGTATGATTTTATTGATCTGTTTAATCTTCGTTATAATGTTTAACAGAAGTCAAGGTGAAATGAATGACATGTTGCAGACAGCATTGTGCCTCGGTCATCTTTTATCACATCCATAAACTTCTCACCAACAGAAGGCGCTGTTGTCCTAAATTGAAAAGCTATCGGGCTTCCTCAGTTGCTTTATCTTTCTGCAGTTATATTATTATTATTATTATGCATATAATACAAATTTTACTTACAAATTGTCTCTTTAGGAGATATGTTTAACTGTATCATCATGTATGTTTGTATTTTTTGAATGCAGAAATGAACACGTATATGATAATAAACATAACATTTCGCCAGTGGATGTTTTTCTCTGTCTGCTTCTCACTCTGTTTTTTATTACCTGAGAAATGAGTGAAACTTGCACCATTAAAAAACAGCCTGTGAGATTCTCAAGGGAGATGGAAATGCATAATTCCTCCCCAGACAAATAGCTGTATACTGATAACAACAGAGATGTAAAGAAAAGGAACGAAAGGAGTGTTTTATAAATATAAATAGAACTGTTCAGTTCACTATTTACTGCAAAGCATGCAGCATGAATCATGGGCTGGAATTGGCCTCCGCTCAGAGGGTTAATCTAGCAGGTTGAACCTTTAACAGGAAGGCTGCAATTACGTTCACAGTTAAGTTGTGCTTGCCACTTTATCAACACAGGCTTTTAAGGTTATTTTTTTAACACTTGAGCGACCATGTCACTGGGAGAACAGAAATTGCTACTGTTCATGAAGTTATAGTTGACAGAGTGGGCGGGTCTTAAAGCACAGCCATTTGAAACGCATTATGTGCTCAAGACTTCTTTTAGTGTCAGCCGGAAATGCAGATGCTTTGTGAAATGATTAATCTTTGTTTATCCTTGTTCTATATAATTATTTTCATTAAAAATTAAATGGAAAGCATGAATATTAAAATACTTCAAAGGGATATTTTTCCCAAAAATTAACATTTTTTCATCATTTTTTTACCCTTTCCAAACCCATACGACTTTTTTCTACAGAAGAAAAAGTCATATACAGCTATAGAACGACATGAGGGTGAATAAATGATGACAGTTTTTATTTTTGGGTGAACTATTTATTTATTACTATTTATCCTGGCAAATCTGTTTTTTTTTCATACAAAACGACATACATCATTTACTGTATAGTTGTCATATAGACTCTAGAAAAAGGCTTCAACTGCAAGAAAATTATTATATGTCGTATCTTCTTGCTTTGTGGACAAGCAAGATGATACAATCAGCTCACGGGAGTGTCAAATATCAATATTATCTTCTATTTCTGGAGGACTTAGGCTAGAGGAAGGAAACCGCAGCAGAGGTCAGGAATGGTGTGGGTCTCATGAGAGCCCCCCCCAAGCGGCACTGATAGTTTCACCTGATATGGATTGTCTCCACTACAATTACCCTTGTGAGAGCATCTGAATTGAGTGCATCTGATGGAGTTTCTCTCTCTGTGAATGCCAGATATGGTATCAATATGCTTAAGGGAAACCATCAACAGCTTCATTTTAATAATCAACTCGTTAATTACAGACGAGAGAAGAAAGCCTCGCGTTCTGGTCCATTTTGCTAATGTTCAGTATGAAAGCACTGCTCCACTAGATGCTTCGATTGCCCCACGGGCCTAAGATACACAAACACAAACACACACACACATGCAGAAATGCACAATCTCACTTCATCAGCAGTATCAGATCAGCACCAGGGGACTGAAATTAACATTCATTAGTGGTTGCTCTGGGAAGGGTATATTTACAGGAGTGCAGTATAACTTAGCCTAACTTGTTACATGAGTGTGTGTGAATGAATTGCATAACACGGGCTGAGGCTGAAAACTGAGAAAGGCTGCTTTTGCATAATAGGTTACAGCCAAATCTGATGTCTGGGTCTCATCCTGTTTACTAAGATGTTTTCATCTGATCAGGTTTTTGAAGGCAGAATAAATATGTCTAAGATATAGGCCCTCGCTACATTTCCTCTTTTCCACTAGAAGGTATTTTAATGTGAATTTATTCTTCACCATAAACTCAATCTGCTTAACAGCAGATGACTAGACTGACATCTTTCAGAGCTGTTTATTTACTTAGCCATTCCATGCTGAATGTTCATAATGACATAAAATTCTTCTGTAAGCCTAGTCATGTCCAGATAACACTCATCATCTGTGTTTCTCGGTCATTGACCTTCATGAACGCAAATGAGTTTATATCTGTAATGGAAATTGCTCTATGATAGAAGTGAAAGGCCTTGATTGAGGTCAGAGGAGGGAATGAAAATGTAAGAGTTACTGTGATGAGGACTTGCCTGTCAGAAAAGATAGTTCGAGCTTTATGTCACGCTCCATTCTGGGCCACTCACTTCACTGACATTGAGAAGAAGTCATCATTACTGGCCCAATTGTAATTTGTACTATCCTTATTTGAACTTAAAGACCTTTCCCTGGCTTAATAAAACTAGAAGCTAGTTTACAGTCTAATGTTTCTTACAAAAACACTGTGAAGAAAATGGCAAGATTCACTGAGGAACCATAATGGGACACGTTTTAAAAAACCATAGATGCTGGAATTCCTATTATATTTAGTGTAAGAAATCAGCATAGCGTTTAAATGCTATTATGTAAATGAAAGATGGAAATTCCCTGCATTTAACTGTATAGTTTCCTCTAAAATAGCATAGTTACAGGTTCATGCCAGAGCATATATGTAGAAATGGGCAGATTTTGCTTGCATTATTTAATGGAAACTAGAAAATAGACATTCTGGAGTCCTTCTTTGGTTAAATCACATGGATGTTATCTTATTTATTTAGGAAAGTCTAAGGGGTGTGTCAATTAAACAATCAAAGTAATAAATAATTTTCAATAATAACAAATTTGTTCAAAGCAAAGCATTTGTTTACTATTTATTTAACCAGTTTATGAATGAAAATGAGTTACTAGGAATTTTAACTTTGTTGTAAGTTTTATTTACGGTTAAATAAGTGTGAAGAATCAACCCTGGTGACGTCAAATAACGCATTTCGCTGAGATCGGTGTTGATCGATTCCGAGTTCAGAGATCGGACATCCGACTTCGTTTGCCGTTTCAGGCTTTTACTTCTGGGATTGAGGTGGCTAAATTCCGAAGTTCCGAGTTGTCTGGAACGCAGCATTATTTTAAGCAGCGCAGACTGCGACGCAGAGTGACGTAAACGCGACGCGAGTCAGAGGGGCGAGGCATACACTACCAACAGGTGGATGGAGGGAAACTTAAACGTGTTTTATTTTGGACATGCTAAATAAAGACGAAATGGATTAAATAAAAACTGGACGAGTCATACAATAAAATGGGATTACAACTACCCTCTAATATTTGGGATGACAATATTTATATCGGGCGCTTCACCTGCGCACTGTTTTACCTCATGGTCCACTGTTGACATGTGTCAGCCTTCAGCAAAACATCAGCCTCCATGAGAAGATACAGTCGAAACGATATGATGGTAAGTATTAATGAACAGTTTTATTTTATTATGTATTATTGCTTATTTATTGTTACAATTTCATTGTATTTTTTGTATGACACATACAATGCATTTTAGCACTACTCATTGTATTTTGGCGCAGTCTAAAGTTACCAAGTTGGAAAATGAACCATGATTTGTTATTTTTGACGTATTGCCTTACTTTTACTTCAAATACTCAATGTAAACAATGGTTATTGCAGTGGGAACATGGTTTTGGTTGTGTGGTTACTATGGTTTACCTATAGTGGTTTTATTACAAATAAAACATAAAAATACATAGAACTTTACGTAATGTTTACTATAGTAAAGGTTATCACTATAGTTTACGATAGTAGTGGTTACAACAGTTAAATGTTTGTAAGAGTGATACCATGAAGTGGCATGAATTAATATTGATTTATACAGTTCATGTTTTTAAGCTAGCTGATTATTATAATATATAGCCAGTCAATTCTTTGAACTTTACAGCCAGAGAAGCACAACCCAAACAAACATTGAGTCATGCATTTATTAGGCAGTCGTCCCCACAGAACAAAGACATTATGAATACTGTTCAGAATGGCTTATGACACTTTGCGTTTGATCCAAAGCCTTGGATCCACTTTAAAGATGAAGCCCCTCAATGGAACCCATCCAACATATTCAATCTGCAAAGTCTGCTGGTCGGTTCCTGGCACATGATCAATACTGCTGACGCAGACTTCGGTGTATGTGTAATGCTTATGAGAAGAGTAGGAGTTTGTAGTCACAGAGAAGTAAACATAGCCGTTTTGATTGACAGGGCTTGAGATTGGATCTACTCGCACCATCTTCTTTCGCTCTCACTCTCTCGCCATGTCCCTTATCTGTTCACGCCACTTTGCAGTTTTACATCCCATCTCAACATTTTCATTCCCCGCTCCTTGCATCCCCCTCCCCAGCCCCTCTCTTTTCTGCTGTTCATTTAGACTTGTTTTCCCCCTGTTGTTCCTGTGGCTAGGCAAAGCTAATGCATTTGTTTATATCCTTCCCTTCTCCAAATAGAAACTATTACGGCAGAGTCAAACGCCGGCGGTGGGCGTGAGGGTGCATGGCTGATTTTCGTTCTCCCCTCATTCTGGTTGCATTACGGTGCCATGGTGAAGGGTCTATCAATATGGCAGTAGATCATGTAAACCCGCCCGGTAAGCCCGCGTCTCTAAACAGAACCAAGCTGTGCTGAAGTGGATTCGGACTGCGTCGCAGGCTCCAAGGCTTTTCTGCTCAATGTCAGAGCTCATAGAGGAGCACTACCTTCAAGGCTTTATTGTGTTTTCCCCATTAACCGAGGCAATTGACTGGAATTCACAAGCCAGGAGTGTGAGTAAAGTAGAAGGACAGAGAGTAGACCGTGTATGTACAGCTGGAGAAGAGTAATGAGATAGTAATTAAATAGAGCTACCGCTGGCCAGGGTTCAGCTGAAAGGGATATATTGGGTAATCATGGCCAGCGAGACTATAGCTCTCTTCCAAAACCTTGTGAGCTGCTTTGCTGCCTGCTGCCTAAACAGCAGCTGCGCTCTAAGCAGCATCGATGGCTATTTCACAAGCCACACAAATAGCACGCTGTACTCGTGACTCAACACCCAATTGATTTCAGCAGTTTATTGAAAAGTTGGAACCTGTCTGTGAAATCCAGGCTAAAGTCTCAAAATCTAATTATGAGATTTAAAGCATCAAAGTGGTCATAGCCAAAATTAGGTGTGTTTATTGCTGTGAATGGCAGATTGACATCTCTTGTATGATAAATACTACAAATTATTGATTTTAAATACTGAAATGTATGGTTTTATTGATACTTAATTTTTATGATTAAGCACAGAAACACTGAAATTTGGCTTGATTGATAGATGGCTAAACATTAATTTCAATCTTTGACATGACCGTACTCAGTCAGTGTTAAAGATATGAAGGTTATATTTTCACAGAATGTTCTTTACATTATGTAAAATTATATTATTTAGAAAACACAAAAAAATGACCTCACAGACCCAGGTCACATGCTGTATAATATATATAGGTAAGCTAAAAGTAATCCTCTAAAAAAAGGGGAAAATGAAAATTATAGCCATTTTAGTTGTATATGACTATATTGTTCAATCGTCATGAAACACGCGATTAGTCACAGACGCGAAAACCGTAAGATTTGACGTTATTGATGTGCTGCCATATTTGAACTTACCTTGCTGGTATTGCCTGTTTACATTTGAATGATGCAATGATTGCTAAATAAGCTCAAATTATTGATCATTTTCTCTCACAAACATATTGTTTTGCTTCAGAAGACAATTATTTTCAACCAGAGTCTTATTCATTTAATTAGAAGCTAAGATAAGCGAGAATATTATTTATTATAATTCTGATGGTGTTCGACTGAAGAAAGAAAGGCATATACACTTAGTGACATAGGATAATCTTAATTTTGTGGTGATCTATTCCTTTAAACTATGTTAACTGTTAACCATTTCCTATACCTTAAATGAATTATGTGATTAACATTTTTCTTGCCTGGCAGTGAGTTACTCTTTTTCATCCAAGAACAATGCATGTGATGTTGCTTAAAATCTGGCCAGAAGTAAGCATCTTAGGAGGCAACGTAATTAAGTTAACTACGTTTTGGAACAGTCTTCATGCTGGGAGCGTGCCTGTGATGCCTTTAAAGTGCTGCTTCCAGAGAAAACACACTGGGTTTTGGAAGAGAGCTTGTGTGTGTGGGCATGTACGCATCCATGCATGCTTTCCTGTGGGTGAACGTATTTTACCTGAGCAAGTGGGTCTCGGAGGCTAAGATTTGAAGAAGATTTGAAGAATTGCTCCCTCAGGAATCAGAGACGGTATGATGTGTCGTGGGTGGAGCTAATGGCTGTAATTTGTTCTGAACTGCGGTGAGCTGATAGAAACGAGGGAAGCGTGGAAGTCATGATCATTAGACAGGGACGCACACTGATTGTTGGCACCAGAAGGCACTGGGGAGACAAGGCAGCACCAGTGCAGGTGTGCAATCAGTGGTGTGGCACTTTCTGCTTCTTGTATCTGTAGATTCAACTGTTTGCAACTGTAGATTTCAACACACTTACTAATACACATACACACAAATAAACATACGCACCACTTTGACATGTTTCATTACCTCAACATGAACATGCAACACACGTGGAGCGCAGCTGTAGACGCTGCAGCTAAATGTCATGCGGCAGATCATGAAATAAATTTGCATAAGAGGAGATCTGCTGGGCCGTGACGGTGGTTGCACCCCACGTTGACCTCTGTGATTGACAGCTGAGGGTGCAATGAGAGGTGAGATAGATGGTCCCAACGGGGCTTGAAGGTGTATTTACTGTCATTCACCATCATTCTTCTGGGCACTTTAGAGGACAAGGCTGGAATGTCTATTATGTCAGATCGCTGTCATCACCATGCAAAACAGAATAAGATGAAGTGTCACAAGAGTGTTACAGGTGTGACCGGTTTTTGTGCCCTTGTAGGACTCTACCCAAGAGAGCATTGTAACCCTTTCATGAAGCCATTCCAAGAGACAATTAGTGATTGTTCAAATCAATGCAAGTTCAAGATCATGTGTACTGCGTGGAACATCCCACAATTCATTTATAAATGTAATTTACTTTAGATGTTATCCAGGATTATGCTATCAACGAAAATATTTCACACATTTTTTTTTACATATTTACTAAAAGTTTAATTTTCTAGAACAATCTTAACTTTAAGTATGATGGGATTTGGGATGTTATATTTTAAAGGTAACATTTTGATTCAGTTTATTTGGCCCTGCATGTAAAAACCCAGCTAACCCAGTAAAGAACATTCTGTGAAAATGTAACCTTGATATCTTTAATATTGACTGAGAAATTACATGTCAAAAAATCATAGTGATATTTATAGGTGAAATCAAACTTTGATGCTCATTATCTCAGAATTAGATTTTGAGACTGCAGAGTCACATATAGTTGAAATACTTAACATACTGTATAGACAGTTTTCATGTAGGGTGTTTCAAATGCTCTCTTCAAAGTCCTCATATAATCTGCCCTTTGAAGTGTGTAGTAAATAACATTGCTCTGTATCAGTGCAGTAACTTTGTGGTTGACCTCTATACGATTCAGCCTGCTGTTGTCTGCCTTTGGGAGTCGTCTAAGATGGAGTGATCAGTCTTTGAATAATCTTTATAGGAAGCGTAATTAATAGCAGTAATTATAGAAGGGCGATAAGACACACAAAAAAAGCCTTACTGCACTCTAGCATTCTACGATCTGTCGCTAATGTACATGAGTGATACGCTAGCTGAAATCTTAAGGATTAGTTCACCCAGAAATGAAAACTCAGTTATCATTTGCTCGTCATTATGGCATTTTAAACCCATCTGAACAGTGCTGTATTCAGTTGTTTTAATGATTTGAGATCAGTCTTGGTGACAAAACAACAGGATATTCATGAGATTATGTGTTGTTTGCATTTCCTTTGGATTGTCTCAGGTGTAAATGATTCTATACTTCTGCATCCTGTATAAGCAATGAAAGGTGTCAACACAGGATAACCACCATCACGATTTAACTACGAAACTGCTTGAGATTTTTAATTGTGGTACTTGAAAAATACCACAAATTCTTTTCTTTCTTGTGCTTTATTAAGCGTTTAGGTGATTCATAATCTGCTGCTATTGTATTCTGTCCACCTGACTGTATATTCATTCAGATATGTTCCCTTGTGGTTTTATAATTAGTAAGAGATGATAGAAATGTTGTTTTTTCATGCACTGTTGCTTTAAGATTTTTGGGGTGCAACAGCTCTCTTTTGTCCTGAGGGCTGCTCCTCATCTTTTGAGGCAAGCTATCATCACATCTCTCAAAGATGTCGACTCCGCATAACTTGGCAGCTTTTGGAACTTAAAAAGAGTTTTTCAGTGTGAGAATTCATTGTTATTGCCATCCGCCTCTAAAACGCTTGTGAGCAGAATTTGCAGTTTCCCTCGGCAGGCTTAATAGGTTCATCTGAAGGGGGTGTCTCAACTAGAGAGATGGCAGTTTTGAGGGGATGGTAATGCAGAATATGAGTTAGAGAGAACAGAGAGAGAGAGGAGAAAAGAGATGCAGCGACGTGGGGGCGTTGACAAAGGTGAATTATGAAGTCAGTCACTTCACTGTACTGTGTAACTGTAATGGTGCTTGGAAAAAGATTGTGCTATTTCTGTGTGCACAAGGGATGCTGAATGAGCATGCAGATGTGAGCGAACGTTTGTGTAGAACAAAGGAGGATGCTAGCCAGCCTGACTCTGAAGACAAAGACAGGCAGTTACATTGAAATTGAGAAGAAGCAAATTGTGTGTTCATGAATGTGTTTGAGCGAGAAGAAAGAATAGAGCGGAGAGCTCAGTCCTGCTCCTGGAGATCTACATTACTTTACAGAAGAGTTTGGTTTCTGTCACACCTGCCTGTAATTTTGAAGTGAACTGTAAGACTCTGATTAGCTGGTTCAAGTGTTTTATTAAAGCTGTAACTCCTTTACTCTGCAGGAAAGTAGATCTCCAGGGATAAGATTGAGAACCCCTGGAATAGACTGAGTGCAAGAGGAAAAACAGACGTTAAACTGAGATTGTGTTCAGTAGACTCTGCATTGTACAGTGTTTGCATTGCTGTTCCAGCCTAGCAGGGTTAATGTGAGCTGACTACACGTCTGAATGTACTCAACCCAACAGGCGGCCACACAAAAGGCTTCCAATGACCTTGTGATACTGTGGAAATTTGATATCACAACAGCAGAGAAAACATGAGTTGTTGTTGTCAGAAGACCAGGTCAGAGGGAATCTTTCAAGCCAAACATAAAAAAATACACAAGAGATATAAAAAGCCAAATTGCCAATTGGGAGTAAAGCAGATCAATAATGAAATTGTCTTCTTATATTAATATTTCAGTAGACAGTTTGCTTTAAATTTTGCACACCACTTGCACCCTTTTCCCCAAATTTATTTGAACTGTATTGCATTCAGCACTTGGTAAATGCTAATTTAGAACAAAATAATGACAGGCTGGAAACTAACCTCAAATTACAGTCTAGGTGTCATTTATCTTTTAATTTGGGGTGTCAGTGCATGCTGTAGACCCTTTCGATTTAAAGGCAGAAGAGTAGTCTGATAATCAAGTATAGGTGTCATTTGTCTTCTGATTTGGGGCATTAGCGTATGCTGTGGACCGTTGGAATTAAAGGCTGATAAATTCACTATTGATTTTGGAAGAAAATGTAATTGGCTGATTTCAAAATTCAATTCCATGTTGGCTGAGCTGTTTTCTCTTTGCATACTGGGATGTGGCAGGTACAATCAGGCGTTCTTTTGTGTAGTTTCACTCCTGATGCTTGCAAAGCAGGTGGTTAATTTTTCTCGCGGTGGTCACATTTTATAAATATCACCCGCTGAGCTCGGTGTTATGTGTTTTAGGGTCATTATCCAATCCAGTGGAAGGGAATTAAGTGGAAAGGTGCGGAGCGTGACCTTTGACTCGGACGGGGGTCGTGTGTATTGAATTTAGCGATGGCTTATTTTGCCTGTGCATGAATCACCCGAGATTACATGCCTTGGTATTCAAAAGAGTTTAATACCTATTCATTACAATCAGTGTGTTTTCTTTCAGCCCTTGGCCTACTGATTGCCTTTGCATATTGATTTGGTGCTTGTGGAGTCACTTGCTTTGAACAGCCATTGCCTTGTGTCACTTTTAAGTGGTCCAACTGGGATTGACCAGATCAGACGGTGTAGTGAGAACTGGCCACGATCCTAAATGAACCACTGTTGAGTTTGTTAAATGGGACTGGTCCAGGATCAGCTTTGTGGAGCACTTTAGAGATAATCCGAACTAAATGCACCCTGCATCTCTGATCCAGAAAGAGTGGTCTAGGTGCCAGGGATGCTCAGGCCATAGAGATGATTGAAAGTGACAGTGTATATGGATTTCAAAATGGGTCAGGCCGCTCATCGTCGCCTCCCCTTTGAATAATGGATGAGTCCAACTCTGGCTCCATCATGTCCATGTCATGAAGCAAAATCATCAAAACCACTTCCTGTTTTCTTTGCTTTCACCTTCAAAACTGACTTTACAGTCCTACTAGAAGATTACAAAGAGTACATCTCTTATTTGTGGTGGATTATTAAAAAGCCTGGAACAAAGATTTGCTTTACAGTAAATATTTTATGTTACTCATTTTTAGTCCTTATACATTTTGTTTTTGTATCTAGCATGTTTAAAGGAGCAGCTTAGAGGAATTTTTATTGCTCTAACAATGGCTGGGAAACTTTAGATCTTTTTGAGATAAAGATTTGGGGTATTAGTTTCCTTAATATCAAAATTCCTTAGGGTAAATAGAAACAGGCACAAATGTTGACACATAGAATATCTAAACAGTTAGTGCTATTAACCTGATAACTGTCACAGCAGAAATTAAATATACACATAAAAATGCACTGAACTACAGTTCTTTCATTTTTAGATATTAGATAATATTTAAAACATTTTTAAGTTTTAGATATTTTTATAAATTAGTCTTATACCTTTCCATCAGTTTATAGTTTGTCATGATTAAATTAAAATTCAACTATGAAATATTAAAGTGAATAGGGAAATAACGTAGGTGTTCCTCCTGAGGAACAGTGACAGTTAACAGGTTAGAATATTTAATAAGTTAGCATCGATAATAGCATAACTTATAGTTTAAATAATTTAGTCCTTGAAGATTTTGTTGAGAAATTTTGTGTTTTTATTTGATTTGCTTTCTTCTGATTGCCGAGTTAAAAATCTTGTAATGTAATTGCTTTGCAGGAAAAACACCTAACACTGTTTATTAAGGTGCTCTTGCTTGCTATTTTTCAGGATCGAAATGACCTAATCAAAGTTTAGACAGAATTTATAAAATTGCAGAATTGTTGTCAATAGCAAAGACCTAAGGCGGTGTGTAAAAAATAGAATGTGTATATAGTACTTTCCCCCAATTTGACACTATAAACAAATTACAAAAAATAAGCAGACTAGCATCACGAGAACCTATTCTGATGCCTCCTTCTCTCACTCTTTCCAATCTAACATTTAGAAAAAACGCATTGTCTAAAACTGACAACATTTTTAAAGGCAGCGTCCTAAAAGCCTTCTTTGCCAGACTGCAACAAAATATTACGTTTGACCCAAAAGTAACAAAGTGAAATATCTTTGTTGCAATAACAAAACTGAATTCTTGACCTGAGAGACTGTCTGGAATGTATCGGAAAAACACAATGCTGGAACACGCGTTGCGTTGAGCCTTTTGTAAGCCGACAGAATTTAACAAAAATAGCGTGAAGGTATAAGGTGTGAAGGTAGCTAAACAAAAGTGAAAGGACAAGTTGAACACTGTGTTTCATTGATGATAAATTAATCTGTACTGTCGCTTTTGGGGGGATTTGTTATCATAATAGACTGACTAACTTTTGACTCCAAATGAGGGTCTTGCACCGGCAAGGCAGACCACATAAAAGCTTTGTGTTCCTGTGTGCACGCATGGCGGTGTGTGTGTGCATGCGTGTGGTATTCTGCGTAGAGCTCTTATCAGGAGCGGCACAGAGTCAAGCTGTATTTCTGTGAGGGCTCCCCTGGAGATTATGGTGAGGAAGAGTGACAGGGTGTACGGGGTCTTTTTTGAACAGGTGGAGGAAGAAGATCCAATTCGTTCTGTTTAAATGTTTTGTCTCCAGGTTATTGATCTTACTCTCTTTAACTCATTTCCTTGGCTCTTCAAGGGCAGGTCCTTGGGTGAATTCGAGCCATTCTGAATGGCAGCCATGTAGTATTGATGGGATTTACCATGGGGGAGAATTTCAGCTCATAAATTAATTCATATCCCTTGACAACTGCTACATGTACGACAATCATGCGATTAGAATCGAGCTTGAAATGTACCATCACCTGAAACAACGAATAAATGATCTCATTATGTGAATTTCTGTAAATTCCCATAATGAAAAATGCGTTCTTGGCTAATTGACATCTAGTTAAGATGACAGATGGGCCATGATTTATTTATACATATTTACCGCACTAAATTGAGAAGCGCAATTTGCAGCATAATTGCACGGGCACTAATAAACTGATAATAATGAGTTGGAAGGCGAGTCTTTGCCACGCGTTGCATTTAGACAAGACCACAACGAGCTGATGACCCAAATCTAAACCTAGCACAAGTCTGTTCTCTGGCATTCTGCCCCTTTCGAGAACAGAAGTGGTTAAATGCAAGCTCTTATGTGTTTTAATCTCCCAATTGTGTTGAATTAATTCAGAGCCAGCCCTGGGGAGACGGCAGTGACTGCACAAAGACAGTTGGCTGCTTTTCAAAATCTGTGTTGTGGTTTGCGTGCGTCTGGGATATGCGTTTGAGTCAGAGAGAGGAAGCGCGTGCGTGAGACATAACGACACAGAAATGTAAAAGAGAGAACACTCGTGTTAAAAATAAAGAGGCTGAAAGCCTGTTATGGTGTCACTTACGTGACCAGTTACCCCCTAAAGCAATCACGATCGCGAGCCAGTCAATCTTCATGGGCTTTCTCACCATTTCATACTTCGCTCACACGGTAATGACATGATTACATTCCAAGGTCCCCATCATGCCGTCCTGCTGTTAGTGTGGCTATTCCTGAACCCGCACATTATGGAGAGAAAGAGAGGCGGAGAGAGTGAGAAAGATAGTCTATGTCCTGCGTCCTTGTCACTCTGCATTAATATGTCTCCCATGCAGCTGTGCTCTCTGGGCTTGAAGAGGCTTCAAGGTCTCCATGTCCACATGTTTCAGGTTTTAAATCCCTGCAATCATTTAACACAAGCTACAGTGACAATCTGGATGTTCTAGCGCTGACAACCTGTGAGTCTTGCACACTCCAGAAAACACAAGGTTGATCAGCCTTGAAACACGCACACAAATACACATTGATGGGCTTTCATTACAGGGCCTTTCCACTGAATTATTGTTTACAGTAGTGAGGTAATAGTATTGGCTATTGATGAACCTATTTACATTTGGGCAATTCCATGCAAATATCAACCTTACTATTAAACTAAAACATAAAAATAATCATACTGATAGCTCAGATGGCAATTTTTGGTGGTTTTAATACCCATTTGAGGTCTGTCTTACATTTTTTGAAGCTTTTTTTTATGATTAAATCACAATTTTCCACCGTTAGGTAAAGTGCTGTTTTTAAAACAGTCCATATTCCTCCTTAATTAGCACATAACAATTCAAATAAAATACCAATTTTACTGTTTTTAAAAAATCATCTCATCATTATTACTTCTGGTTTGGGCATTTTAGTTATTTTTGTCACATCCATAACGCATGTATATTTTCATTTTTATATCGTGTATGGTCTGATATTTATTTTTTCATGTGTAAAATCAATATAAACAATTGGTTCAATATATTGGTAATAAATATATTCCGTGGGAATTTACATTTCAAGTGTTGACTTAAAATGTCACATACATGCTGGAATTGCCCATTTTCATTCAGATGTTTCATTCAGTATCATTTGTCATTCAGTATATTTAAACGGGTGGTATGCCCTGACAGTATAGTGAATGTCAGGTTTTCTCTGGGCTGTAAGTGCAATTTTGTCCCCATAATGTAGCGAAAACCACAACACAGACTTTCAGCTACTATAACCAATATCCACAACCATTTGCATGTGTTGCTTTTATGGAGCCTCTTATGCATAATGGCACTTCATCTCCACAATAATGTGCAGGAAAGTAAAGAATGCAAGCTACCAAATTATACAAAGGGAAAGAAACTTCTACAATAATAATTGCAAATCATTCAATGATCCCACAGCTCAACACAGATGAGAGAAGTTGGCGGGGGAACAACGCCAGTCTAGACGGTAAGGTGCTGTGTGCACAGCGGCCAAGGCACAGTTTGGAGAGGTTGACTTTCCATCTGTTGTTGTAAGATAGAGAACCCCCCCTCCCAAATTCATCTCAAGGCACTTGTTGCAATATTCAAAATATATTTAGATGAGATGGCATTGCTGAATGGAAGCATGTCTAATGCTTGTACTGTTGAAGATAGTTAATATATTTTGCCCTTACACAGACAATAGAGGTGAAGGCTGTAAACCTTGTGCTTATTCTTATTAGGAATCGCCTGAGGCCAATACACAGGCAAATTACTTCACATACCATTAATCATACTTGCTGTTTGAGTGTTTGCCTCATTACACAAAGCTTGTGTATGTAAAGTAATCTGTCATATTTTAATACTTTTGGAGCTGAAACACGCCTAATATTGTACGATGGAAGAGGAAAATCTACAAATGTTTTATTATTCAAAGATGTTTAAATTCAGCTGGCAACGTTAACTAATATATTATCAAGTGTGTGAATCCTTATGCGCCTGCGCTTAAAATCCTTTTGAAGGAAAGTTCATTAAGCATTTACCTTTTCTAATTAAATTCGGTTGTGAAATGATACGGTAAACAGTCTGTGCTTATTGTTAAACTTGACCCAGCATCATTTATTTTCCCAAGTGACACATTCATCCTTTATAAGACTTAATGACAACAGCCATTAGCACGAGTCTCAATTTAAAGGCACGCGCTTTGCTGAGACGAACGTCAGTTAAGAACTCCCACCAGTTTTGTTAAAATTTCAGTTCACCGTAAACGAATTAAAGGACGGTACAGGGAGCGGACGAGATGCAGTTGCTGGACATAGCCGGTGGTCCAGATTTTGATAAAGTAAGTCACACAGAGGCAGCCGTGCCGCAGTCATCGTGAGCCTGGAAGGCGATGTGCTGGGGTGGGATGATCGCTGAGGTGTTCCACTGACCGCGCCCTCGTTTCTCGCCCATATACCGCTATCGAAAAAGAGAGGGAGTACCGGGAGCGCGGGGATCGCGCAGCAGATTTGCTGTATCGGTTCATATGCGCGTGCAGGTGGAGCGGTTCGACTCGCGCGCACACACACAGCCGTCGTCTCTACGCCAGGGAAAGGGGAGGGCAAGCGCCGCATATCTCGTCTTTGGACTATACAACGAATAATTTCCACTGAGAAGTGTGGATAAAGCGCGTTGACTTTGCCCGGGCTAAAACATTTAGTCACGAAAAAGCAGGTAAGAGCACTTCTGTGCGTCTCTGCGGATGCTTTTGTCATCAAAATATTTGTTTTCCGAAACGCAGGTGCTGTGCAGGACGGGGAAGTAGAGGGAATGATGTAGACTCGTAAGGGAAGATATATTGTCTATTTAAATACCTACGGAAGTATTGCTTTAGATATATGACACATTCGTGATGGTTTTGAACACCTGCGCGCCAGCAGAGCGTTACTAACGGCCGCTGTGTGTATTGATTTGCCCCCATTCGAGTCGAGCCATGTGCGGCTCTCAGATGTAAGAGAGAGAATAAAACAGCCTTTTGTTTGAATAAGAGGCTATTTCATCCCCAAACTGCGTGTTGGAATAAAATATTTACGTTGAACAAATTTTAGAAGGTGTTTACCTGACCCTTTAAGCAAGTTCACAAAGGACAGGGGCTTTGTGTAAACATACAAGCAGAATAAATCAGTGGATTGTTTATATGACATGAAAATGACAGTCGGGGCCTGTAAGTGTTTAGAGAATACTCAGTCTCTTTTAAGCATTGTGATGAAGTTGGATGTGCTCAAATATGTGGTGTAAGTCAGATTAGAATATGACATTGTATAATTTGTTTTACATTAAAATGTTGTACCCAGGCTTAGGGGTGCTCTCTGTATGTTGATGAACTGTGACGAATGTCAGGAATGAAATCATCTCTTCTTTTTATTCCTGCTCTATTGGCTTCTTGAACATCTGTTGTCTTTTTCGCTGTTGCCATGTACTGCAACCCTCTATTAGCTCCGTCACCAACTGTTCTGTGGCAGGACGGTTGGCAATGAACAACTGGGGACAGCTTGATTGTGAGCGGGTGTCAGATAAATCTTTCCTGGCTGTGGTGTGAAAACATCCAGTAGCACTTTCTTTGGGTGACAATACATCATTGATTTAATTAAATTCACTGTTTATTATTAGTATATGATTAACACCACTAATTGCCTACGAGTCCCTTGCGTGGGTAACTGTTGAGTTGAATCAGTCAAACAGAGTCTTGATAAATGCAAGCTATATTCAGACCTGAGTTATGTTCATAAAGTTTATGACTGAGACTTGTTCTAGACAAACCATACTTCGCTGGTTTATCAAATCGACAAGAATGCCATTTTTGAAAGGCTCGAGCGATCAATATCACATAATAGGTGCTGTCCGTCAGTGTAATGGGTTAGGTTCGACAGTTTATGCAACCATTTGCTGAGCTATAAAAATGTAAAAGAAGGATAAAGCAGTTTTATCTCTGTGTATGAAGACCATTAAATAAGTCCTAGCTATGGTGATATGGGTCAGTAATGGAAAGCGCTGCTTTGAACATGTCAGGCGGTCTGTGCTGTTTCCTGCTTTGTACCTATAAACCATGAAAGTTTCATGAGCAATTTAAAAAAAAATCAAATGCCTTCTGTATTCAAGCCCCATCGGTTATTTATTCAGCTATGCAGCAGCATAGATGTCAACACAACTTTAGAACCCATCACCAGGAGCTTGACCTAGCTTGCCTTTAGGATAGCAGTAGGAGAAGCAGGGGATTTTCTTAGCAGCATATCCAAACCAAGGCCCATGTCTGTTTTTTCCACGGCTCATCGTATTCATCCGTAACTGGAACAAGGTAGATGTCACCGTGTAGGGCTTATTTAAAATCACTTTTGCAGTCACTGTCATGGTTTGGCCAGGCGAGGCGGGTCCCACTTCAGGAAAATGAGAGAAAGGCAGAAGGGGGCAGTAACATTATCAATAGCCTCCCATGAGTGTTAGCCCTAGAACCAAATCTCATCTCACCAGCTGATAAGGAGTATCGCTGGCCGGTCGTCTTGGGGCTCAGAGATACCAGGGCAGGAGGGGGGGAAGAGGCTGGTGGCTTTACTGATGGACAGGTGGTTTTCGAAGGTGGTCCCCCCACCCTCCCTCTTTTTACAGAGAAAGGTTGACTGGCTTGTTATTTAGAGCCTGTTTCTTTGTTCTTCGTCCTTCTGTGCTGTCCTTTGGCATCTCTGCATAAGGCCCTGCTGTAAGAAGAAAGTCACAATGAGCATTGTTGGGAAAAGGATTCAATTTTGCTCCAGTGCAAAGTGTACAATGCGATGCTGGGTACCTGACATGTTGTCAGAATATTTGTAGGTCTCTTAATTGCTTAAGCATTTTGCAATTAGGTTGATCATTATTCATCATAACACTGTTTCATGTTGACTTCCATTAATGTTTTATGTCAGGTATGAAGTAGACCTACTAGCTCCATGAGGAGCTATGCTTTTCTTTAACTTTTAATACGGATGGATCATTGTGATTAGTCGATTTATGTAGATTATTTTCACATTTTTTAATAGTTTGTGGCAGTGCTTTAATTAGCGTGCTGATAGCATGCTGTGCTTTAGCTGTTAGACAATTTGTACGGTGAAATCCTCTCTGAAAAATTGCAGTTCTTCTCTTTAGAGATGCTACAGATACACATTCTGATGGACGTCTTTGCTTTTTGAGAGTATCACCTTGAGCACTCTGCTTTCAAATTGTGAACTATTCTATTCTGTTCTATTCTATTCTATTCTATTCTATTCTATTCTGTTCTGTTCTGTTCTATTATATTCTATGTTCTATATTCTATTCTATTCTATTCTATTCTATTCTATTCTATTCTATTCTATTCTATTCTATATTATTCTATTCTATTCTATGTTCTATTCCATATTCTACTCTACTCTAATCTACATTCTATTCTGTTCTACATTCTATTCTACATTCTATTAGGGGTGGGAGAAAAAATCGATGCATCGGGATTCTTTCTCTAACGATTCTGAATCGATTCTCAAAGATTCAGAATCGATTCTATGTCAGAACTTGTTCATCCTGAATATAACTTTGTTAAAATAAAAGCAATAAAATTAAACTTCAAGATGGGAATACTGTCAAAGAGATTCTAACTATAAACAAAAAGCATAAAAACTCTTTATTTATTTAAAATGCAAATTTATCATATTTGCAAAAATTATATGAAGAATCGTTTTGGAATCGGATCGTGAGTCCCAGAATCGGATCGGATCGCGTAGTACCTAAAGATTCCCACCCCTACATTCTATTCTATATTCTATGTTCTATATCTGTTCTATTCTATTTCATTCCCTTTGCTCCTTCTAGGAGTTCTTTTGGATGCAATATCTTGTCTTATGTAAACACCCAGTATCGCATCAGATCAGGGTCAGGTCAACTGAAAACTAGGCGACAAGTTGTTCAGGCAAACCACCAACTAGTCAATTTTTAATAAATTAGTAGTTTTGCACATCCTTAATTATTCATGCAGGATTACCAAAAATAGCAGGATGTCATACAGCATGGCATATTTGTGACGTTTGGGCTCTCTCCAGAATCATTTTTAGAAGCATGTCACTGCAGCCTGTCATTGCTTTTCCATCCTGGTAACATGTGACACATAGAGCCATCACAGTCATATTTACTGACACAGGAACACATACGAAAAAGGTCCACTGAAAGAATCAAGCCCTGTCTCTGTTTGCTTTCTGACTCACTTGCCAGACTCCTGCTATTTGGCTGTCTCACTCCTCAGCACTGCTCGCGTGGACCGCTCCTTGATGTGCAGTACATGTACAGTGGGATGTGTCTCTGTCTCAGTACAGACGGCCGTCTTCTGATGCTGCAATGGGTGAAAGGATGATCCACCCTGAGGGAGGCCCAGACATTCACAGCTTCAGAGCATCTCACTGATGTCTGAGAAAAAGACTTTGCATGTTAGTCCTGGTTGAACTCACATTTTTGTTCTTGTCCTGTGTTCTGCAGTATTTATAATGAAGGAATACTATCAAGGAACCACTCCTGCACTGAAGAGAGTCACATGACTGCGTGTGTGTGAGCTCACAGCTAATTGGTTATGTCTCTAAAATCACTAGGGGGTATAAAAATCAGCCCAGACTCTTGTTGTGTATGTCGTTTTTTTTATTCTGAGGCAAAAACTGGATACCGAGGAGAGGGTGGAGGACGGGTCTAGGTGTTGGTGTGCAGCAGTTGTATGACACACACACACGACCACACACTGTTTCCTCGTCATACCCCGCTCTCAAGGTCCAAGGTCACGCATACACACTTCTTTCACACACTCACACACATTGTCTATCTTAAGGCAGTGCGTGGCCTGGAGTGCCGGGCAGCATTTAATCCAGGCTGACGCATGACTCAGTCCCAGTGCCAGCCAAAGCAAAACCAAAAAAATAACCCACTAGGATCACTTCCCCCGATGATGATAAGTTAGGAAAAAGGTCACTGCTGAGATCGTGTCTGTTTCCACCTCCAGGGAAGTATTTTTTCTCTTTTCCATTTCCCTCATTGACATTGGATAAATTTTACTTGCTAACCCAAATAAATTGTTAAGGGACCTCAGGTCATTGAGACACATTAAAACACGCCGCACGTTCACAACGGTGCGAAACTAGTGATTAAGACCGCTTTGACACTTATCATTAGAAGGGGTCCGGGTCAGACGCGCCAGGTGAGGAGGCAGTCTGTAAAGCCGCAGATTACATTGTGTTATTTGAACCGCTGTATTCGACATAAGCAGCGCAGCCTACGACACGCACTGTTATGCTGCACTGTGGACACAAGCGTGGCTGGTTTTGGTATGAATCCCTGATTTATTTTGAGATGGTCTGTGAGGATTGAATTGGACGAGTTCCAGAGTGATGCAGAAAGCAGATAATTAAAGGAGCCCACTGCTTTTCCTGAATGTTTTAAGAGTAGGTAGAATGGGTAAGCTGCAACAGATAGGGTGGGTAATTACCTGGCATTACAGAGTGGGAGAACGAGCCAGATGCCAGCAAGAGCAGGTGGGGGTGGGCAGATGCGAGCAGAGAAGATGCTTTACTCTACGTGTGACCTGGCAGTCCTGTTGTCTTTTAAACGACTCACAAGGTCACGTGACTTTCCCTGCGGTTTACATCCCCCTCCACAGTAGCCATGCTCTGTTTACACTTTATTTGCATAGATTCATAGCACATGGATTTAAAGAGGTCAGGTTTCTGTTGTTTTACGTATGGGTTATGGCCTTAAGTTCTTTAAAAAAATTAATTTTTATTCGAAAGAATTGGTTATTAGAGCTGAGCGGTATATATAATGTATTATATTATAAATATAATGTGTATTTTGACTTGAAATTTAACCCTGAATTTTAACAGAATTTAAAACTAGCCATTTGTCATTAAACACTGATGTTTATTTCTTTGTTGATATCATTTTTTTCTAACTAGTTATCAAAAATTACCCATGGTTTAACCCATGTTTTTTAGGCAAAAAACATGGTTACTACAGTTTTGCTATAATAAAAACATAACTTACTCAAAATCTGTTAATTTACTCAAAGCTATAATCACAATATGCTTTAGTGTTGGCATGGAGAGATATATTATTAAAGATATATTTATTCAGATATTTACACAAATAAAATGCATTATAGACTGCCACATTTTTTTCGTTGTGCTGTGTGCACCATCATACCGCCCAGACCCAGATGACGCACTCATACATGCAATCAGAAATGTTTGCTCGGGGTTTTATGTCATGGCAACCGCAGAAAGGTCGTGTGTAGAGAAATCAATTATGCTTAAAAATACAAAGACTAATCCAACAAACAACGTAACTCTTTGTTGCTCTGCTCATTCGTGGGGCGAGGGCTTTGTATGTGAGCGTGTGTTTGTGTGTGAGCAGCTCCTGCAGGGCGGAAGTGTTCTCCAGCCTCCGGAGCATGTAACCTTATGCTGCGGCATCCACTGCCGATCCACCTCCTCGTGCCCGCTGACCTCCCAGCATCACACAGGGGACGTGAATTACAAAGAGATGGAGAGAGGGAGAAAGTAAAAAGAAAGTAAGGCAGGTGAGAGTGAAAAGAGGAGCAGGAGAAGCAAGCTAGGGGTTGGCCCGGCCTCGGTTATGGCAAAACAATAGAGGTCAGGTGATTAACAGCCGCCCGCACGAGTGCCTTCTCTGTTCACGCTCCTCTCTGAGAGGCAGGAGACAGGAGATTTACTTCAGGCTGATAGCTGCTAGACTGACGGCTGCTACGAGGGGGCTGTAAATCTTGTGATGTTAAACAGCTGTCTGCCTGGCCATCCGTCATGGCGAGGAGAAGAGTAGCGGTCCACCGCTGCGGCAGCAACGACTGGCTCATCTCCAGGTCATGCTTTGGTCACATGCTTCCCTCGTCCTCATGCCAGCCTGATGTCAGTTCAGCAACACACTCATTTGTCCTCATTGTCACTCTGCTGGCCCGGCCAAGCCCCGGGGAAGAGATCTGTGCAGATCCAGAGGTGGTTTCTGGTTGCCTGCTGTCCTCTCGTAGCCGGGTACGAGCTACACCGGGTGGCCAAAGGGGCAGCCATCACCCTTGCTGCTTTCACTCCCACAAAATGTCAGATTTTTAGCTCAATCTAACCATTTAACATACTTTGTATGTCCTGCTCTTGGATAAATGTCACCCAGCCAGCATCCATCTTCTTTGTTGTGTTAAATCTGATGTTGATATATGCAAAATGGCTTCCCTTTATTAAAGTGATTGCCAGTGATTTGTCAGCATGCATGCTTCTAGACACATCCATGTGACTTGCATTGCTCCAATTAGCAAAAGCCCTGATCGTATTAGTAGTGTGTCCACTGTTGAAACGGCAGGATTCATTCAGCTATATGACAAAAAGTGACCTAATTAAACTGAAGACATTGTCAGACACACATTGTGTTTATTAGCAGTGTAGCTGGATCCTTTATTCTCCAGAGAAGTGTAAAATTCATTCCCAAAGCAGCAGAAGTTTCCTTATAATAATTAATAACCTAAAGCATGTAAGTTGTGGTTTAGTATTTTAGCTAAACAAATTAAAATCTCGGCAGGAGGGTAGAAAACACATTGAGCCTCGGGCACAAGCGTAGCTCCCATTGACTCAAACAAGACAAAAATGACAATTCTCTTTTTCTTCACCAGTTTGGCGCACATCTTGCCAAGGCCTGCGTTGTGTGAACGTGTGACGTAGAAGCGTGGTTATCAGTCACGGATGCATGGTAGATCTCCTGGGTGACATCTGCAGCGCTCAGCTGCAGGCTGGTTCTGCAACATGCGCAGCACACAACACGCTGCCACTTCATCGCCTCACTCCTTTGTCCCTCAGTGCTGCATGGAGGGTGCGGGTTTATGTAACAAGCTAATAGCGCTAATGAGGGACTTGAGTGTGGAAACTGTGTGAACGAGACTGAAAGAGGTGTGGTTGACTCTTCTGTTGATGCCAGAAAGGGCTGTAATACCTAGAGAAATCGAACTGTTGGCATTCCTGTTCATCTCAAAAAATGTGTGTGTGGGTATGTGACCCTGTCTGTAAAATGCAGGATTTAATCAAATTATTTTGTGATATTAGCAGCATCAGTAGTCATAAAGATGAAAATAAGTAATGCATTTATTACTGTAAATAATAGATAATATGATTAATGACTTTTGACTTTTATTTACTTTTGATGATTAATGACTGTTTTTATTATTTTGCACGGTAAATAGTAGTGTATACTGTATAGTCTGAATACACAGCGACTTTAAATGCTTGCCAGACGTTGACCTCTTAGTCGTTGCAACTTACAAACATTAGAGTGATTTCGGCTTTGATTGTTGCTCCTTCCACCATAAATTAAGACAGAAGGCCCCGGGGGCCACTGGAGGCCGGTTGAGCCCACTCATCTGAATTACAACATTGTTCTTATAGATCCGATTAGATTCAGCGGAACGTGTCCCAGTCCTCTCGTAATTCCCACGGCTCATAACAAAACTAAAGAGAAAGACGGGTCAGGGCTCCAACAGTGCGGTTCGGAAACAGGATTCGGCCTTGTGGCCCTTTGCTGTAAAAGCGTCTCACATACTGTTTTGTTCCCTGCAGTGGCTGTTGATTTTGAAGCCGATGGAGTATGTGACGTTCTATTGAAGCTCAGAGACAGTCAGTCAAAGCCTACAAGGCCATTTATGCCACGCTGAAAAAAATCTATCTGCAGAGCGGTGCTGTTTCTGCTGGGGTTGGGCTTTTTTTGATTGTTTGATACACGCTGCAGGCAGATATGGTGTGAAGTTAGCTTTATCTGTTGGGGCAGATTGACAGAAGACATTTCACTTTTTCTTAATGGAGGCTGATGGAGAAGGGAGGTGCTTTTCTCTTAACCAAGCATTCGAATAAAAGCTAAATTGTGTGTCTGTACACTGGTGATGTAACTAATGTTGTTAATCTTGGATCTCCCTAAACTCTGAATGGCTTTGTTTATGACAGCGCTTCTCTTACCAAAGGGAGGAATGAAGCATAGTGTTTTTTGGATTAACATATGCATTTTTGTATGTTGTCATATCCGCACTACACAATATCTGCACATATGAATGTATTAAAAAATATTTGCCGCAGAGTCACAACTGGTAAAATGCATGGTTGCACATGCAGGGCTGATGGCTCCGTAGCCTGAGGACAGCATGAGATAAGTTCGGGCCAGTTAACGGAACGTCATGTACCCATTTGCAACAGTTCTGCGTTTGAGTCGTCAGTCTAGTTAGCGTGTCGTGTATGGCTGCTGTTTAGCATTCTTTATGATCAGAAACCACTCACTGGATAGCAACAGAATGAAAAATGCATTTGTAAATCTTAGTGTGTGACTTTTTTCACAAATAGCGGTGTGACAAGGACGTGCCGGCCCTTTAGGACCAACTGGGCTAGTTGAAGAATCCTCATTGTTAAATCGCTGCACACACATTTAGAGTATACAATCACTCTGCAATACCTGCACCTGGAACCTATACTTGCTCTTGCTCACTTTATCTGCCTTTTTCCCATCTCTCTTGTTCTTTCACTTACACACACACACACACACACACACACACACACACACACACACACACACACACACACACACACACACACAGATTTCTGTGCAGCTAAAAGGCACAGCTGAACTTGAAGGTAAAGATTTTTCTAGCATACCTCTTGAACACATTCAGTGCTGAAAGGAAATATAAAATATTGTTACCTAATGCATGATATATGTTTAAAATAATTTTATATATGAAGGAGTAGGAAATAGATTCTTTAATCTTTTTATAAAGATTAACTATGAGTGAGCCTTCTGCACAGTCTACATTTCTTTTCACAGGTAATTTAAAAACTCTTTTATTTTTGGGGTGTGCTGTTATTTCTATTAAGTGTCAGAGCTGCTCTTTTTAAAAGTCCTCACAGATAGTTAAAGTAATTAGATGCAAGTCCTATTTTCAACCATCTGAAAGTGAGATGTGTTGCTGTAGGTGATAATATGTAATTTTAAAGGTCATGTGTGTAATTTTTTAGTGTTGAAATGCTTTTTCCCATTTCAGTTTAATAAGCAGAGACAACTTTTAGTAAGCCAATCGTAGTGCGATTACCATGTAAAAGGTAAACATTGTGGCTCTGTAGTGCTTTTAAGCATCATGATTAGCTCAGCTTAGCAAAATTAGCTCAACCAATACTGTGCGTTTCAATCAAGACTGAATTAGTCACTGGCAGATGTGGGGAGAAAATAGTTTTTTACAATTTGGTTTAGTGATATTAGAGAAATGACACTGCAGCTTTAAGATTTGATTTAACGTGGTAAGAAATTGTGGCTGAGAAACAAATGTCACGATCCATTAAACTTTACGGTCCACTGATTTGTTGAGTTCACACTGTCCAACTGCCCGGAAAAGATTATTTAGTAAAGTAAGGCTAATGAACATTTACACTGTGTTTACGTTGTTTACCATGGCCATAGGGCCACAGTGCCAGCCATTGACAGCAAATTGATCGTGCTCTCCCAGACATATTTACTAGTTAACCAGCCGGATATAATCGAACATGCTCAGCTGTTTTTCCCCTACAATCCCCATTTGGCTCATGATGGAGCTATTGTGAGAGGAATGGAGAGCGAAAAGGAATTCTGATTAGATTAGAGGAAGGAAGAGAGGCAGAGGACGACCCGAAGAGAGAGGAAAAATTAGGGGGAGGAAGGCGTGGAGCCTGCAGAGGGAATACATGTGCAGCAGAGCTGAAAAAGGACAGCCAGGAGCACATACCTAATTAAACTAATTCAGCAGGCCTGGAGCTCCGCCGCTGGGCACCTGCACACACTTCTTCATCCTCTCTTTTTCCTATCACTCGCTTTCCTTTTATTTCGCTGACTGACAGGCTGATTCATGATTCCTCCCCTTCCTTGCGGTGAGCTCCAGCAGACACTTCAGCAGAGTTTGAGAGTCTCTCTTGGCTGTGCTCAGGAGCCGAGCAGCAGGAGCCTGAATTCACTGGGGTCTTAACTAACTGCGTTCTCGTTTCATAAAAATTATAATATAAAATACAAACAGTAAAAAATATTGCATTGGTTAACTTTACCTAAACGCTGTGTTTCCTGTGTTGGTCTAAAGAAATTGCCTTTGGTCTATTTTTATTTTTAATTAGCAATTTAAAGAAAATTTAAATTTTTTAAAATAGTTGAGATTTCTAATAAATCCTCTTCTCTCCCCTCCTCTGCGCTCCTCTTCCTGTGTTTGTTGCCTAGTTTTCAGATGAATAGGGGACAGCCGTGGCTCAGTCAGAATCTACACCGTAATTTATGGCACTGTTGACTCATCAGGGAGCTCACGGGCCCTTTGCAGAGGGGGCCCCGAATTCCTCGCGGGGTTCGAGGTAGACGCGAGAGATGGCTCGTTAGATTACTGAGCCTTCGTTTGGAATGGCGCATCATGCATGAGTCACATCTGCTTCACCCCTTTGTCATGGAAATGGGATTGTTTACTCATCTCCCTCTTAAACACTGGGTTTACTTTGCATTATTACATGTCGTTGTCACCTCTTCAACAATCATTCTCTCTCTGTGCCTGTGGATTTCTGCTTAGCTGATGAGATGACAGATTTTTGCTGTAATCGAGAGCTCTGATTAATCTGCAGGGGTTTGGGATGTAAGCAAGCATGGAGGGAATTTTTTTAGAAGGTTGGGTTTAAACTTGTTTCCTGAGAAATAAATAAGAGCTGTTTAATGTCGTAATTATTTCTCCTGGAGAGAAATGAGACTAAATGGATAGTAAAAGGGGACTTTTTCTCAAGTGTTCTACATCTTTGCTCTTTGCATCTAAAGTACTATTTTTTATTTTAAGATATTAGATATTTTTTCAAGTCTTTTTACATTTTTTTTAATATTTTTTTATTTTTAATATATTTTTATAAATTACAGTAACATTAATATTTTTAAAAATATTTTATTGTTATGAAAATGTGTAATATAAGTCTTATACATTTCCATCAAGTTTGTCATGATTAAATTAAAATTGACCTATAAAATATTAAAGTAAATAGGGAAAAAACATCCACCTCCTGAGGAATGGTGACTGTTAACAGGTTAAATCAAAAGTCAGAGATTTGGTCATTAACACTAAAACATCTAGTCACATTTCTTTACAATCAGATTATCCAAGAGCTTTCCATATAACTTTATATCTCTATGCTCTTATATTATGTTAACATTGATATTTCTCTGTCTTTATTTCTTTAAAGGAGTTTTAAAAGAAGCATCTGAGACTTTACTTCAAGAAGATATAACTAAGGACTCCATTAGGCTTCTTTAAGCGATAAAAGTGCTACAGTTGAGCAGTGAAACGTTCCTCTGGTAATGCTTTCACACCGTAAGTCACCTGAGAAGCTGTTAGGAGAACATTTTCAAGACGTTTAGAGACACTCTCAAGGCGAGAAATAGAACCTGAGCTTTCAGGGTCCGTCCTTTCTGCTCTTTTCTCCCTGAATTATTTTCGTTGCCGTGGTGTCAGGTCGAGTTAACCAGCACTGATAATTGTGCCAAAGTTTCGCCCCAGTGTATTTTCACTGCAGATGACTGTCATTGTTTTGTGCAGAGACTCCCTGGGCAATTCACAGCACAAACCCATACTTGACATGTACAGAAGAGATTAAAACTCAGGGTGAAAGGAAGTCCCCTCTTCGTAATACACTCAGCTGGAATGTGATTGGTCTGTCTTTGCCGAGACGTTCTCAAGGTTGAGTTCACAGGAAGCGAAAGAAGCTCAGTCTGGCTCAACTCCCACACACAACTCTTTTCTTCAGCAGTTGACATTTTCTTTCCGCCATTTGTAGCGTCTGGATTGAAATGTTCTTTTTCAAAAAACTTAGCAGGTGTATGTTGACAGGTCCTGCGTGTGTGAGAGTGTGTATGTACAGAATGTACAGCACTTTGCATGTAGACAAAGAGGTCCATAGGGGAGTTGTATCCATGGAGACAGCTGGCCACACACGCTATCACGTTGTTGCTGGACAAAGGAGAGGCGGCCCTATGACAACCTGACGCTCTTTAATGCCCTGTCAAGTTGTCATGTTTTTCTTTGTTATGCTGTAAGAGAAAAGGAAAGGGTTCCTGCTTTCATTAATTCCTACATTAGCTCCCCGTTAAGCACCGCTAACGTGATCTGAATGCAATATTGGGCAGTTTATATGTCTGGTGTACCTTGAACAGAGTTGAAGGCGATTACAAACGACTCCATCATTTCAGAAAGGAAAGAGAGAGGGTGGTGGATATTATACATCTGTGTGTGTGTGTGTGTGTGTGTGTGGTGGGGATGGAAATTATTATGGAACAGGCAAAGCAATATTATAACGATTTCTGAATCAAGATAACGTGATAATGTTGCAATTCCTCATGTATGGCGATATTTGAAATTTGCAATATTTAGCAATCTTTGCGATATATTTCATAATTTACTCACATGATTCAAATTCAAATCGATGCTTTGTTGTGTTTTAAGATCTATTTTCAGCTTTTTCTGAGTTTGAATTTTGTTTGATACTCGAACTCCAAAAAGGTTTACATTAAAATACAGTACATTGATACATTATTTTAAGGTAGAATATTGCACTTTTAGCCAGTGTATATAACTTTGTGTGTTTTTAGGTGTATGATAGAGTCTCTAGACAGCATTTAGCCGCAGCGAAAACAAAAACAAGCCATGACATGAACGGATGATAAAGAAGGTCGATGGTCAGATACAAATGAAAGCCGAAGCTACATGAAATCCTGCCTCTTTGTAACTATCACAGGAAACACAGAGTTATCCCCAGGATATTGTCTTTTGATATTTCGACGGCCCCCCGGGCTTTTTCCGCATTGAAGATGGTCATAAATTTTAGCCAGTCTGCCGGACAAGCCCACAGACATAGTCTATCCTAAAGTGAAATTTCTAACCCAACAGCATTTATCACTCAGCTGACTAATGTAGGCATCTGCCAGCTTGCATGGACAATTTAGCAAATGTGTGTGGCTTATCTAAGCACACGACACAGTGGAGCATGTTGCCCCCCGTACCTGTGTCTGACTTAAAGGACCGGCATCTCCCGGTGAGTCTTTGTTTTACTGTGACGCTGGCTGACTTTGTTGTTATCTTTCATGTTGGCTTGCCTGTAGTCTCTTCCTTTAACGTGTATAATGCGTGTCCCATACGCTCCACAGATTCACCAACACAAATGAAATCGACTGCTCAGTCTATTTTTGTCACATCACTATTACGATGTGCTGCTGGCAAAGCATCCAGGCTAACATATACTTTAGACAGACAGATCATGAAAGAGATATCACATCACTCTTTGGAGAATATTACTTTGATTTAACAGTTTGAATGTCACAGGGAATTACACTTTGTTTGCTAGAAATTGTTGTTGCTACCTGTATATGCAAATGTGAAAAAGCCCAGAAAACTATGGTGTGCAAGGTAGCAAACTCGAAATACAAATTCTCAGCGAATGTAATTATTAGCAATGTATTGAACCATCTCAATATGCTTTAAGAAATTTTAATATCAGTATGGTGAAAACCTTTCGTAAAAACATTTTTGTGGTAAGGCTGACATTTGCATGGAATTGCTTGAATATTGTTAATGTTTTATAAGACTGTTAATGTAAATAAAATAGTTTTGGATGGGTTGATCTTAAATATAGATATTGCAGTATAGAAGTGTTGTTCCTAATTCATATGCAATTATTAATTTGATTAAAAAAACATGACCTGGCTTGTGAGTGTAGTTTTCTGTCATGTGCTGTTGTATTTTTGTTAAAAAGGAAGTTGATCAGGACACAAGAGAGCCCTTTGTTTTAAACAGTCCCTAACATATAGTTTACATCACAGTCATGAACGTGATTTGCTTCTTGCTATTGCTAGTTAGAAATAGGTGATTTTAGGGGAGGGAATTATTTCTAATCTTGGGAGAAGAATGAGTCATCAGTGTTTCTTTGAAAGTGACTGGCAACTATAAATGTGTGTATCTGATAAAATGTGTGCACTAGATGAAAAGTTAAACTTTAAAGTTAGACATTAAATACTCCTGACTGGTAGATTTCTAGTTAGAGGTAACATGTATTTTCTGCTTTTTATGATCCTAATACATTTTAATTAATTTACCCCAAAAAATGGAAATTCTTTTATCATTTGCTTACTTTTATGTCATTCCAAAACTGAGTTTCTTTTTTCAGCAAGAAAAGAAGATATTTTGAAGAACACTGGTAACCAGACACATTGGTTACAATTGACTTTGTATGAACACAAAAGACATTTCTCAAAATATCTTCTTTTGTGTTTCACAGAAGAAAGAGTCAAGGGTAAATGGATTTATCTTTTATATTTTTGGTAAACTCTCCATTTAAAGACTAATATTCAAATCAGAATTGGAGTTTGGCTTAATATAGATGACCTTAAAGCGAATGGACAATGTGTTTGTGCAGACAATTTTAACAGTGTATGTCAGCTGAAGAAGATTGTCAAAGTTAAATGTATTAAATTCACCAAAAGCAAAAAATACGCTGAAATGATTTACGAAACCTTGTTTGAATGGAATGTGTACGTTAAGTGGTTGGAGCTAAATTAATGTCAGTACATTTACTGTAGAAGTGGAACAGGGTAAAGTATGAGGCTTGTGCATTAACTGTAATCAGTTATTTTAGACAGCCATTACTGTTGGAAATTCACTGTGCTAGTTTGCTGCTAAATGTTAACTTACTCTGGTGTTGTTGAGTGCGGACATCTTAAACTTTCACGTCCAAGCCATCGTTCTTTACTGTATGTTTCGCACGGATCCATTAGTTTTAGTGTTCTTCTGTGTCCCACAAAAAAATGACACACTGTAGCTTTGCTAAGTGTCTGTTCATTTAATGTAATGACACTTTTGCCCCATATTTAAAAAATGTGTTCCTTTTGTTTCTAAGGATCGATATTTGGGTGGAATGATTCCTTGAGTTACTCGAGTCACTCAATTACAAAACATTATTGATTAGATTTCATCCTTGAATACAGTTATGTGAAATCAAAAACGTAGGATATTTATTGTCGGTATGAGGGTCTAATAAGTAAGTATTATAACTTTGGGAATATTTCCCATTAAAACTAATCAAAAGGCCACTAAATTGTAAACTCGTACAACACAATAGCACATATATTAGAGAAGCTAATGTTGTGCTGTTGGCTATGTGATCCAGTGCGGAAGTCTATAGTTTTATCAGATTATTGTAAGGGTGATATAACTAGGTCCAGGTGGTTCAGTGATATAGTGCTGTACAGTACCATGGTAAATATGTTTTACTGTTGATTTTGCTGGTAGGCATTTTAAAGGCTGGGTGGGGAAAAAAGGATGTGTCCTAAACAAGTCAAGACAAGAAGGAACATGTTATTTAGCGCTGTGGTTAAACTCCACATTCCTAGTTTACAGCTGTTAAGCGACATCAGACGCCAGCTAACGTGCGGTCACAGGTGTGCATATATTGACTATTTTCAGTGGCTTCGAATGAGGTGCATTTAGGCAGAACTCTCGATTTTGTAAAAGTTATTGCTTTAAGTCCTTTGTTTTTTACTCAGGCATTACATAATGTGAATCGCTTTGGGACTGATGCCCAATGTATCTTTATTTGTGATGAATAAATTTATCTTTTGGCTTGTGTCCAAGTTATAAATAAAAAGAGAAAATATTTAAACCAGATTTAATTTCTGTAATGTATTTGATGGAGTTGTAAAAAAGGGACATTACCACCTGGCTGTTTAATATATAAATCATTTTCATTTGTTGTTTGGTAAAATAACTATATATTGATAAATTACCATTCATTTGATATAAAACTATATCAATCTACTCATACCGTGATATAAGACTTACAAAGATAAACTTGACAATAGATATTGGTAGTGTAAACATTGCTTGGTTTATATCTTTATATCTTTTTGGTTATATCTTTTGTTTTCCCCCACTTTGATTTCAATCTGTATTCTGGGTTTGATCTTTTCGGGCTGAAACAAAGCTGAGTAATGCACAAGCCTGATTTTTGTTGTAAAGACAGACCTTTTTACACACATCTGTGTAATTTAGTTTGTCTCTCAAGGACAATCGATATAGGAAGCCGACTGATAAAGCTAGCTTAAGCTCTCTTTGTCACATGACCCCTGAGCTCTGCTCGCATAATATCGCTAATACACTGAGGATCGATTGAAAACGGGGAATTAGGCATGACCCTACCCGACTAACACAGTCATCTGAGCCTTTCAATTAGGTCTCTCTGACTGACCCCCATACACTGAAATCGGATTTTTCTCTTTTAACTAAGGTAATTCAACTCCAAAGTTAAATGTGAGGAGACTATTTGTAGCATTTATGGAAACAGAGCCACTGTCAATGTCTTCCTGTCTAAAGACCTGTCGTGGGGCTAATATTAAAAGTGCTGTGTGTGATATAAGCTGTTCTGAAACTTTACCCAGTTTTAGCTGTCGAATTAGACACGCCCCCTTTTCCCAGAACCACCACCCTATCTGTCAGGCAAAAGGGACATATTTGGCAAAATGGCTTACTGCATCTTTAAGACGTTGCCTCTGTGTGTGATTGTATGTTAATGAACCCCATATGATGGCACACATGCAGTCTGTGAAAGTGCTTAGCCTGCCGCGCCACCCTCAGCATGTAGCTCGGCTCTCTGCGGGGGGCGTAGATGTGGGTGATCATATCCTCGGTAGATGCCGATAGGCCCTATTACAATATGGCCGCCAACATGGCTCTGCAGGGCAGTACTCGCCTCCCGCAGCGCTGTTGATTATTCCTCAGTTCCTTGTCAACCACTAGCCACCTAAAAGCAACGGCAGGCTGGTGGGCGGCTTAGAGCTCTAATACCAATGTTGATTATGTTTTTTTCTACAAAAAATGCCCTTTCTCAGGTGAAATTCTCAGATGCTTGCACACATTAAAGACGAAGCAGATAAGCTCTTTGCTGCCTCGTTATTCATTTTTATTATTTGAGTTTTCACCATACTCGCCAGCTTTGCCGGGGATTGAAAGCTCAACTTGCGTAGGGGAGCATGGATTTGCAGGCGGTCCCTGGAGCTTCCTTGCAGCCTGTGATGTCACTTAGCAGGGGAGGTGAGAAGGGCGAGCGAGATGAGGTCAGGAGAGAGGCAGGTGGAGCTGGATTACCTTATAAAGCGAGGAATCGAGGTTTCAAAGTTGGGGAGTTCATGACCTTTGTTAGGTTTATCCAAACTCACTTTGAATTGCTGTTTAAATTGGCGGAGTGTTGGCTGGTTTTAATGCAGACCCTTTGATCTACACTTGATTTATTCCTCCTTAGTTGTATTCTGTTCTGTTGTGTAATGATATAATATAACATAACATAATAATTCTTTAGAAGAAACAGCTGAATAACACAACATTATATAGTTCTTTAGGAGATACAAATGAGACTATTGTTGGCGGTTATCAAGTCAACCATCGTATGTCTTGTGCACTACATACAAATGAATGATCATTTGTGGGATTCACTCCCAAGAAAATGCAAATCTCTGCCAAAATTGTGCTGTGAGCACATGATCAACAAAATCTCAGATTCTTCTGAATGTAGAAGCGTGTATTGAGCACATTATGTGACTTTGTTAAGCTCTCTTGTCCCAAGGGAGAAACACGTAACATTACAAGGGACATTTTCTGAGAAGCAGTAGACTTGGGAAAAATCATTTTGTTTGTGTGTAATGTGTAATGTATGTGTAAAAAATGCACATAGCACCAGTGTCCATGTGAAACAAGCTCATAGGTAAAATGCTTGCATGTAGTTTTTTATAATAAAGATCACTAAAAGGCAAGATGACTCCGATGAGACCACGAGTAGGTGCTACTTAACACTCCCCGAGGATGTTCACACCTTAATCTAGCACGATTAGACAATAAGAGCCTGCATGACTCTCCACAGCCCGTTCCTGTATTATCTAATGGGCTACAGGGCTCCTCCAGACACTCCCTTCTGGTCCACTGCCATACATGAACCCATTTACTCATCTTCAGGGAAGCCCAGCCACAGAGCCCTGAATAATTCACATGGTTCTACATTACTTGCCCTCTTCTTCCACACCTTCTTTTATCTCTTTTGGGACACACCCAGTGAAACAGAGCTCTTTACTAATTAAACGCTGGAGTCGGCTGATCATTGGCGCACTGATTGCAGCTGGATGGATAGAGGATTGATGGATGGGTTGATTACGGCGAAGGAGGATCGCCTCATCCGCCACGTCTTAACGACGGAAGCCCCTCTCCCCTCCTCCTTCTTTTCTTCATAATTGTCAGCACGTCTGTGTTTCTTTTCTTTTTGGGTTTAATGAGGGCTGCGTGATTGCTGATGGTGAAACGCTGTAATGGAGGATCTCCGCAGTGCCGGAGAACCGTCTGTTTCCTAATCTACATCAGGCTCCTACAGAGGAACAGCGTGAGATGGAAGACTTTGTGTGCTGCTTGGTTTCAGCAGGGGCAATCGTACACGCTGGAGGGAAAGCTGAGAAAAACATGGCAGCAAAAACAGTAGCACATGAAATATAGCCACTCTGATAGCAGTAAATATTTATTTGGCTGCGGATGATCTTATCTTATATTTTTATACAGATAAATTGCACTTAACTGACTATGTTTGCTCTCAGTTCAGTCTTGTCCATTTTTAGTAAAAGTTTTAGTTCAAAGGCTGTTTTGTGAGTGGAAACCCTGTACAAGGATAAATGATCATCATCATATTTGAATAAATATTTAACTAAATTATGTTGATCATGCACCATAAGTGTGTTACCTTTATTTCTTTGTACAAACAGAGAGACAATTTATTAGTTATTTAATAATAATAATAATTATTATATAAATAACAAGTTATTTTTGTTGTGATTGGCAGGAAGTCACAGATAATAGCTTTTTGTTGGCTGATTTTCCTAACATTGTAAACATTGTGAGTTTGTGTTGGAGTGGAACGGTCAGACAGGATGGTTGTGAAACCTGTTTGGAAACCTGTTTGACGGTCCATTTGATTCTACTGGTGCAAAATGACGTGTCTGCTTTGATGACCTGTGGAAAATGTGGCTTGTACTTTGATTGTCTAAATGAAAGAGATAAAAATATTATTTTCTTCTATATTTATTCAGGTATTCAGTTTCATTATTACTCATGTTAAGTACCAATTCCCTGAAATACTTAAGTGCTGTAAATTACTGTAGTACTTCAGTAAAAAACAAATTGCCCAAATAAGACTAGAATAATTGGTCTTCATTGCTATGCTTAACTAATTTACACCACTTGCAACAGGTATCCATAATATTTTATTGTGCATTGAATGCAAAATAATGGGGCGTGTAAACACAGCATTGAATGTTGTTTGGGGGATTCTGTCTCAATACTATTTTAAGAAACACCTGCTTTTCTTTGTTCAGTCTGCTGTGCAAAGCATCCTCATAAATTTAGATTGAAGACACGGATAATAGAATATTTCAGCAATGTTATGTATTCCGGTGTTGTGTTTGACAGCTTACCAGACAATTCTAGTCTCACAGTCATCTTAAAATTACACATGAACAAGGTACAGTTGCCAAACTTATATTTGTGTTTAAGTGCATCATTATTATTATTTGTTTTAATGGCTATCATTGAATTGGAGATTAGTATTCGTTAATCACAGATAGCCATAATGTAATTTACTCTGTTTAGTGTTTTGGCTAGTGTGCCTATCTTGTCACACAGCCAGCCCACCCCTCCGAGATGCCAGTGGGACAACTGGAGCCATTCTGCTCTTTTAATTTAGAAAGCCGATTCCGATGTCACTGTCGTCCCTTGTCCCCCACAAGGTCGCCGCGTGCAGGAACCTACGGAAAGGGGGCAGACTGCGTCCCGTAGCGCAGGAGTTGGTCGGTCACGCGTGTGTGCCACATCATCAGGTCATTTCAGAGGCCAGCACTGTGTCCTCCCTCTACTCTGCACAGGTGGTCATGGCCAGGCTCAGAATAATTTATGAGCTTTGGGTCAGTCTTCTCTCCACCAGGCTGGGTTTTTTGGCTCGCAGCCACATAGTGATTTCATCCCAGGCCTGGGAGCACAAAATAGAAGTGGCAGTTTGTTTCTCTGTCCACTTCGGCCACCCCTCCTCCCCTGCCCCACCTTTCCCCCAGCGGAGGTCGTTTGCGCTGTTTGTCAATGTTGACCGAACATTTTTGCATGCCTCCGTCGTGACCCCTGAATAAATGCATCAGCGCTTTTGTAATGTGAACTGTGCTGGTGTTGTTGTGCCAATTAGTGCAGATATCCCGCACAAACAAGCCTTCATCTTGAAAGCACTGACCAGGAACCAACGTGTCTTCGCTTCAAGGTGAAATGCCTCTCTTCAGAAATTCATGCAAAGCGACAGGCGGTTCGCTCAAAAGACTGTGTGCAGCTCCCCTAATGCACCTTATGAGTGCAATTCCTTAGACGTTCCCTTGACATCAGGTGTTGACCACCTAAACCACAACGTCATGTACATTTGACGATGTATTAAGTAGAAAGTCATGTAGGACCTTTTGAATCATTGATAGAAACACAAAATAACAACCCATCTTTGACATACTGTGGTGAATCTGAGAACGTTATAGTGGATTTCCAGCTAGAACCACAGCTAGGGATGGGTCAGGATGGTCGATTGTCGCTGTTTTTTGTTTCATTCTTTCCTGGTTTTTTTTTATTTGTTTGTATCACTTCTTAATTTTTTTAAAAACAATTGTAAACAAATTTAGCATTCTACATTGTGAAAAATTTTAATACTTTAATGTCTTTAATGTAATTTAAGAAAGTAGGGTATTCTCCATATGTGTAATAATTGTATATAATTGTACAGTTGTACAACCGGCTGCATGTACAGTACGTTATCCCACTTTTTATCTGGCTACTTGCCACATGAGTATATGATTACACACAAAATATTGATTTGAGGTATTTTATTAGCTAATTTGCAACGAATTCAAACCATGGTATGAGAAAATGGACAACAGAGTAATAGATGAAACATTTAAGTTGTACAGGTCACAATGACCCGCAGTACCTAGATGTGTGGTGTGGTGTCGGTGACTGACCAATCAGAAAAAAGTATTCCGGAGAGCTCATGCAGTAATGATGGTTATGGCTAATTTGGTTAATTTGAATTTCTGAATGGTTTTACCATTCCAGATTTACATTGCATGTTTCAGTTGATTGTGATTTTTTTTGTGTATGGACGTCTTTGACCTCTGCACTGCATCTTGCATAGCTTTTAATGTCACGAGCATTGCATTTTTTAAATGGTGTGTCAAGGTAAAAACATTTTTCTGTGTTGTATCATAACCCCTTCAATTCGTCTGCACTTCGTCTAACTGGTTTTCAACACAAAATGCATCCTATATGAATGCTTGCTAAGAAATACCTGCAATAGTGGTCTGGTAACTTATTATGATAATTTAAGGCTTGCTTGAAACCCACCATAAAAATATGTGTTTTTGCACATCCCTGACCACAGCCTGCTTTTTGGGTATGTACTTCTCCCCCATCTTTCCGTGCAATTTGACTCTCTAATTCAACAGTAATGACAACAAACCACTTAGAGGAACCGCTTCGGCAGCAGCCTGCCTTTAAAGCCCACTCCAATAATGCTTCTCTTTCTCACGAGCAGCTCTCAGATGCTAGCTGACTTTGATAAACTGAATTATCCTAGAGTGTCTGTCCTGTTCACACTGGGTGGTTGTGATGTACCATATTGCTGGGCTGAATAAATTAAAGCATTGGCTGCTGTCTTTCCTCACCTGCACCCTCCCTTCATTGTTTTCTCCGTCATGCTTGTCTTTTTGTTTCCTCCTGCTGAACTGTTTTATGAAAGTTAGTTTTCATTTGAGCTAATGTCCTATTAATTTCATGCTCCTGCACTCACTGAATAGGACACCATCCTTATATTTTTTCATTTTTTATTCATTGACGTGCCTCTAAAGTCGCTTATTAAGATTAGGTTTTCGTCCACGCTTCTAGTCCTCTCTCATTTTCTATTAGTAGAACAATTGGATACTGGATAGAGGTTGTGCCATTATTTTCTTTCCCTACTTTCAATTTTATTTTTGTAGCTGTAATCCAATTGGATTTGGGACACGCCTTAATCCTTGTTTGGTGTCTAGCGCTTAATATTTTGTTGTCATTTTTGAACCTCTAATTTAAACGCAGTGTCTGATGGACTCTTACCCCTGTTGTTATGTCTCTGATCAGACACAGTTCGAAGGTGATTTGTCTCTGACAAATCGATTGTGTTTTTTGGTTTAGTTTCCCTGATAGACTTTATCTTGTCAAAATATGGCATTTGTATTTTTTGCATTAAACCTGCTCTTGAACTCAAGGGGCATGGCATAAATCTCTATAGATGGTCATGCTTTGTGGTTATGAACATTTCCTTACATATGCAGTGTTTTGATTAATCACGCATGGCGTTGCTCGCGAAAGCTCCGGCCCATCCCATCTATGGCCATTAGTCACTGTCATCTACTCTGACTTTATGCACTGAATGTGTGTGCTATCTATTCACAATGCTTGTGTGCATGTGTGTGTGTTCCATATTCCTGCCTTTCTGCAAATAATACCTGTACAATTAAGCCACCATGATGTATTTTTTATCTTTTTTATAGTTATCTTTCTTAGCTTTGCACTAATGCAAAACACTAATGCTAAAAAATTTACCATGCTAAAATGAAACAATGCTGCTTAGGTCAGTCAAAAGAGTACAGTAAGTGGTTTTAGTGGCAAATTTTGTTTTTTATTTGCAACATGCAGTAATGCACAGTGGTTTTTGCGTTGTGTATTGAACACAAAAATACAGTAATTTTGATTGTGTGTAAAATAAATTTTCATTTTGAGTTGAGTTGTGGACAAGTAGTCCACAAACTGGTGTAATGTTTGCTCTTGCATACCACCAGGAAAAACAACAGAAAATCAATAGAAATATGCTTTGTATTTATTGTTTTTGTATTACTTTGAGTATCCTGTTTTGTTTTTTATCATATTTAATTCAGACTGTATACTCACAACATAATTTCTTTTAACTGTAGATTCCTGTCAGTGTAATGTTCTGCATCGGTTAAGAATTGCAGACGTTTTGGAAGCGTTAATCAGTCTCAAACATAATGAAGAAACATAATTTTGTCCCAGTTATTTATTTCTTTTAAGTGAACCACACCTGAATAGGAACTTAAACTAAAAAATGTAAACTAGTTGATTTAGATAATGTCTATTTAAATATGATAATACATTTCTGAATGGTTTATACAATCTTGAAAACTGTCACCCATATTTCCAGTCCTAGTTTTCTGTCTGCTTTTGGTTGTGTATTATGAAATTCTGTCCTTGCATTGCATGTGTCAGTATATTCCTCCATCACCAGTCCGTGCTCATTTCTGTATGTATGTCAGCATCTGTCTGGCTGTTGAATGGCCTGTATCAGCACATTTGTGTCTAGAGAGCGTACAATTGCTCTCCTGGGCTCAATCCGGCCCTGCGTGACTCTTTCATTTAACACTGCTCCAGGGTTTATCCACTTCCATAAGTCCAGAGATAGCGAAAGTGTCCCGGGTGCAGCCGAAGGCATGACACCCTAAACTATGAGGGGATCTTTAGGACCCAGTGGCATTATGTGGCGGTGGTGTTAAGGGGTGGGTGGGTGGATGGGTTTAAAATGGCTCTAGCAATTTCACCCGTCAGATCTGGTTAAGCTACTAAATGTAATTCGTATCATATATTTTTTTCCTGATATAAGCTGAAGTACACATCGCATGTGATTTCTCTGCTCAGGCTTTTGTCAGATAGATGTTATCAATTGCAGTAACAGCGGAGGTTTGGGTGCACGATTCGTGTGTGTTTTTCCATGAATACACACATGGCTTTGTGTGCGGGGGAAAATAATGCCGCCGAGTCACTTCGGTATCCACAGATGAAGGTAAATTGCAGAGGATACAAACCAAAGTGGTACGCTAATGTGACTGCTTGTGTCGTAGTTGTCACAGCTGGTTAACGTAAAAAAACAGGGATGAGCAGAGCAAGTTAGGCAACGACTTTGTTGTGGAATTGCGTGGGCTGAAAGAGAAGCATCAGTTGCAGGCATCTGAAGAGCTTAACTAAAGACTGTCACCCCTCGTTCACTGTTGTTGATTCTCAGCGTATTGATTTCCTTTACATTTGATTCTGTTTGAGGGTCGTCTGGTTCACACCTGCCATCCATCACGCCATGTTGGGGATACATATAGATCGAATTAGAAATAGAGAGGTTCATTCTTGTCCATTAAACGCTAGACAAGATTCACCGGGGAATTTAGCAGAGAGACACACGCATCGCAATAGAGCCCAAACAGTGCCCGACTGCTTTATCTGTGTTTATTTGTTTTCTCTGCTGGGATATCAGAGAATTCATCGCTGAAGAGTTAAAAGCCATGAATCAAACCAACCAGCTCTGATATGACTCACAACATTACAAACTCTGCCTTAAAATGTTTGTACATTATCATTAAAAAAAGCTATTTTTCTTCCTGAACCCTACTGTTGCGCTGTCTTGCTGGTTTGTTAAAGACTCCATTAATTCACTTGATGAGCAGTTTCATATACTGTGTTGACAGTATATAAACATTTCTATTAAAACTTAGGCAGAGCACCGAACTAGGGCTTGTCGCTGTTTTTTTATTTACATGGCTGGTGGGCATTAGTGATGTCACAACCATGAAACATAATTTGCTACTAGTCAGTTACAGGTAGTTTTAGTAGAAGGAACATTCTCATTTTAAAGAGCTTTTGATGAGATTTTTGCAAAAGTAAAAAAGTGGTAAAAGTAAAAATATGTAAATTTATGGCAGCAAAAAATGTTTGACACTGTGACATTTGAGTACAGTCAGATTTACTTACAATTCTACATTTTGGCAAGGGATGTATTTTTATTATTTTCTTATGTAACTTGCAAAATGCAAAAATTTGCTTAGCTAATTTTGATGATTTGAATGTAAAAATTGAGAATATGAAGTTTATATGACTCATAAGGCCAATTTGATTGTACTCCAAAACTAGTAAAAACTTGCAGCAAAAAATGTTTTTTAGTGCACACATATATTGTAATTGAATAGCTGATCTGTACATACCTTTACAGTTCGTGCAGGGATGTAGATTTTGGCGGTGTGACTTTGTCTCTGGAACTTTTGTAACAATACAGTCAAATGATACAATTAATGTAAATGTGACAAATAACATTTTCTGTTGTTTTCTCTAGAATCTGTGACCTTGTGCATGTGAAACAAGCTGCTACTCAGCATTGTGTCATCTCACATCCTCAATATGAATACATCTTTATTTATGTCCTCCCCTGGTTTCTGCTACGGCAGGCTTCCTTTTGGACTCTGGAATTGATAGCAAACAAATAAGACGGTCCTGCAGGACTGCGGGCGTACATGCTGTTATCCGCTGCGCCCTGACTCCTTCACCCTCTTAGTCCTCTACACAACACTAGATCAGACCAGGGTCTCCAGGGTTTCTCCATCCACTCAGCCAAGACTGTGTCCTCCATTCCCCTCACCATTCCCTTCACATTTCTGCTGCCATTGTTCCTTCCCCTCCCAACACCAACATCTTGACCAGCCCAGTCAACAAGAGCTCCACCCCCATGTGGTCATCTGCCCCGCTTCTTACTGTCACTAAGCTCCCAAACCACAGAGGTGTGCTGGAAAAACAGACAGAATGGCGAATCAGATAACGCAATGACACAGCAGATATTCCAAGCTGCGTTTTTGCCTACTCTGCAATATGCCAGAAAAACACAAACGCTTGCATACTTGTGGTACCCTCACAGCTCGATAGTTTCTCACTGGAGGGATTTTAAGAAAACAGTTGCCTCTTCTTGGCCTAAGTGCTGCATATTCCATTACCCGCAGCCGAAGCTAAAGACAGGAAAGCGTAGTTTTTTCGATTTGCCTTTGCCTACTCTTTGCTTTTCAGACATGGCAATTATTTCTGGCACCTGCAAGATCGAATGAAGGGGAAACTCAGACAATGTGCGGTAATTAGATCTTGTGTGTTTTACCCTGCGATTATGTGCTTGACAATTTGTCATTGAGTGGACTCCGCAGCTGTCTCTGGAGCCAAGGCACACGTCAATCAAAATGGCTCCACCTACTTTGGTTTCCTCCTCCACATTCTGCAAGAATCTTTTTTGATTATTTTGTCATCCATACTTGTCAAGTCTCAAAACGTCTTAACTATTGTGTCTCAGAGTTTGTCATGCATGCATGTAAATTAAATGATTGTTTTAGGCACCAATGAAATCAAAGCTGTTTTTGAATTGGCTTTCATTCTCATTAACAGTCATTTTTGTGTTTTGTGTGTTAGTTGTGCCTGCAGCGACTTTGTGGCACCTTGTCTCAATCCACCCCCTCCTTTTACCCCTCCTCTCTCCTCCTCCCATCCATCCCACATTTACACATACACATGTTTTTAATGGAGCGTTACATCTCCTGCTGCACTCCAGTGGAATCACCAGTTTCTGTCTGTATTCACAGAAAAGGCTCTTTCATCTAGCAACATTAGGCTGAGCTTATTTTTGAATCCATATGAAGATCACATTTGTCCATAATTGTCCCTTGTCAATCCTCAAGTCCCTGTGATTGTGTTCACTGCATTCCACTGTCAAGAGCCCACTGGGAGTGTAAATAAGCCAAAGTATATCTATTCGTATTCTTCCGTTTAGCTTTATTTAAATCACGCTTTCTGCTGTGCATATGATAAACACTTTTTCCCTGCTTTTCAGGTTGATAACAACTATTTCAAAGTGTGTTTTCCACCACACGTCACTAAAACAAAGTGCTGAGCTTTAGTAAGACCCAAATTCTCTATGCAGTTAACAGGACTATTCACTATTATTCTCAGAACAAAAAATAAACACTCCAGTAGCTACAACCCAGCCTTATCCAAAACCTTTGTTTACCCACCTTCAGCGAGGCTTCACAGTGAAAAAAGACAAGTTTTCCACAAAGATGGGTTGGAGCAATGGTTCAGTGGGCGTTAGATTACAGAAACCATGTTAAAGAGTTTGCTAGCCTCTGCCTGCTCTTGCTTTGAACCCTTCTTCCATCACAGACAGGTGGAGTTAGCCCAATCTTCTGGGACTTTAAGCTCATAGCTCTTTTCCTCTGAGCCTCACACGCTTCTGTTTAAATAGGATTTCAGCTGCATCCTATGCCGCTCTACTGATCTCGCGTCCAAGCCTGGAGCTCTCACTGATGGTGGGTCAGTGCGCTGTCCGTGGTGCTGATATTTGCTGGCTTCTGTCTGTGGTGCTGAACGAACAGCAGCCTCACTGCCGTATTAGCAAACTGACGTCTCCCTGGTGGCTAGTTGCATATCTCATCTCAATTATCTCACCTTATATGGATTAGGGATGTGCAAAACTACAGATTTGCAAAATTGGTTGTTGCAACACCAAAGTTATGGGTTTAATTTTAGGGAACACACATACTTGATATCTTTAGTTAAAAGCATTTGCAAAAATATATGTAAATACAAATGTAAATTATCGGATGTGTGAAAATTGTGTATGATCTGAATTACAATTTTAGATATTTTATTTTTTGATCTTTTTTATTTTAAATTTTATTTTAAAAATATTATTAACATGTTTATTTTTGTTGTTTTCTTGTTTATATTTTTGTTCTTGAGTCTTGTACCTTTTCATTAATATATAATCTGTCATGATTAGAATAAAATTCAACTATGAAATATTAAAGTGAATAGAGAAATATCATAGATGTTCCTCCTGAGGAATGGTGACAGTTAACAGGAAACAACTCTGCACAGGATTTTACAGGAAAAGTACAAACTAGTTTTAGCACATTTTTGAATCATCGCCTCTAGAATTGTTTGTGTATAAACAGATAATTCTACAGTATATACAGTATAAGGGAGCACTAACGGAACCCTCCATTTGCAAATGATCCACACTGTTTAGTAGTTGCCAGAGGGGGCAGATTTTTCCAGAATTGCAATTTCTTTAGTGTAGGTGGTGGAGGAGGCTCTGTTTTAATCAAGTCGATTTGATTCAGCTAATTACAAGAAACATCAGAAGGAAATAATGTGAGGAAGAGCCTCAATGGTTGATTGAATATGAATGTGGTAATTCAAGTGTGAGCTTTAAATATAAGCTCAACAAAAGATGCTCATGCATTCAGGGGGCGTTTTGTTGCGTATCTGCTAATTGTACATTCGCACCACGGACTCACTCCCTAAAGTGCCCTCAATGCATCCTTATGCTGTCCATTACCATGCAATGTAGGAGCAGAAAGCATGGCTAATTCTATTTGGTTGGTAGCTCAGATAGCGTGTTGACCTGGGAACTGGGCTTTGATCAGTAAGTATCGAGTGCTTTAAAGCTACGGTAAAACATTGCTGGGGAAAAAATGGCAGGTCTGGGAGGATTTGCTAACTGTCATGATAGCGCAGAAACATGCCAAATGGTCTGTCAGGGCTGCCTCTTCTGCTCTCTTCATTGTTATGCATTGGGTTGTAGTCATGCATCACGCTCAAGGGCAGATAATGACCTTAATGACGATGACCGCACAGCCAGAACTAGTGAAATGGTTTCTATTTGGATTTCGAACCGGTTTCCCAAGCATAGATACATTTTCAGAGACTACATCTATTCACTTACAAATGAGAACGCCACACACACGAGACACGTTGGCGTGCGCTGATATAGCCTGAGATGATTTCAGATACACTACATTTATATCTCCCACAGTGTTTTTTGTTACTTAGACAATAAAGACACTGTCATCTCAGAGCAATGCATACAGCGGTACAAAATGATCCTTCCTCGTGCAGAGCAGTGTGTCTGCCACGTTAAGACAGAATTACATGGACGATATATTTGGAACGGCAAAGGATTGAGTGTTACAGAAGCCAATTTGATCTAAATTGAACTACTTTTCATTCCAATTATGCTTTATATTTCTGCTCTTAACTCCCATCCTCCATGTATGCTCATTGGCTTTATTGCACAGTGCCACGTGTTGTATAGTACTGCCTTTATATAATTTTGTTGCTAATCCTTTGACAAACATAAGAGAATATAATCTTTCTCAAAACCTTTTAAATATTTTTTTAAGTACTGTAGCTCTTTACAATTATGTCAGCCTTTATCTTTTTTCCTCTATTTTCAGAAAACAACCCATAAGACCTCTTTATGTTTTGCTTATAAAGCTTTTCCCCCAGTGTTTTTCCTTTAAGGTCAGGTTTCGAAAGTTGTTATCGTTTTCAAGGTCTTTAGCGAAGTCCTCTTGTGCACGATCACGGTTATTAATTAGAGGGAAATGAGAAATTAAGCTTGCGTTTTGTGCGTTTAAATTAATTTTTCTGCGCTTTCAGAGTGCATATTGTTTCAGTATCATCGCTTCCACCACGCAAGCACCTTTGTTTATGGTTGTTGAAGACACCACAGAGCTCCAGAGCTGCAACATTTCCGTTCCTTGGTGCTGTGCATTCCTCATTAATAAACATGCATATTTTTTACTTAATGCCTGATGCCACTGCTATCCTTAGATTCTGTCTTTATAGCTGTCATTTTTTATAGTAGGTTCTGTTGACACAGTACTGTTGCCACTAAAGCACTTATACTCTCAGTTGCTATATGGGTGAAGGAAAGAGGTGTTGATTGACTGAGAATGCTTCAGGGGGCTCGGAGCTCTTTAAAACACTAGCTGCGATCCAGTTTGTGAATATTCATCTATGAACCAGCAAATTTGCAAAGCGAATGAGGGAATCTATCAAGTAGCCCAGTCTGCTAAAGTGCAAAGTGCATTGAAGATTGATTTCATTATCCTCAAAGAATCCAAGCTGGGGGAATCATACGCTTACGTTTTTATTTTGTGATCAAACTAGTCCGGTAATGGAAATGTACAATTAAAGGTCATAACTGTCTGTGCTTTGATGTGAATTACGACCAAGTTTTTTGGCAGTCTGTGCAAGTTTAAAATGAGATGTTAGTGAGCGTCGGGTTTGTGGTCATAGATTAACACTCTGTCTGTTTTTGATTTTCAGATGCATCTTCAATAAAGGATTTCCGACAGCAACGACTGAGTCTCATCGGTTGCTCGGTGGAATGCAGATGTGCCTCTCTGGAGCTGCTGAGGTTTCCTGGGGAAAAGGAAATCATGTATTTGACCTACTACCCTCAAAAAGCAAAATACAACTGCAGCAGTAATCCTACTTTCACCAGAGGGTGAGATGCATAAATCGTTCTTTTAACATGTCGAGTCAACCAGATTTTTAGGCCAGTTTTAAATTTCAAAGCACTAAGTACGGTGTGAGTTTTTTGCTTGGATTTCAGAAGTATTACTCAATGGAGATGCTCAGAGGAGAATCAAGATGGAGAATCAAGTGAAAAGAAACTCTTAGATACTAGAGGGTTTTAGAAAAGTGGGACCTTAGTATTTCTCTGACGCTATTTTTGAAAAGGCTGGATAAATTAATACTCTAGACTGGGAATAAATCTCTCCTTTGCAGTGGATTAAGAGAAACGGAACATTAGAAAAGAGGGATTAGGAGCTCGCAAAAAAGATGATGACGTGTAAGTGGAGGTGCAGCGCGAGGTTGTCGCAGGTGTTGCTGGGGCTCATCGTTGCTGTCTCGCTGACCGCTGCCCTGGAGTTTGACGGCCTGCCGGGTCAGTGGGTCCGATATGGACCCTGGCAAGCGGGTGCCACTGGAGAGCTGAGCTTCACCATGAAGACCAACATCAGCAAGGCCGTGGTGCTGTACATGGACGATGGGGGTAACTGCGATTTCCTGGAGCTACTGATCAACAACGGTCGCTTGCAGTTGCGCTTCGCCATCCACTGCGGCGAGCCGGCCTCGTTGCACATGGAGACACACGTCAACGACGAGCGCTGGCACCGCGTGCTGCTCACGAGGAACTACCGCGAGACCATGCTGGTGATGGACGGAGAGGCCAAAGTGTCGGAGGTGAAGTCCAAGCGTAGGGAGATGATGGTAGTCAGCGACTTGTACGTGGGAGGAATTCCACCAGACGTTCGTCTCTCGGCCCTCACGTCCAGCACGGTCAAATATGAGCCGCCTTTCCGAGGCCTGATCGCCAACTTGAAGTTAGGGGAAACTCCTCCTGTCCTCCTGGACAGCCAGGGGGTGAAGAACGATCTGGAATATCTGTGTACCAAGCAAAATCCCTGCAGCAACGGAGGACGCTGCTCAATTCATGAAAGCGAAGTGCTGTGCGATTGCTCCAATACTGGCTACAAAGGAAAATACTGCAGTGAAGGTAAGCAAGATGATGTGCTTTCAGTCTTTAGTAAAGATTTTTTTAAAAAATACCTTAGTGGATAATGCAGTCAAGGTTAAATGTTTGCTTTTAAGGAAATCCAAGGGCTCTGGAGTTGGAAGTTATTAACCATTATCTGATATGGCTTGCCTGTTTTCTGATTATTTGGTTGAGTGTTTTCTCTTATCGTCTTGCACTGCACTTAAGGTACAGTCTGATGGCTAAAATAATAACATTTGGGAACCACTAGCAGAAAAAAAGGTTAATACTTTTAGGATACAATGATATGCTAATGTAGGTGTTTCTTAATAGTGAGGGTGTTTTTTAGATGGTATTAGAGCGCATTAGCCCTTAAAACGGCTTGAGAATTTATGGCTAATGAGATATGTTTGGACACAGATCTCATTAGATCAGGTTCAGAGGGTTTGCATGTGTACCGCTGTACTGCTGTTTAAAGAAACCATTTATTTTTATGATCACTGTAAATAAAGGATCAATATCTTAAAATGTAAAAAGCCATAAGCACACATAAGAGTATAAGCACGGGCCAACAGATTATTTGTGTTTTGATATCAGGCTCGCGGCAGTAGAGTGGCTTTTATATTAAGCTCTGTAACAAAGCAAAATGAAAAAATCTACTTTTTGTAATAAGGTAAAATATCATGTTTAAAGATGCAGCAAAATCTGAATGATCTCACTACCTGCAAAAGTAATAATCTATAAATTTCTGTATGCACTATCTCCGTGAGACATCTTTAATATTTTAGCTACATTATTATGGAAAACACAACACAATGCAGCAGTAAATAATATCTGAGCATTTCATTTGTGTATTTCGTTACAGTCTCACGCCTTCAGCGATAGGCAGAAATAGTTAAAGTATGTCGCTGTAATTATAGCGGTGTACCATTTGTCTACATATGTACCATATTCCTCTGCTAATTCGATGAAAACACGGGCATGTGTTAGAGCACGGGAGAGCGATTTGCCATAGAAACTGTTCTAGGTGACATATGTAGACTAATTAGGGCCACTCAGCGATGTCTGAGCTGTTCGGAGAAGTCACAGTCTGTCATATGGCGGCGAGCGTTAAACCCGAGGCCAAATCTGCATGACTTCATACAGAAATATATTTGGCCTGTTTTTCCTCTAATTGAACAGGCAGTGAGGACAGAAACAGTGCCTGGTTTCTCACTTGCAGTAATGCAGTCTCAGGTCACCCATCGTCGAGTCTGTAGGAAGTAGTGCGGCAGATCCATGCGGAGAAACGGCAGCGTGACAGAGGACAGAATTCGGCATGTGCGCTTACAATTGAAATGAAAGATTCCAGAGCTCCAAAAGAGTAGAGATAGGCGACGGTCGCCGGACATCAGGTGGAAATAATTAATATTGAAAGTTGATAGGACAAATTGGATTTAGCCCTATAAAAAGCGAACAAATGGTTTTCTCGCACCTTGAGTCTTTCCTGGTACTCCAGGGATTAGCTGGCGAGTGAGTGACTTACATATCAAACAGACAGGGCTGTTTGAATGTTAATAAAGGAAATACATAGATAATTACGAGTCAGAGTGTAATTATTTTTTTTTTAAGTATTGATGTAATAAATCCTCTGAAGAATTAGACGAGACTCATCAAACAGTGCCGGTTAATTACACGCACGTCCTTTCATATTTAACAGTATGGCCAGACTCGGAGAGGCAAGTGGTCTCCATCGCCGTGCCCTTGTTAAGCCTCCCAGGTGAAATTTTGCTGCCTTTTACCCTCAAAGCTAAGAGGCCGTCAGTATCAATTAAGGCTGCCCTCACCAGAATGGAAATCTAGGCCAAAGCAATATATCAGTAGCGCGTCGTTCTCCTGTGTGTGCATCTTTTCTTGTGCATCTGCATCAGCCATGCTAATGAGGTCTGCTCCTAACATGCGAGAAGCGCACGGAAACTGCAGCGCTGGTCAGATTCTGTATGGCCGCTGCTTGGGTACTGTATATATAGCATTAACTCAGGCCTTCTGGGAGCTCTTTAAATCAATACTGTTACCATCTTAAAAGGCACATAGGCATAAACGTACACACATATACACACACAGGCGCAAGTGTTTCTCATTAACTGGACACTTTGATATGCTTTCACATAAGGAAAGCTTTTACTTGCATTATTTGTACAGTATATTAGGCCTCAGCGGTGCCTAGAGAAACATTTTATTGCTGGGATGTTATTCTTTCGTGAGACCTAATGGAGTTCTCAATAACGTTTCGTATAAGAATCGACTTTGTCTCGAGTGTTTCTCTTAAAATGCTTTAGGAGAAATAAAAATAGACCCTGATGAGACGATTGATGACATACCGTAAGATCTGTTATATGAACATATCTCAGATTATTTGGTCTGGAAATAAGAAATGACTGAATCATTGACTTTTGTTTGCTGGCAAGTCAGAACATAGTTTGAGAGACTGAAATGAAACTATAGACTTGTTATTTTGTTGATTACTGGACAAGCATGGGATTTTTGGTTTCCGTTTGGTCACAGTTTAATGACATTGTTATGTTATGTTGTTTAGGAGATTCAGTTAAGATATTAAAGAGAGCTTTACTTTCCAGAGCATATACCTTGTGACAGTAGTAATATGTCAGCCCATACAAATTCTGCTGTATAATTTAAACTGCAGTATCATTTTGACTGATTTCAAAAATTTGACACCAAAAAAACTCTATTCTGCAAAATGTCAGGATTGGATGCTTTCAGTGTAGACGGTTTCCTTGATTATAATAGGAGCAATTTAGTTTTGAGGTGTCGTGCCATGCTACTCATTGTACTGTAGGTTGTTTACGGTTGTAAAGCAACGTCACAACTTGGCACATTAATATAGAATGTGTCTGTGTGTTGTGCTTGTATCAGTGATTTTATGACAGCTCTGATTCATAATCTTTTGTTCTTAGCTCAAGTTTTAAATAACACTTGTTTTGTGGTTGAATTTCCAGGTAAATTGAACTGTATCGTGAAATATATCTTTATTGTGGGGTGAGATGTTGATTATATCGCCCACATCACAGTCTTGATTGTGTTAACAAAGGAAGAGCAAAGCTGTGATGGTGTCCAGTGTGCATCAGAATCAAAGCTTTTCATGAGCTATTGGAGTTCATTCTTTCTGTGGTGTCTCCGCTGGGCAGAAGAGACTCAGTTCACAGCGGTTTTTCTTTTAAGTGTGCAGGGAACTACACTACACTATAAGAAGAAGGCCATTCACTCCCAGTGTTTAAATAATGCAGACTTGGGTGTCAGTCTTATTTATCAACACAAATTAGTCTGCGGTGCCCTCAACGGCGAGCCGCGTGTGCCAAGGACACAAGCGTGCCTGTGTTTTCTTCTCCGTCAGGCATCTGCTGCCGTCTAGCAGTTTTGTATTTCTTTAGGGGCCAGAACGCAGGCGTGCGAGGTTAGCTATCGTTTACCCTTCTCAGGGCTCGCGTGTTTCTGCCAGCAACCTTTTTGTTCGATAATCAGTGCCGTAGTTTGTCGCGCTTGGCAGAGAACACAAGAACCCAAATAATGGCGTGCGCGTAAGGCAGCAATTCAGCAAATAATTAAAACAGGACATGAAACCTTTTTAGCTGCCTTGTCTATTTTTGCACAGGGGCCATTTGCAACCCAACACACTCAAGGGTAAATTCATTAAACAGCTGAGCCACTTTTGTGCAATGGGTTTTAGTGCAAAAACCAGCTAACCGTCTGCAATACAGTTTAAACGGCCGCTAAATGCCCAGCGCCATAAATATTTAAATGAAGTCAATGTCATTCTCTGTCATTCTTTTTTGTGCAAACATTTATAAATTTACCTTGCTATTTACCTGGTGCTAGTTACCTAAATTGTAGTTTAAAAGGATTGTGTATTTTTAGTGATTTGTTTTGTGATTATTTCTTTTGTTTGGTAGTTTGATGTGGTTTTATACAGTAGTCTATGTAACTCCATTTGTAAGGCATTGCATTGCAGTGCAAAGCTCTTAGGTTTGATTCCAAGACGAAATAAAACAGATAAAATATATAGTTTTAATTGTACTATCGGTTCTTTTTATTCAAATGCTTAGTAGTTCTTCTGATTAGCATTTATTTTCTTGTACTGTACATACTGTATAGATATTGCCAGTTTTATTTCATGTCAGTATAGAAACTGCAGCATTTCATGAACATTGTGTTATCACAGGTCCACAAGATCAGTCAACATAGCACCTGATTTTTGAGTCTTTGCAAGGTCACAATGAATGTCAGCTCTCCCTCTCAGTGGAAAAAGGATCTTTGTGTTAGATATATTGCTTGCATTTGCTTTCTTTGTTTAATAAAAGCAGCTTGTTGGAGCTTGTCAGATTTGCTTTTAGACCTCAGAAAGACGCCCCAAATCCCATCCCTGTGCACTCAAGTGCATTTGCTGCTTTGCCTGTGGCCTTGCATTTTTGAAATTCTTATAGTTGAAAACAAAGTCAAACTGCAGCGACACAAGAGCGGTGACGGAAATTCTTATTTTGAAGACCTTACCTGCCATTAATATAATTGAGATTACAATTACTTTACTTATTTCTTATCTGAGTCATTAAACATGAAAATACAGCATATTGTACATATTACATACAGTTGTGGCCAAAGTGATGTTCATCCTGGGACACTTAATAAATGATGTGCATTTATTTTATTGAGTCGAGGAGAACCTAACAAAATAATAACAATTAAAGTAATAATAATAATTAAAGTGTAGTACTTGTCTACTTTTTCTACATACAAGTTTTCAATGATGTGATGTAGTTTGCCCTTTTGCAAAATATTGTGTAGTATTTTCTTTCTTTTGTACCATACTCCTAATATTTTGAAGCTTAGCTTTTTATTGTGCAAATATCCCCTCTACACATGACTTTTGGCCACTACTGTTAATCTTGAATGTCAAGATTATTTTACCTTTACAAACCATTATGTCCTAGTGACTCTTTATTATAAGATTTCAGATGTTTTCTGTTTGTTAAATATGAGTTACAATTAAACCTTTGAAGAATTGTTTTAAAATGTCTTTTATTGAAAGATTTTATTCATAATTTTTTTCTCTTTGCATAGTGTACTGTATATTGAGATGTTATATAAGGCAGCTAAAGACTTGGACTGGTAAGATCATTGAGGTACAGTAAAAGTGAAAGTTTGGAAAATTGATTTTCTGCCGCTGTGTGTTGGTTCCACAAGCCCTAAACTCCAGAGAAAACCTACAATTTCTGTGCTTTTGCAGTTCTTAATTTGCTACATAACTTTCACACATACAGTGGAGATTGATGACCAGACAGACTTTTTGCAAAAACATAAACACGAAACGAGTTGTTAATAAGATGGTGGTGAGAGACAGTGTTACAGGTGAGAATGTTATTTCTGTCACCTTGTTAAATGTAGCTATATTGTGGACAATTACATTAACAACAACAACCTGTTAAATATATATTATATTTAGCTGTTTCTCTAAGTAAGACTAGATTTAGGTTTCATCTATCAAAGATGTTTCATCATATTTGACAATTGTGTTCACAATGAAAGACCCAGTTCAGATCAAGAAAGGGATTAGCATCACTTCACTAAATAGAGACAGATTACATGCCACTCCAGCTTTTCAAAACGACAGGATGAGATCATGCTAATAACCGGCGTGGGGTTAGCCTAGCGTGCTCATTTAGCCGTGGCGTGTTTGAGAAGCTCCAGACGCTGTCACCATGTCAGCTCTCACGCTCAATTCATTACAATTCTCCAGGACTTTGTTGCCGTGACCAATTTGAGGGAGCCGAGGAGAGCACTTGTAAAGGTTAAAGCGGCCCTTGTGATTTATGGGCGGCTGACAGTTTTGCATGGCCTGATATCCAGAGCCAAGCAAGCAGCTCCCACAAACACAGTGTGATTAAGAGATTTACTGTCTCGCTTCAGGCAATCGAGCAGCATTTGCGCCGTGGGTTTTTGTGTCGTCTTTTGTCCTGGCTTTTGTTGTGCTTTCAGCTCCCCCCTGCAAACATAGTCTCTGCACGCTAATGTCCTCATAGACGGGGAATTACATCTTATTGTATATCTGCACCTGTGATGCATTTTTTTATTCACCTCTTGAGTATGTTACTAGAAAGTTTAACCTGGTTTAATTCAGCTGCAGATGAGGGTGCACTTGCATATCCGCTGACATCGCCATGGCTGCATAATGATGATCACATCACGATTGTGAAATGGCAAAATAGCATCCGTAAAGATTCCGCTTTAATTGGGCATAAGGTTCGTCTCTCCGTGTTTTAAATAGATAAGAACCAGGACATGCGTTCTCATTAGCTCTGCAGAGCGAGTATTGTTGCCCTTCACCTTTAAGAGGTGCAAACAGCACTGCTCACAGCTACTTTTCCTCATTATCACAACGGCAACAGTGATCTGACTTACCCTCCACGACCAGACCATCCAGCTCCACACAAGCTCCACCTTGCAAGTGTTTGACTTCTTCCACTGACTCCTATTATTTCACACTAAATACTTTATCATGCTTTGCGTAGCCCGGTGCTCGCCCGTGTCTGTTCTGTGGTCTTGAGTATTCCATTAAGTTCACATATGTCCTTTTGGCCTTTCGGAAAACTTGTTCTGGATTTATTTTGAGGATGTAGGGCTGCAGCTGACAATAAGGCATTAATATGGATTTTCCAGATTTGTTTATAAATGATTCTTACTGATATTGAATGATTTTAGACAGGATTAAAGGTGTTGCTTTCTATGCTGTCTAAGTTATCCATTTAAAAAATGTTTCATAATGAAAAGAAGATAATTTGTTTGCACAATAAGGTTTTTGTCTGAAACACTAACTTCAAACATTCAAGCATATGCTTTCAGATCAAAAGGTTTTTAAGATGATGAGAAAGATTTTAAGTCATGTAGAGCTTTTAACCGGTAGTGTATGTTGTCTTTGATGTTGGATTCAGTTGTCGATCTGAAAATGAATCATCTACTGCTGTGGGGAAAAACAATCACATCTGAATGAACTAAAATCGCACATTTATTTTACCTGTTTTTAGTTACCTTGACATCAAATTTTCTTGCTGATTTAACTGCATTAACTTCAATCTTTTTTAGCTTCTATTTCACAGTTGATTGGTCAGAATATAAATTTGGAATTTTGTGCTTTATTTAAACATTGTAACAAGTTTAAGTCATGTAAAAAACAAAATGCTGGAATCTTTTGAAAATGTCTTCTTAGTTTCCCCATCAGACACATGGGATATTATGGGAGCCATGATTTGTAAACCACACCCCCAGTATGACATAATACTGACCGTAAAGTAGCTACCTTTTGTCCTGGTGCTGGATTAAATGTCACAACAGGATCAACAGGGCAAAATCAAATAAAAACTGTCATTTAATGCATGTGAGAATTGAAATGACCACGGCCGTAGTGGCCATTCTGGTTCTGCGGCCTTTGCCTGAGGCGTATGTTTGATAGCAAATTGCTTTTTGTGTGTGATCTTTTCCAAAACCTAGTAAGCTAATTATGAAGGCTGCTTTTAAAACATAATAGACTTGCACACCCTGTGGTAGGAAATCTCATTATGCTGCTTACTTGTTTTAGCCAAATCCTATGCAGCATTATATCCTTTGTGAAGTAGGCAATCCCATAATGCATTGCATTATGATAAGCTCAGTGAAAAATAAATCTAAAATGGTGGATGAGACAAGAGAACAGTTTATTATGGTACATTTTATTTAATACATATATATGAATGATCTTTTATAGACACTAGTACCACAAGCAGAAATTTTGGGCTCCTCAAAGCTCAGATGCGTTTTTCTGATTATGATTAAATATTTAAAAGAGCATATTTGTTTTTGGTTTTGACAGATGCTAATATCCAAAGTGACTTGCAGTGCATTTAAGGTACCACACACATTAGTTTTTGTATTCCCTGGAAATTGGACACATGACCTTTGTTGTGAGCTATAGGAACTGTGTGTAGGCAGGAGACGGCCACACAGCTCAGAGTTTGGAACAGAGCTAACGGTTTAAGGAATCCTACTCGATGCAGTAATACAGTTTAGTTTCATAAGCTAACGTTTATAGCTGTAATCATTGTATCTCAGAGATTGGCACTGAAACCAGCTCCCATGGGCCCAGTCATCTACTCTGCTATAGTTGAAGTAATGGCGAAAGCATTTAAGTGTATGACTTGATTTATGACTCAAACAAGTGGTGCACAAAGATTTATCATGTTGTAGTCTGACTGAGAGCTACAGTAAACTTCTCAGGGATGCAATTATAAGCTAATGTTTTTGCAAAAGTACTTTGTGCATTGCTCAAGTGGTGCTATTTTATTTCACATGCCCACAAAGATGTCATGTATAATCCTGAATAATACTTGATATACCCACTTTTAAATGCATTTTGTAGATAAATGGAATTGTATGTTTGTCATAATTTTTTTTTCTATTTATTCCTAAGATTTGACATTTAAACCACCTTCACTTTTTCAAATAGCAGGCATAACCTTAAACCTCAGTGAGTTATGTTGTTAAAGTTTTTAAATGTATACTGATAATGGCAAGGTGAGTCTGTCTGCAATGACATTTATTCTGCTCATCTCATTAGTTATAGTCTTTAACAGCCTGCATATAATAAACAATCTGTGCTGTTGCTGATGATTTTCTTTCTCTCTTTTCCTCTTCCCTTGTGCAGCTCTCCAGCAAGTTCTTGGAGGTAAGATCAATGATTCCTCTTTACAGATCTGATATGCTAGCGCTGATAGCGATTGCATTATATACTGCTTGGGTAGCGTCGTTTTCCCACTGCTTGTAAAGGCATTGTCAGTTTGTACTGCAGTTCTGCTGACTGGCTAAAGTCAGACTTAAACCAAACACCTGAATAAGACAAAGGCTGGATTGGTGATTTTGCACAATACTTGAGCGATACGTGAGCCGCCGCCTCATGCAGTGGGCAAATGTTTGTTGCGGGTCTGGTTATGTTGGGGAGGGTTTTATAATCAGAGTTTAACAGAGAGATCCAGGCTCTCCAGTTTTTTTCAGGCCGGAGGCTGAGGGCCCTGCAGCTTTAAATGATCTCTGAATTAGATCTGCTGAATTAGCCTGAGTAAGTGTATCCAAGGCCAGGATTAAAGCAGCTGGCAGTGGTCATGCAAAAGCGCTCTGCAATATACAGCTCATGGGGAAGATAAATTGAACTTTGCAGTCGGGGTGAGAACAGCGTATGAGATCCTGCGAGGCTTGACTCTCCATAACTCGCAGGCAAGTTTGCTAATGTCAGGGAAGGACTCACTTATGCATTCTTTTTACCTCCAAGTCTCTTTGAATTATAAAACATAAATGCCGTAGTTTTACTACTGTACGTCCATCCTTTGCTTTATAAGCTTTAAGGACCTCTATTTTTAATGTGGATGGATAGGTTGTGTCATGTGCTCTGCTGTAATTATATAAACTCAATCTTTATTTTCAAAGATAGTGAGGAAAAATGTCTTTCTGATCAGATTCATGACACCTGCGGTATTTATAATGTTTTGTATTTGACCTTGGAGCCGGTGTTTGGGTATGAAAATGGTGACATATTGCATTTGCATTATTTGGCAGGTCTGATTAGAATACTGTTAACAGAACAGGTGTAGTTCACCCAAAAAAGAAATATCTGTCAATATTTATTCAACCACATCATTCTCTTATTTACGAGTATATGGTTTTTCATTAAATTCAAAAGGAGTGATTTTGAAGAATGTTGGAAGAGTCTGAGGCACCGGATTAGTTTCATGTATGAATCAGATTCATCCGGTTCTTGAGTTCACCTCACTGATTCAATGATTCGGTCATTGATCCACTTGTCAAGTTAACAGCTCACTGGAGGGGAAAATCACACAAAGCTCCCTATGCTTTAGAAGACTTCCACATCATTGCATGGGCTACTTGAGCTGGTGCTTTTTGAAGGTTTTGCAAATGTGTTAACTATTGTGAACTTTTGTTATTGAAAATTCTATTGATATGTTCAGTAAAAAAGCATATGGGTTTAGAATGACCTCAGGGCAAACAAATAAAAACGGCAGTATTTTCTTTTTTGGGAGGACTATTCCTTTATGTCGCTCTGAACAGAAGGAGGCCACACTGAGACTCATGGTGTTTCAGCTTAGACTCTTATTCCTCTTTCAATTCCCCTGTGAAGCATTCAAACGCTACGTTACGCTAACATCAAATGGCAAGAATTGGACAGGGATGTGCCTTCCAAAGAAATGCTTGTGTGTTTATTGGATTAAAGCTTTCACACAATGTCAGCACTTTGTTTCCAGTGCAGAATGCATGAAAAACAAAGATGACACTCATTTAAGGGATTTCGCAACTCACAGCTACTTTTTTGTCACTTTCTCTGCGATGTAATGTGACATTTAAATGCTAGATGTAGATTTCTCATTAGTTGGTACATACACAGCATTTAAATTCTGTCAGATGGAAATGCTGACTTTTTGTGGATGGGCGTGTTTATGTCAGGACAGTTAAGGGAGGGTAATGGTGAAATAAAGATTAAATAGGGTGAATTCAGGTCGCTTGGGACACTTTTTAAAATAGAGATAAATGTCAGGGTTTTTACATTTCACATAGTTTTGCATTTAGTTTGATACAGGGGTCTTGAGTCATGTTTTAAAAAGTTGAAGTTTAGTTGAAGTTGAAGGATTTTGATTGCAAAGTGTGTTTTCACTACTTGATTATCGTGGCCAAAAGAATTCCAGACAACAGTATTATCGCAATATCTATTGTTGGTTATTGTTTTTTCTTTAAAACAGCCAATTATTTAGATTGATTTAGAATTGTGTTTATTTTGTGTTTTCTCTTTTTCACCAATGAATCACGCTCAGAAACACAAATGTAGGGAGGTGGATGGAGACTTTGTAAGTATTTGTAGGCTAAATGTAGGCCAAGTGTGTTGGATCGTACTGGTGCTGAATTATTTATGATGTTATCATATGTGTAGATTTAACACTATATCATTAATCTTGGTTGTTAATTTCACCAATATTGTCAATACCAGACACCCCTAATGTGTACCTTATGCTACATTATGAATGTTTGTCTAAAAATATATTTATATAAAAAATTTGGCCTAAGAATATCAGTACAGTATTGTGAGGTAAAATATTGCCTCACATTTCTTAATAATCGAGTTGATAATTTTTTAGGTCAAAATGTTTTTCCTTAAATTGTGTAAAAAATGTGTCTCCAGATCCCTACAGTATGCCAGACTTAACTCGCATTCAGTCTTAGTTACTTTGTGTCACAGTCATAAGATTTAAAGCCACACGTGCTGGGATGATGTATATCCTGGTTGCTGGGATGTTTTCAGGCTGATCATACCTCTTCTTCTATCCTTTGAGGAAAAGCTCTTATGTCACTGCTGCTCACATCTGTGCTAATCTCAAGCACTAAAACTCTGTTTATACATTTAGGTTTTGCTCCCGTTTTTGCTGACTTTAGGCAATGTAGAGCAAGACTGACCGCAATTACCGTGACCGGCGGTGTCCTGTGACAGCAGAGAGCATGTGAGAACATCAAAAGAAGGCCACGGCTGAAACCGCCATACCCTTTTCTTCCCGTACCTCAGTGACCTTGACATAATCCTCCCTCTGAAGGAAAACCTCCAAGAGTTTTAGCGGAAAGCAAACTAATCTCCTTTCGGCATATTCAGAGGTTTCTTATTCAGCGCTGTGCAGGAGCTAATCAGAGGAGATCTGTTTTGATATGCAGTAGATAGAGACACTGTTGTGGCTTTGAATTTGATATAGAGAGCATTTGCAAAGCAAAGCTTGATGCCAGTAGCAGCTCATGGACCGCTGACAGATGCTGTAAATTTTTAGCGATCGCTGGTGATTTTCTGTTTTTATAATCCTGTCGTTTTGTGTGTGGAGATTAGGGATGGGAATCAGCAGTTTAGTGTACAGGTATCTAAACCTGTGATATGTTGTGATCTTTCACTCACTTCTAGTTTCACATTAATCCGCATTAGATTTATTAGTTAGATCCGAATTAGGATTAGTCTACATTGAGGATAAGATACAGTGGATTTGCCTTCCCACAGATCTGTCCTAAATGGTGGTCAATCCAAAATGTATTCATTCATATTTAATTTTGGAATGTGAATATTAATACAATATCATAATATTATTAATATTAATAATAATATTAATAATATTATTTTAGAATTTATCCCCCAGAGACAGACTAAAATCTTAAGATAATGCTCTGCTCTGCCATACCGCATAATTTTGTCATGCGTACTTATGATTGATTTTGGGGGGAAATTTGATGGTTGTTTCCACAGCAACATACTGTAGGCATAGGCCAGAATGTGTGAGCAGAGCCTGTAATTACTTTTTCTGTTCGGATGAACGTTATAAAACCGCAAATGCAAAAATTTTCAATGTTTTATATTTAACATTTTTCTAGTATTAACAAAGGTATGCATAATAAATCACCACATGCATTTTGCAAGATACATTTTATATTTTGCATGAATTATTTTTTTTAATTTATTCCAGCATGTGGTTCAACACTAGCCATTTAAAAAATAAATCCCTCTTCCAGAAAACAATTTGTGTGGTACAGATTTTCATGCGAGAGCTATTGACTTGTTTCATTTGAACAAGATAAACACTCAACAAACACTTTCATCCAGATTATAGCAGGCAGAGATGTTGTTGCGGGAGCACAACAGCCAGGTGGAGGCGAACGGGCATGATAACAGCGCAGAAAAAAGGCAGAAGTGTGCAAGAGAAGCAGACAGAAAGGAGAGGAAGGGAGTGGGTTAGTTGAACGGGTAACGTCATACCGAGGGAGACACAGGAGCCTGTTGCTATGCCAACGCAGATGGGCCACCGCATTTCAATGCAGACGTCCGCAGCAGGCCTCTCTACGTCAGACAGCGGTGTAGAAATGATGTCGTGCATTAGCATTCTCAGAAAATAAATGTTTACATGCAGCATACGTTCTCTTTAAAATAGCAGCAGCTCTGGGCTAAGGTTGCTCAGCCCCTTGATCTGCTCAGTGGGTGCACAATCCTTCTACCTGTTTCATATTAAAATGCGCATCGCTTAGAGGAAAGTGGCACTTCTTACTGAGCCATTACTGTCTGTCGGTCTATCTCTTGCTTAAATTAGCTGAATAAATCGTCTCTCTCACAAATTGAAGAGTGAAAGAAAAATTGATGGTTGTGGGAGGCCGAGTGCTCATTGGTCGTGATTGAAACCTCTTAATGTAAAAATTCCTTAATGCAACGCAGCGTGGCATTAAAACGTAATCGAAGTATGAGACCGAAATCAATTAATATTTAATGATTATTTCTGGCTGTGTGCTTGTTCCTTTTAGTTAAGGCTGTTGAGCAAGAAATATGATTGTAAACACACTGTAAATGCCTTCATTTCACAGCAGAGCAGCTCCGCAACCTTTTTCTCTGCGCCGACCGTTGTTTAAACATTTGTTAACAAGGTGTGTTGCTCTTTAATTCTCCGGCGGTTACGCGTTCCCTCTGTTGATGCGGTTGGGGTTTTCGATTTACTCCATTACTTCCCAGTTTGTAGGTAATTTCATCTTCATTTTTCAAATTTGAGGAGTCGTTGTGGCATGAACTGTTATGTGAAACAGATGTGACAACTGACTAGTGACGGATAGAATCACGAGAGAGCCGCTTTTATGTGCTTTTGTGACTGAAATTAGAACGAATGAGGCAAAAGAACTCCATTTTAGGTGGAAAAAAATGCCAAAACAGATGGCAGGGAAGAGTCTGGATATGAGGTCATTTATAAATAAAGGAACTTATATGTCTGAAAGTGTGAGAAGCACATAAATTATGCATCGTCTTCAAAGGCGATGCTCTTAGCAGATGGGCATCAGAACGTAAGGTGTCACCAGATAAATAGTGGATTTGGCTACAGATAGATGGATAGAGAAATTGTAATGACATCTGGGATGTTAACATTTATTGATGTTTGTTTTTTTTATTTCACTTAACACAAAGCATTGTTTCTGAGCAAATATAGCATAATATCTCACCATTCAGGTTTGAATAGGCATGCCAAATGCAGAAATATTTAAACGAGCCAGGGTAATTTTCACATTGCAGAGCTGTTAATTGTTAAAAAGCTTTTGTAGAAGCCTTGCAGAGTGCAGATATTACTGTCATTGTGCTTTACTTAGATCTTGTTTCTGTTTATCATTGTTTACCGTTCCCCTGCGATTTCACATTTTTTTTGAAGTCGCCGCACAACACGACTCTTTCTCTGCTCTCAAGAACGAAATTTTTTTTTATCTCCCCCGTCCTTTCATTTGTGATTTTTCTTATGGAATTGGCTACACAATGACTAGTAACTCCCTGTTACAATGATCCATTCTCCAGCTGTGTTATCTCCCTAATAGAGTGCAGCATTCGCCATAGAAGCAGCAAGGCCAATGACGTTACCGCAGTAATTGTCAGGGAATCACACAGGAACATCAGCCAGAACAATGCTGCCGTAACTCGGCTCTCTATAATCACACTTTCCCTTTGTTTCATAGAAATGAAATGCATAGGCAATGAGAGCTCAGACCCGGGCCTGTCCCTTTAAATATGAAATTGTTTTTGCCATGCGGCTCCTCGGAGAGACATTTTGGAATTTAGAGGAAACGTTCCTTCTTTTCAATTAAAATATGCCTTGAATGCACTTCAGTTCACCAGAGGACATTCAGCTAATTTGACACAATCTCTGTGATTCCTAAAGGTAATCATGTTTTCTGTAAAACGAAATAAGTAAGTAAAGGTGTAAATGGAGTAATGGTGTGTTTTTATGAAGCTCCCCGCTGGCACTCTTTTCAATCTTGCATTTTCTCACGCATGAGCTGTTGGTCAAATACCTCCAGTCTGCTTTGCTTTCAAGTCAGCACTTCTGTATGAAAATGGCGTGGCGTTTTCCTGTACGACTTGCCGTGACTTTGTTGGCCCTCGTCTGGTTTTGCAAAGCAATTTGTGATTGTCTGAATTTCTGCTCGGCTCACTATCACATTAGTCGGAGTAAACAACAGCAACTGCACCGTGATTACAAGAACGCAAACCGCCGGATAATGGCTCCCGCTTTGGTGTGTGTAATTGATTGGTATTGAGCTGTCAGGCAGCATACATTATTACAGCACTGAAATCAACGCTCAGGCCTTTCTGTTAGGAAGCTGATCGACGGGTTACCTACAGCAGCCTCTGTGCGCTTTGCAGAATTGATCTCTGGTCCTGTCGGCTTTTATGAGACATGCCCTCGGTGCTTTTCTATCTCTCTTTGCTGTTTTATGAGACTGTGGCTTTCAAATGCAACATTTATGGTTGTTACTGCTATAGTATAAAACATATGATCTAAGAAATGCTATCTGCCAAACACTAAATATGTGCTCCATTTGGAGAAAAAGCATTTTTTTGTAAGCAAGTGCCTTTGTGGCGCTTGTGCCAATTGAAATGCTTTTTTCCCTTCCTTTCCTCTCCTCTCCTCTCCTCTTCCCCCTCCCTTAACCCCAACACCTCTTACTGCCCTCCCCTGAAGAAGTGTGTGTTTATTTTACCTTCCTCTTTTTTTCCTTTGGTTTCCTTTGAATTTGGCATCCATGTTTGCCTCAGGATGTCTGTCACAAACTGCAGTCAAACGTTGTGACAATGCTTTTCGTTTCCGCCCGTGCCTTTTTTATGACCCTCTTATTTCTTTTTCCCTTTTTCCTGTTTCTTTCCCTCAAGGTCTGGCGCACCTGACGTTAAAGAGCCAAGGTATGGGGCCCTTCCCGTTTCTTATTTTTGATTTCTCCCCTTTTTTTCGTGCCTAACCCTAGCTTCCACAACTCATTGAGTCTAAAACAAGGTCACTTCCTTTGCCCCTTTTCTTCCATTTCTTTGTCCCGTGACCCTTTCATTCTCTGCTATCTGTGTGTTCTTCATGTCCGTCTTCTCACCCTTGTCCTGTCCACTGGCCCAGCACCAGGAGCAGCTCCTCTGACGGCCATTCCAGCAGCAGGTAACGCTCTTAAGCTCTCCCTCACATGTTTGTTTTGGTCCTTGTGTCGTGCGGTAACAAACCGTACCCAGAATGCACAGAGCCAGAGCTCTGCTGTCATTCTAGCTGTTTGGCTTGATCAAATAAAAAGTAAATAGTTATGCATTGTGCTCCTTTAATTTTTTATTTTTCTTGACTTTATCATGAGTGTGTACTTGAAATGCAAATAATGTACCGTTTAAAACATTTCTTGTCTCCTTTCAGCCAAAGCGTCTCATTGTAGCATTTGATAACTGTCATTTCACTATCTATTATACACTTCACATTCTTTTATCAGCATGTATTCAGAATTGCAGTGTAGTCAAGCTAAGCTTTAAAACTGCAATTATTTTATAAGAGTAGCCTACCGTGGCACCGCTTGAAACGCAAAAACACTTCAGTCAGACTTATTTATCTAGCAAATTTAGACGGCGCACCCTCGCCGCATGCCGCAATAACAGAAGGCAGCTTGATTCCGTAACTGACCTGTCAATCTTAATTACTTCTAGTGATTACAGGCGTGTGCAAGATAAGCAGAGTTCCCTAATTGCGTGATTTGCTAATGAATGGTTCACGAAACTCATACAAAGATGTATGTCTTTATCAGAAAGTAACGCTCGCTGGAGTACGTTGCCATTGGATCTGACAGAGGATTTAGAGAAAGATGTATGTTTTAGACATAATAAAGGCATGCTATCTAATGTAGATGCTGCACACAGAGAGCGAAAAGTTGAAATTTTGACCGTCATTTACTTTATGGCTTTCAAGTTTTAACTAGAGAACACAGTTTAGTCTTTTTGTGCATTTAAAAAAAATACTCTGTGCTAATTTTCCGTTTTTTAGCATCTTGCTTGTTAAAGCAATTATCTTAATAAGCATGCACTCCTTTTTATTTTGCAGTGACTGCTTAGCGTGTATTTTTGAAATACGGCATGTCAAGTAAAAATAAATATATTAAAAGTTGTCTCTAAAAACACTTATCTCAGACCCTGTATTCATGCTCCATATGCTGTCTCTGTTGTTCAAATAGTAGAAAGGGTCCTAAGCGTGGGACTAATTTGGAATTCTCAGCCCCTCATTTGATCCCAATCCGTTTGCATGTTGCTAAGCTAATGACGTGATACTTTAACAAGCATAAAAATACATACAATTTTCCCAAAGAACGCTGTCTGCCTTTCAAAAGAGTGCCTTAACACGCTGCCTACGGTGGGTAGATTTTGAAGCAGAGCGATGGATTATAGTGAAGAACAGGTTCACTGCCTATCTGGAGTAATTTGACCTCAGCAGTAGCCAGGTGCTCACATTATCCAGATGAACTAAACTACACTTCTTTTCCAAGGATTAGAGTGGAGAGAGAGAGAGAGAGAGAGAGAGAGAGAGAGAGAGAGAGAGAGAGAGAGAGAGAGAGAGAGAGAGAGAGAGAGAGAGAGAGAGAGAGAGAGAGAGAGAGAGAGAGAGAGAGAGAGAGAGAGAGAGAGAGAGAGAGAGAGAGAGAGAGAGAGAGAGAGAGAGAGAGAGAGTGTCCCTGTGGGCTCTGATGTGTAATAGAGACTTTTAATTACAGTGTGGGTGGAGGGAGTTCAACCCATCTTGTTAATTATTAGATACTAATGAGTAACCTTAATTACTAGCAGGGATGCAGGACAGTAGTAATCTTCAGTAGACTTTATTTACACTGCACCTTTAAAGAAAAAGTTTGTCCAAAAATTACAATCATTTACCCGTCCTCATGTTGTTTGGAGTCAGTATGCTGTTATTTTCTTTGTGGAACACAAAAGGAGAATTTTTAAGAATCTTCATGCATTTTTAAAAAGAAAATCTGCCTCATTAAATATGCATTTTGTGAATCTGCAGATTTGTAAATGAAATCTGAGTACTTGATTTAAATAAATCTTTGATTACAGTCCTTGAAGGAAAGTGTGTAGTCAATGCAAAAGAACAATGTGAAATTGTAATTTGAAATTTTTGTAAATATTTGAAATACTTGCAGTACATAATGACGGCAAGCTAATTTTATGGAAATTTTATTTCAGTTTATCTGTTAAAAATAATGAAAAGCATTTCAAAGTTTCTATGTCTCAGTAAGTCAGACACCAATGTAATCAATGGTGATGGCCCTTAGTTTACATATGACTGTGATGGGCAGTTCTTATTTACGTTCAAATTAAATTGTCATGTAACTTAATATGAAGCTCCATATGGTGCCCCAATGAAATGTCATTGCATCTTGTGTGGTTTGTGACCAAATATCCACCAATGGTAATTAAACATGCGCTCTATTGATGCTTACCAATTTACAAGTTTGACCATGGACTATCATTTTGTGTTTCACAGAAAAAACCCCCACTGTTTCTTTAATCATTTATAGTAAATAAAGGAAAAACAAGAAGCATTTCTGATAACTATCTCTGAATGAATGAATGTTCTCCTTCAGCGGTGGGAATCTGTACACTCATGTAGCTCAGACCTCTGCTGAGGGGAGAGGAGCTCATCTTTCTCATTCTGGCCTCTAGCTGCGCTTGCAGATCAAATGTGCCAAGATTGATCAGTTGTGGAAAAAAGAGGGGCTATTTTTTGTCGCCTTTCCTGAGGTTTTATATTGACTGCAAAAAGTAGAGCGAGTTTAGATGCCGGTCCTGGGATTTATTGCTCCCAGACGTTTGGAACTGCTTGTTGTCAAGAAGAACTATGTCAATAGAGACTTGTATACTTTTTCAATGCATAGTTTCTTGAAAAAAAAACTAAAACTATTCTGATTGGTCAATCACAGCATTCAGCGGCCACATTATTTTTGTATAGTAAGTGCTTAACTGTATATGTGATTGTTGTCCTGAACAATCAATTTATCTCTGCTAATTTAATGTCTCTGGTGTCTTACTTAAATAAATATATTTTACCTAAATAAATATTTATGTATTTTTTGATAAGCAAGAAACCGTACACAGTATAATAAACATCATAATATACAATATAATATACATAATATACACCTATTGTTCATACACTATTCACCTGTAAATTACTGTTATTATTTTAATAAAGTACAAAATGTCTTGTTAGTCAAACCAATGTGCATAAATAAATAGACAATTTTATGTTTTTTCACTTTTGTATCTGATGTATTATTAGAGCAGCATTTTTTTTTTTTTACCTAAAATGAATTAATAAATGAAAATATTGAAGTCTATGAAAAGCTCCCACTAGATGCATCACTAGAGGTCTGTACAAGAGAAAAATGAACATATGGAAAGAGTTTTTTTCACTGCTTGTAAAACTTCCCTACAGGAAACTACCGTAACCTTATTTAATGCGTCTATTCACCCAAAACTAGAGTAATGAGCAAGAAGCTGCTAATTGGGAAGAAAATGTTTCGGTAAACAGTAATGTATCATGGTTGCAACAACTTTCCCGCGATGTTAAGATTTCGACTGCCTTTCCTCAATCGCACTTTAATAGTGCCTTGATTCAGCTCCAGACACTTTGTGATGAGTTCCCATCCCTTCAATCAAAACATTTCTAATTCAGCACAGCAAAATGTCACCCAGAGCGAGAGCTGCGTGCCCACTCTCATGACAGGCAGCTATGCAGAGGGCTTTTATTTGAAAATAATCACATTTGTCAGCTAGTGGTTATGTTTTACCTCTTTTTTTCTTCCCTTTTTTGATCTGCCAACATTGACAAAAATATCTGCTACACATTTTGGGAAATATAGCTACACAGTGGACTAAAAAAATTGTGTTTTGCATTCAGCATGACAATGAATATGTTGAAAAGCACAAATTTGATTGGTTAGTGTTATACTGTAAAAATGCAAAATGTGCAATGGTTAATTTAGTTTTTTTTTTACAAGAACACCCCCTTTATGACGACAGATATTTAAAATATGTTGTTGCCAGCTAGACTAAATTTATCTGTAATTTCCCAGTGCTCTTTGTAAGGAAAGCACGCTCACTTAGAGAATGGAAAATGTGTTTTAATGAAATATATTTAATAATATGCTAAAGGTATTCCAGTAGGAGCTATGAGTTGTTGTTAAAGACAGTTCACCCAGAAATGAACAAAATGTGTCATCTGTTCACACTCATGTCACTCCAAACCTATTTGACTTTTCTCTGTATGACTCTTTCTTCTGTGGAACACAAACGGTGATGTGAGGCTGAATGTTTGTGACTGACAGCCTCTGTCACAATTCATTTTTTTCTATGTTCTGCTGAAGCCAGTTTTCTATGTTCTGCTGAAGAAAGTCATGCATCCAATTTAAATGATAACAAAATGTTTATTTTTGGTTAAACTATCACTTTCTCCTCTGCTATCCCAGCCTCTATTAGGACTCATTATTTAAAGGCTATTGAGAGTAGATTTGATTCTAGTCATTTGTTTCCTTCATTTGTAGTAATGACTACATCTCCCCTACTAGATCCCCAGTAGTTTAGCCACAGGTAGATTAGGTTGAAAACGGAAGCGTTTTTCTTTCTCCGGGTCTAAAAGCTGTGATTGTTTACTGTACAGTGAGCACAATGAATATTGAGGTGTTCCACTGTCAGTGTTTGTGTGACCCTTAGAGCTCGTGGACTGCTGAGAGAACATCTGCTTTCACTGATAGCAAGATCTGCAGGAGCATATGGAAAACCCGCCCATAATGGCTTCTGGGGGAACACATAGGAATGTTACCAGTTTTTATTTATTTATTTGCAAAGGCATTATTTTGGAAATGCAAGATGGCTCCAGGCATGAAAAATAGCAGAAACTAATTCTTATAGTTTCATTCTGTTGTTCCACGTTACTATTAGGCAAAAGACATAAAGTTGTCAGGAAACAATATTTTTTTACAATAAAACCTGTTACAGAATCTGATGTAGGGGAGATAGAGTCTAGGCTCATACTTTTTTACTATTTTTACTATTATTGCACAGATGAACAACCAAAATCTCAATTTTACTCTGTCATTTTATCACTCCACAGATAGAAAAAGGTGTTATAATAGGAACATACAGTTAATCAAATGTAAATACCCTAAAGTTGACCGCTGCTTCATTAACTAAAATCGTAACGTTTACTAAATAACACACATTTAAAACCAAAATGTTACTAAGATACCCCTTGCAACAACTTTCTCATTTGACTAACAAGCTTTAGTATTGCCTTACAAATATATAGAACTTGTTTATCTATTAATAATTGTCATTATAGGTTGTAATTGGATCAGTATGCATGTCTTGTATTTGGGAGTCATTACTAATTTAGGCATGTGTAATTTTCCTTTTTGCACTGAATTTTAGAAATATTGATTACACTTTTAAGTGTTTGATTAAGACATACAATGCATGGTATTTCACTCAGGGTGGATTTCTCAGTGTGAATGCAGCACTTTTTCTCACCATCGCTTTCAAAATTCATCTCATTTTCTTAGAATTACAGCAGCTCCTGCTGCCTGTGGAAATATGCCACTTTTATATTCATAGTTTGCAAACAGAGCAAAATGAATTCTTTCAATGTGAGTAATGTGATATGTAAATTAGTCATATTTCAGTGTTCACTAAAAGAGCTATTCTATACTGTAACCATTGTTTGACTGGGCAGTGCTATTTATACTGAAAAAAAGCACTGTAAATGCATGTTTCGGGGGCAATAAATTAGACTCATAATCCGGCATGATTTAATTTTTTTTATTTTTAACTCCACCTCATTAATTTTTTGTGCATAGAATAAAAACAGTGCAGAATGTCTGTCTGCTCATTTTAACTTGCTGTTATTCAGGTATTTCTGTAAATCAATACATAAGCCAGTTAGTATAAATCTCAACCGGATCCGCTGTGTGTCTCAAGATTTTAAAGATTTACTTTCTAATAGGACTAGATAGAGAAATGAGTTGAGTTTCGGTTTTGTGCTTTGTCTTTTGTCCTTAAACCAAAATCTGCAACGATGCCTCTGACTGTGTACTTTTGACTTCTTTTCCACAGGTGATCCAGGATCAGGTAAGAATCTTTTCTTATTCTTTCAATTTTTATAATGCAATCTCAACCCTCATCCCTTGAGAAAGCACACAGTTGCTGAAAGCTTTTTGATATGCATGTTTGATATGATATGCTGCTGGGCCTGGATGTGGTGTTTAGCATATAGGGGTTTTGTGAGGAGACATATGGCATTTCATTAACGTTTGGATTCACTTTTGTCTTGTTTTTTTTGCTGCAGTTGTTTTTTTTGTGTCTTGGGGGTTGCACGCTTGCTCTTGTGAATTGAATCGTAATGCCCTGTCTTTATCTATGCATTACATCAGAACACACAGCCGGAGTGGCCAGGAAGCTTTGAAGCGCTTTGAAAGCTTTTATAAGTTCCAGCGCTCCTACACACGTTACCCTTTAGACAACAGCTCGAAATGTATTTGAAGTGATTGATGCAGACATAGTTTTTTCACATTCCACGCTGAAATAACCACATTTACTACCCGAGGAAAGTACTCCACTGAATTTCGACACGCTGTATTTCGGGAGCTTAGTCATAGTCGCACGCTCTGCTCCTGTTTAATTAGAGAACTGTATCACAGATCTAAACTCGCCATATCCTCCCCGCCAGGTGACTCAAGATGAAAGACTAGACGCTTTATTAAATCATATTTTCAACGATTTGACTAACATTTCCAAGGGATGTATTAGCCATTAGCCACAGCAGTTATCTTGGCTTGAATGACTTCTCACTTCAGCGCTGAAATATGTAAGGTGGATCACTGTGTATTGGTCAGCTGTCAAGTTCTTAAATAAAATAAATTGCTTTTTGAAAGGTGCCGTATATCAGTAACAGTGGTATTATATCAGATTGTGTGATCTGACAGATTTTAGATGGGAGAGAGGAATGGAGTGTGTGTTAATATGCAGGGCGGCGCTCTGTGTCACCTATGACCAGATCTGCCACTGAACAGACATGGAGGTTTTAATAACTAACCTCAAATATCAGATGCTGTTTTCAACAAACATAAGCAAAACATCATGGCAGATTTTTAAGAGTGCTGACAGTTAATCATATATTTTAACAGTGCCGTGATAAAAGACATAGTGTTGACACTTTTCTAAATAGGATCTAGCAACATCTATGAGGTGCAATATAATGATATACAGAGTCGCTAAGTGAAAACTTTACTATATTATAGCTGTTACTATATGGTGGTATCACTGAAATGCTGTTTGGACCAATCAGCATCCAGGACCAGAACTATCTTCGGACAATAAGACACACCATATGTCTTATATAGGATATCACTAATAGTTAATAATGTTCTGAAATAATTTATTAACACTTAATTGTTTTGCTAACCTTAATGGAAATATTACATACATTTGTCTATTACTAAATATGCATAAATGGATAGTTTAACCAAAAATAAAATTATTTGATCATTTATTCACCCTTATGTAATTCCAAATGACTTTCACAAAAGAAGATATTTTGAAGAACGTTTGTAACCAAACAATGCTGGGCCTTTGACTTACACTATACAGAAAAAAATCTCAATTATATTTTTCTGTAGAAGAAAGAACCAAATACAGTACAGGTTTGGAATTACACAAGTGTAAATAAATGATAACAAAATTTTTATTTTTGGGTTACTAGCATTATTAAGTTTGAAACATAAAATTGCAGGTTACTTTACATTATATCTTTATTAAATTAGTAGTTAAAATTACATCAAATTAGCATTTCCTGCAAAAGGCCTGTATTTAACTGTTCATTCGCTGCATTAAAGCTGTGGCACACTGCATTCACCTTATTTAAATTCATGGCTTTAGTATGTTTCTTCATCTCTGAGAAGAGATTGAGAGAGGTGGGGGCTCAGGCAGTAATATGTTATGGGGGGTGTGGGGGTCTTATCGTCTTGCAGTTGGAGTGGAATAATGAAAAGAGAACTTTGTTTTTAATTAAAGCGGGACCTTTGGGCATGATTAAGGGGCTAGTGATTAATCACATCTCTGGTCCACTGAAGAGGCTGTGCAGGTCGGGCCTAAAGCCGGTGAACAGGAATGATCTGCTCACAAAGAGATGCGTGAGGATTGCGGCACAGCGGGACCCTTCTCTGTTTTTTTACATACGGACGTGAACCGGTATGATATTTTTGGACTGGATTTCCGCATTTGAAAGGTCAGCATTGTAAGGGGATACACACACAGTGCCGAGTGAACGGTGATATATCACAATGTGTTTAGTGGCAGAGCAGAACAGCTGACTCGATTTTAACATCCATTTTTATGTTCAGGAGTAATGTCTGCATTTGAAACGATAAGCTTGACCCGGTTAATGTTGATTAGTAATAATATATCTTAGCGATATTTCAAACCCAGTGAAGGTACAAACGCACGTGAGAAAGATAATGACCCAGCCACCAAACTAAGCTAATAAGTAATCTTGAAAGGTATAATAGCTTTACAATAAAAGAACATATCGTGTCCTTGAAGTGGCCTTGGCATTCAGCAATGAGAAGCAGGGATAGAAAAAACATAATTTCCTTAAGTGCTTGTTTCACAGGGAGCTTTTCCTGTGATTTCTCTCTAACATCTTTCAGTCTTTTTGTCTCACTTTCTTCTCAATCTCTCTTCCACTTTCTCCTATTTGCACATTTGTCAACAAGCAGCAAAAACAGCAGCACAAACATCCACGCTTATTTACCATAATCAGATTGTTAACTTGCGGGTATTTGAAGTAAGCAGCTGCCCCCCTCTGTTGGCAAGATCGTATCACAGTAGTAAATATCACAAAGACACAATCCTTTTACCCACTCTGCAGTGACTCACCTGAGACTGTGCTTCTTGATTGTAAAGCCATGCGCTGAATACTAAACAGAAACTAACAAACACTCGCATTCATTTTATATGAGACCCCTCAGACTTCACCTCCGCAGGGGTTCTGGACCCGCCGCCTGCATTTTTTAAAGCGAATTAATGCGAGGAAATCTCCACGCCTCGTTCCTTCCCGGTTCTCATCCGTGCAGAAATCCAAGCCAAAGTTGCTGGCAAGGTCAGGGCTCAGAGCTAGTCCAGAAATTAATCTACAAAAAGCGTAGCCATTTCAGACGATTCAGGAGATGTGGAGAAAAGGCTTCCTCTCGTTTCAATGACCTTGAAATCGTTTTTTTTAATTGTTATATGATTAACCCTTACCGCATTAACACTTACCCTACCAGATATCGGTGTTGGTACAGTTTGTTTGGTTGTTTAGGATCTCTGTGGTGATTTCTTCTCTCAGGGATCATCTCCTGAAGAGGACATTAATCAATGCAGCCGTAACAGCCATCATGATCTTTGAAAAGGTCATTTTATTGGTCGTATTGCTCGGTGACAATCAGAGTGTCAGATCTGTTAAGAACACATCTGTTCACAGGGGTAGATGCACAAATCCCATGAAAACTCTTCTTGAAATCAAAAGATTGTTTTTTTAGGACCATCAGGTTTGTTTTTGCATTGTGACATTATTTTCATGGCATTTAGGCTGAGATTAGCAAGTGGTTTTCTTAAAGGGTTTGATTTTTGTTGTCCATTTAAATGGATAGTTAAATGGAAAAAAATGAAAATTCTTTGATTTATTTACCATCATATCATAACAAGAACATATTTTGAGCAATGTTGGTAACCAGACAACATTTATCCACATTGACTATCGTTGGATAAACACAAAAAAACTGAATTAGGGAATCCCTTTAAGCCTTTGATGCTTAAATTATGAACCATAGAGCAAGAAATCTTAATCACACTGTTTACCTTCGCGCCGCAACAAGAATCTAAACGCTCTGTCCACCGCAGCGGTGGATGATAGTAAATATTCTAGAGATAGAGATCAGCACTTTCATCAGACATGTTGAGTTTATGTTGTCATAAATAAATAAAAAAAACACATAAAGAGAGGAGTTGTGTAGAGTTATGGGTTAGGAGCAAGGGTCACAGCATGATGGTGTGGATGTAGCATCACAGTCTGAATCTTTTGAAATACCTGTAGCGGACATCAGGTCTCCGAGTGTTAAATTATTACACCATAGAAGAGGAAGGAAAAGCTTCATAATGTTTTCACAATGTGAAATTTGTTTTTCTAGCCATTTAATGAATAAGTGGATACCTACCGAGAGACTGTGAGGGAGTCATGATTCACTTCAGACGGGCTCATTCTGTTGCTTATTTTGTCTATTGATTAGTGTTAGTGTGGGCAGAGAACACTCGACACACGCCTCAGTCAGAAACAATATAGATAAATGCTTATTTCCTTTTTGATTTTATCTTACTGATTAAGCTTTGATTTAGAGTTCATTCCTACTCATTGCACACATGTGCACCACCATAGCACCACCAATTTGTTGGAGCACATATGTGCTCGCCGTGAGGTACTGTAATATTCATTTGTTTTTCATTCTCATTGAAGCATACAAGTAATTACGAATGGGTGGGTAAATGTATGGGTGGGTTACACCAGAAACATTTAAAGTTAAGTCTAGATTAAATCACATTGTGTCCAGTTTAATCGTCATATGTGTTCGTGTCAGTAAGCACTTTTACATTGGAAAGCACTAGAAACACTGTCTTTGTAACAAACTAGGATATATTGTATAGAGTAGAATAACCTGACTAATATATATTTTAACATATGTACAGAAGTTTATTATAAAATTACATTATTAATAAAATTATTATTATTAATACAATTATTTTATTTTATTTCATTATTAGGGGCGGTAGTAGTAGTATTGTATATTTCAAACATAATATTATTAATACTATAATACAAAATAGTAGTTATGTTTTATATAATAGGTATTATTTCTCACATATCTTAAAAATAGTTCTTAAAGCAAGTGAAAGTTCTTAAAGATAGTAGGGCTGTCAAACGATTAATCGGGATTAATAGCATCCAAAATAAAAATTTGTGTTTTCAGAATATATGTCTATGTACTGTACATATTAATTTTGTATTTATAAACACATACACATACATGCATATATTTAAGAAAAATATAAAATATTAATATTAATAAATGTGTATATATAATTTATATACACAGTGCATATATTATGTAAACACAAACTTTTATTCTGAATGCAATTAATCATGATTAATTGTTTGACAGTCCTAAAAAAATAGCAACTCCATGTGCTATTATTTTTTGCAAATTATAATCATAATGTTAATGTTTGCAGTTTATTGTTGACTGTTGAGTTTGAGTAAATACTCTAAACAGAACAATATAATTTGAAATTATTTCCTTCTATCCTTCTATCAGACTAAGTTACACACACAAATCTGCTCACACTCACGAATAGTTGTGTTTGATTCGTGTTTCTTGCTAATGACAAATGTCTCTCCTGTGGGCTCTAAAATCTAACTGTTTTATCTCTTGGCTCTCATCGCCCCGCCACATCTGAGTCAGTCGACTGATGTCTGTTCCCGCGGTGAAGATGACATTTGGTGGAGAACTGCTGCCACCTTATCAGACAGACACGATCACCTAACACCTCGCTGCGCGTAATACAGAAGCTGTTAATATATTTCGCCTTACTAACGTGTTTTCTTGATTGGGTAATGCGTTCGTTTAAAGACTTGGAGTTTTATCAATGAGTGCCTCTTATCCATGTCCACATGAAATACTCAGCCTTAAGCCACCAATACAAGTGCAGTATTATCATCTGTGCTTAAAGGGAGAGTTTTTAAAGACAGTGACATATTGCATAGATCTTCCAAACATCTCTTCTTGTGTTCCATAGAAGTCAGCCTACAGATTCTGGTCCTGCTCATATCTCACACAGTAATTATAAAGTATTGATGACTGTATTGATATTTTATATAGCGCTATAGTTTTCTGTGATGTGCAGATAAAACAATGATCGGTTGTGTTGCGTCTCCGCTCTGCCATGATCAGAAATTCCATTTACCCCCCGACACCTCTAGAAAGCTTGTTGTTTCCCAGAGTGCCTCTGCCAGTCACGAAATCTCTTTAGCTTTCCGCAGTGATGACAAGTTCAGAGGACACAACCATAGCGCCTGCCACCTCTTTCAGGCACACACACACACATAAAGGAAAAGCCTCGCCATGACCATTGATTTTCAGTCTTAAACCCTCACAGCTTGCAAAAAATGACTCAAAGTCTTTGTCGATACATGTATGTTAAGATTACACGCCTGCAGATGCCAGATTGCAGTGTGATTGTCATTCTTGCAGAATGTGTATATCACTATTTCAGTGTTAGAAACTGACAAGCAGTGAGCAGTGCCAGTCCATCTGAATAAAAATAATTGCACAGGTTGTTCTCTTCCGTCAGATAATGATGTTCCCTCGAGGCTGCGATCGTGAGGATCTTTTCTCCTCCTTGTGAAATATGCTCAAGCGATGATAATGATTGGTTTGTTGATTGAGGCTTCCTGAGAGAAAGCCACATGATAGCACTGAAATATCGCAAGAATGAAGCGTCGGCCCTGCCTGTGTTTTAATCATAACACTGTTACGAGTGAAAAGAATCAAAGGCTGCCAGAGCGGTTTGTATTGTTTTAATGTTTTATATTTGAACTTGATTGGAACATTGCAAAAGTGGCTTTATTTTATTTCTTTATTGTTAACTTTTATGTATGAGAGGCTTATGGCCTGCGACAGGGTTTATCTTTTCCGCAATAGAATCCAGATCCAGCGATAACCTGCTTTGCAAGTCTATATGCTGCATTACAGTGGGGGATGAATTGCTTTGGCAGGGCTTTACCGAAGATGATGAGCAAATATGAACAAATATTAGAATGTATATACTGACTGTGCAGGACAATTTCTGAGAGAGCAGGATTCATATTTACAACTTTATTTATAGGGATTCACATAGTTGTATCCACTGATAGATATTAACCTGAAAACAGTCACTGCTTATATTGAGCATACACATGAAAATGCACTATCCAAACTACAATTTTTTTAATTTTCTATATTTTATTTTTAAATTTTTTATATTTTAAAAAATAACATTAACCTTATTTTTTCATTTTATTTAGTTTATGTCTTGAGAATTTGTAAAACTTTTTTCTTGAGTCTTGCACCTTTTCATCAATATATTAAAGTAAATATATTATTATTATATTGAAGTAAACAATGTTCCTTCTGTGAAACGGTGACGGTTAACAGGTTAATTTAGTACATCAATTTAAAGGTAGTTAAAAAAAAAAATTCTGTCATAATTTATTCACGTTCATGTCAGCCAAAACGTGTATATGACTCTTTTCTCTGTGGAACACAAAAGATATTTTGAGAATTGTCAGTTAATGGGTGTCAATGTTGTTTGGTTACCAACATTCTTTCAAATATCTTCTTTTGTGCTCTGCAAGCAATAAAGTCACGTTTGGAATGACGTAAAGGTGACTAAATTCTGAAAGACTTTCATTTTGAGTGAACTATCCCTTCAACAACAATATTTATAAATATTTCATATGCATTTAAATTTATGTGGGTTTTCATAAATTGTTGTACCGTCTTTGATCAGATTTCTGGCAGCCCAAAGTCTTTCAGCAGACTTCAATATGGTGACATGCTGCTTGTATGAAAACACCCCCGCCTTTCTCCACCAAGGGCAGATTTTATCTGTGAAATCCAGCATGGTAAACTGGCCTGTGGATGCTTTAATATTTTTCAGATGAGGTTTAATGACACCGGGGGGCTGGCGAGAGGAGCGACTGTTCAGTAAAGACCAGCGCAACTCGACTCTAAACACGTCGTCATGTTCCTCTGGGGAAGCTTCCGTTAATTCATTTCTGCTCTATTTCTCACTCGAATCAATTAAATCTATATGCGTTCCACGTCGAGCAGGCGCTTAAACATGCTCTTATTATAATACAGAGCGATGAGTGCGCAGTGCGATTATTTCATTGTTTTCAACCAAAAAGCACAACTTGTACTCAACATGTAGAATTATTGTTGTTGATTTAGCCTGCCATAAATGCCAGTGTCCCCTGACACACATTACTGTCGCTCTTGGTATCATCTTCCATCGCTATTCAGGAGGAAATAGCACTGTTAACTCCAATAGATATGGTTCCCTCTGCTCTCTCACCCACTCTCTCTCTCTCTCCCGTGTAGAGCCATGTTTAATCTGCAAAGCAAATGGCTTCGGCTGCTGCAGGGTCCAAACTTAATCAGCTGTTGATATTTCTCTCCGCGAGACGCTCGCTTTCCACAACCATCAGAGACAAACCCACCTGTCAGGAAAACCATATCACCCACAGTCACACATGACATTATAAATGAGTTCTGTGTCATAGCTGTCTCTGTTGTCTCATAAAAAACAGTGAGGTTCAGGCTTGTGTGTCTTTAATTGGACAAGCCTGCATCAGAGGGCCACTTTGAGCTCAGCCGGGCGAGAGAGGTGGAGGTCTTGATGAGAGCTGGGGAGCGGGCTCAGATGCTACATCCTTGGGAGAGGACACAGTTTTCTGGAATAATAACCTTCTCAAGATTACATTTGGCTTGCCATTATTTCCCACTACGCGGCATTCAGTTGCTGTTCGAACTGTGTCTTTGCTATTTAGCGGTGACCTGTTTATTTTTTGGGACTTTGTCGCCATTCTTTTCACTTGCTTTATTATTTTCATCTGGCTGTAAGCATTTGATACAATCTAAATTCTGCTACTCACAAGCACGTGTGCTGTTTCAACATATGAATAGAATAAGAGGATTTCCTTCTGTGTAAAATAAAATGCAGCATCCAAGTAACCTTAAAATTGGTTGTTGTCAGTCATTGTTAACATTTGCAGACCAAAAATTGTGATGCCCTGACAGGAATAGTATACAGGTGTCTAATGCAGGTGCACAGCTGCAACATTATTATAATCTGGAATTCATTATTATAATGATTGATAATGAGAGACGCTGGCCTGTCGCTAGCATTCTGCATTAATTAGCTACAAGTTAATAGCAACACTAAATATTGGATAGAAATGTAGTATGAAACGCTAGCAGTTATCCAGATTTCCAGTATTTCCTATTATTCTGCATTATACAGGTTTTTATCCAATCAGATGCTTGATAGAATGAGAATGGCACCGACTAGCAAATAACAAATTATAGTCAATGGTGACATAACTAAAGCCTAATGGTTAATAAAAAAGTGTTAGAAACGTTTGATTTGACCTGCTTTTTAATGAAAAGTACCCCAAATATTTTCAAGTATGTTTTTCTGATCATACATTTTCATTCTGGGTCTAGAATCATTTTAAAATAATCACAAACTATCGATGATCATCTATCAATGACATCATGTCCTCTCTCCGTTACTCTTTCTGAAGCTCATAACCTCGTCTTTCTTTTTCGTCTCCAAGTCTGTCTCCTTTGATTTCACAGCCCCTCTCGTTTAGCGTAACTATTTTCATATCTGAGACATGGACATTAGTGCGTAATGACAGTAAGTCTTGATGCCTAAAGAACTGATTGCTCTAGTCCTGTCATATCAAAGACACAAAAGAGTCTTAAGTAAATAAATCAGGCTGCGGGTAACCAGGGGATTCGGCTATAGTCGACACAGAGAGCGTCCCAACAGCACGATCCAAAGGCCCGGGCTGTTTATTGCGCTCTTGTCTTTTGAAGTTAGATATTTGTGGCTGGACATGAAGATTTAGACATCTCATCAGCGACAGCATATATCTGCGCGTAATGAAATCTGTTTTTATGGGTTATGCATTATGGGCAAATCCCTTGGTTATTTTTGCTAGTTGTTATCTGACTTGGCCTGAGGGATGATGTCATTAATACTGTACTCACACATTAGAATGAGCCTGTCTGGCTGTTTTTCTGGAGTTTTCTTCTGTTTATGCAAATATAAAAAGCAATGAGTGCAGTAGAACTTGCACATGCTTAATAATTCAAAATTGTTTTATATTTTACTGTTTATATGGTGACATAATTTTAGCAAAGTGCTTGCGGTTAACTTTTTTTTACTTAAATGACCCATTGTAATCACATTACAAGCATATTTATCTTTTCTATGCTGGCACATTTTTCGTTGTACAGTAACAGCAGGCTTTGCCTGGAGATATCAAAGAGCTTGTCTTTTTTTTATTTAAATAGCCAACATTATCATTCTTGACACCATTGTTTAGACACAAATCTGGGTACTGCATAATAAGATATCTGGTCTGTCTGGATTTTTAATCTGTTGTAAAAACATTGGTCTGTTAGATTAAGATAAAAACGCTGTAGTCTACATACAGTATACATCATGTACAATAGATATACAGTAGCGTCAAAGGTAACATAAACAGACTAAAAGCCACAAAATTGCTTTTTGGTTCATGGGTATCAAAGTACTTGACAATCTATTAGCCTTTATTCTGCCGTCTGTAACCTGTCTGTCTGATTGTGCACTTAATATAATTAAACAGCACTCTTTTAATTATCGCTTCTAATACAATAAAACTGTAAGACAAATGAACTTCTAACCACCTCTTTCAAATACTTTTCCAAATTGACCTAGTTCATGAATAAATGCTCCTGCTGTCATTGTGCGTAATTCATCAGTTCATGTTATGTTAGGGAAACAATTATCTGTATTCATGATGTTTTTAATATGTAATGATGTAATCCACTTCTGAAACGATGAGCTTGAGTAATGATAATATTAATCATTAATATTATAGCCGACCTATGACCTCACTGCCTGACTTTTCACATTCTCATGCAATTAAACCCTGGTGGAATCAGAATCACAATGTTGTCTTAAAAGCTTTATTCTAAGATCAGTTCTATTTGTTTTTATTATCTTTTGTGTTTGTTAATGTATTGAAGTCACAATTTAAAGTTTATGGGAGCATTACTGCTATTTCAAGTGTACCATCTAAAGCAGTTTCAGACTGCACTTTGAAAATGTTTAAAGCTACTCTGATATTGTCTGGTCCCATCATGTCACATCGGTTTATTGTTAGAAACATTACCTTATACTTAGTCACTGCCCCAGTGTTTTGTGGGTCACATTGTCTTCGCGTCACGCTGTGGACAGTGAAACATTGAGAAAGCTGTTAAGAACACACAGCTCAGCGGGGCTTCGCCTCTGTCATATCTAAAAGAGTTCCCTGCAACATGGGAGGTCTGGTTGTTGTGGTACACGCTCTGGCTGTTTATTCTCCACTGAACCAAGTGGCACGATGATAAGATTCTGTAATTTTGCAAGGTCACATTTCCACGGTGAAGACGTCTGGTTGGTTGGTTTGTGCCCAATCGCTTCTTTCCTAACTGACGGTCTGAACCTTCTGGCTTGAAGAAATATCACAAGTCTTCAAATTAATGTTATGCTCTGCTGGGTAAATCTGAAATTGAATATTTCATACTATTTTTAGCAGCTGCACAGGTTATGTATGCATATCTCAAGGACGAATATTACTGTATGTCCAGGTGCTCAGAAGCATCCTGTGGGAACGGTAAATCACGCATTTAGAGATCTCCTTAATGTCTCAATAGTTTCTAAGCAAAATGAAAGCAAAAAACACTGTTATTTTATCAACCCAAACATTTATCATCAATTTTTTTGGCCATGCCAATATTTCAATTGTTTTATGATGAAAATCTAATTTGAGGCATGACAAAAAACTCCTGAACTATAAAAGAAATGTTAAATGTGTGTAAGCGATACAGTTTTTCCTCTTGGATGATCGTTTGGAATGTCTTTATAGATTTTTGAAGACTTCAGTCAATTTGCTCAGTAGCTCTTAAACTCTACATGCCACTTTACACCAGCGATCAAAGAAATCTAACCTCTCTGAGCAAGATGCAGTCATGACACATTTGGATTAAAATCAATGTTCCTGCAGTTAGGAGAAATAGTGCTGTTTTTATACCTTCACCAGAAAATTGCCAGTGAAAATGGGCCACACATACATTAAAGGCAAAAACTAGCCAAAGTGACGATTTTAACTACCTAAAACTCATGAAGATAAGATATTGTGACAGGCTTCCTTCCAGTCTCATATTTGCTTAATGACTGTATTTTGAAACTCCTACTTCGTTCATCAAAGCTTTCACATCTTACGGCGGCGTTCGCGAATCTAACCGTTATTTAAACGTAGGCTGTGTTTTACTCCAGATCATTCCTGACAGCCCGTTTTCAGCCCGTTTAATTGCACGCTCGCAGTTTAATTTCAGAACAGCAAGCTTTACATACACAAAATGACCTTCACGATTAGCTGATGTGATTGGTGCTCCGAGAGATTAAGCTCATTTGCATGTGTGACATCACTCATCTCTGCAATACACATCCGTAGAAAGATGCACGGCAGTCTCTGAAATAAAAGCAATGGGGTTTTGGTTTTCACGCCGTGTATCGTGTCACAGATGTGCACAATGATTCAAGCTTGCAGCTGTCTTGTACTGTTAATTTATGGTTTCTTTATGCTTCATTTAAGCCAGTGGCTCTAAACCTCTTATTAGCCAAAATCACATCAAGGCTCAAGATTTGCCTGATCCTTTCGTTGTAAAACAGGATGTATTTGTGTGTGTTTTATTTGCATTCCCATTTCATTTATTTTGTTTTTCCATTTGTTCATGCTAACATGCTTGGTTGGGTTTAACACAGTCTATAAAGTACTGGTATTAATTCAAGCGCGCCACAAGACTGAAGCTTGTTGTTAAATAAATAGCAGATGCTGTACAGGATTTTAAACCAGTTTAAAACTGGTTTGTGTGTGTGTGTGTGCGCACAAGAAAAAGCAACAGCCAATGTTTTAGCAAAACAGAGATGTCAAAAACCTGCAAATACGCACATATTCTGCTATTAGTAAACCAGCCCAACAGTAAACAAAACACAACTAGCTTCAGCCGTGTAGTAAGTGCTTGGCACCCGGATAAAAATGACAGCCACTGGCACGATCACACCCCTGGTTTACATCCATCCCATATGTAACGACCTTTCCTTGGCTTCTTTCTATCTCTCTTCAACAAGGCCAAGCGGAGTCAGTGGCCACGTTCAAGGGTAATGAGTTCTTCAACTACGACCTGTCCCAGAAGCCCATCCAGAGCAGCACAGATGAGATCACGCTGTCCTTTCGGACTCTGCAGCGAAACGGCCTCCTGCTCCACACCGGCAAGTCGGCGGATTACGTCAACCTGTCTCTGAAAAGCGGGGCAGTGTGCCTGGTTATCAACCTGGGATCAGGTGCCTTCGAGGCTCTGGTGGAGCCGTCCGACGGCAAGTTCAACGACAATGCCTGGCACGCCGTCCGCGTGTCTCGCAACCTGCGTCAGGTAACGTTGACCTTTGTGTGTTATGCGGCTCCAACGGGGGCTTCGTTTCATTTATTTATTGTTAAATTTATTGCTAATCTCTATGATATATGTCGGCTAATAAAGGTATATTATAAATAATATTTTAAATATCACTTGCAGTAGCTTTAAGTAAAACTTGGATTATGTATTCACATGAACTAACAAATTTGATTCTAGCTCATACAACCGAATCAGCCCATAATCATGTTGTTGGTGATAAGGACAAACTGCAAGAAGACCTGATTTAATTGGAATCAGATGGTCTCACAGGTGCTTTACTGGACCAGAGAACAGGACATTGTTTAGGAGCTTGTACACCTAATGATGTTAGTCTTCAGAGATTTGACAACGTAATGTGTAACCCTGATAGCAAAATAGATTTATGCCTAACACTCATGAGACTAATAAGCACCATGTGTTTGGTGATTTAGTAAGTGCAAAATATTTCTGTTTTTGAATCCTTAGAAGTCTTTTCTTCACCACAGAATTGAAGTACTATTAAGCCACAGGCTCCTACAGACATACAGCGGTGACAATTACCTTTCAGTTGTTACTAACCAGTGTGGATGTGCGACGGTATGAGCGCGTGTGTGCGAGTCCCTGTTGAAGAGGAGTGTTTTGATTTGCCAGCTTCATTCAAGCCCGGGCTGAGCCGCTCGGTTTTGTCTCAGTGATTAACTCCACAACAGTGAATATGCTCCAATTACGCCAACAAAAAAAATCCGTTTGCATTCGGCAAGCCTTCCATCTTCTGAAGAGGGGCAATGTTTACTATTAATCATTTAACCCAAGAAAAAAAAGGGCTCTCTTTATCACAGCCTATAAAAAAGCAGCGCTCATAGTCAAGGCTGATTTTTTTGTTACCATTACCCTGATTGTTTTCAATCCCTCATTGCTGGAGAATGATTGTACGATAGGGCGCGTCGTACGGACGCGATACGCCGCCGCCTGCTCGCTCTGATTATTTTCCCGTTTGACTGACGTAACCTTTAGCTGTTTAGAGCCGGGGGCGAACCTCGTATCTGTTAACAAATGAGCTGTATTTTTGTTTCAAATGATCCCTCTCCGGCATTGTGCCGAGCTCACCGACACCAAGCAGGCATAAACAGCCGAATAACGGGTGTTGACATTTTTTGTTTTGTATCATTCATTTACCGTAAATATCTACGGTACTGCTGCTGCCATTCTTTACTGTAATGCTGCTGACGCTCTCCAACCCTTTCCTCCAAACACCCCCTGAACCATCTTGTTTGACAGTTAGTTAAACTCTCTCTCTCTTTCTCTCCTTTACTAACACTAAAGTGGATTTGTCATTGTTTATCTTCTGCCTTTACCCCCTCCAATACTAACATGAAATCTCCATGGAATGTGAGTCATCTGTTCACCAGTGTCCAACATATTAGGTATAAGATTCTAACAGCTCCTTTTTATTATTTCTTCCTGGGAAGATATATTGTAATGGAGGGCGGAGACAGTAGTCCTTAGAGATTATGCCGTGGTATGGTTACATTTGCTTAAAATTGCTAGTAAATCAATTTTGAATAGTTTTTAAGCTTCTGTGGAGTTTATGGTATGTAATTTTACTCTCCCTCCCTTGTTTTTTCTTTTTTTTGAAGCGCGCAGGGGTCGGACTCCCTACGGTAAACAAACTGCATTATATGGTAGATATCACATTCTAATTGTCTAGTTTGGTTTGGCCCTTTCTTTTTATCTCTTTTTGCTTTTACTGTGCAGAAACGACAAAAGACTATTTTAAAAATGGCATCAATCCCGAGGTGCCATGCAAAAGTTCATTTTTTGCCATTCGCTATTCTTTATGTATGTTTTGTATACCATTCTCCATTTATCATTCCCTACACCCATTTCCTTTACAGTTTGAGTTATGGCTTTTCATTGGATGAGATTTTCATTATCAGTAACACATATTTGGCAGTACATATCTACAGTGGACATAAATGATGCTATAAGCTTAAGCTAAACAAAAGTTTAGACTGGTCCGCACTACGGCTGACACTGGGCTAGTACAGCTTGTTTTCTATACTTATGACAGCCGGATGTAATGCTTGTGGTTAAATGCTAATGTAAGTATTGTAGCAAGGTAGCCGAGCCATATTCAGTAAATTACTCATATTTAGGCAGTTTATGTAAAAAGTCAGACAGTTTTTTAGCAAACAGTGTTCATTAGAAATGTAATACACAAAGTGTGAGACATGCATTATTATATCTTTAATTCAATTTATTTCTAAAGCAGACCATTTTGAATTCCTGGAAAGCAGCTTTACAGAAAATATTCAAGAACCATTTTCATGCAATTACACTAGACATATTTAGGCAATTTAGGTAGTCAGACAGTTTTTAGCCAATAAAGTGACATTTATATCATTAAAAGGGTTATACATAAAGGTTAAGCCATTAAGGTAATACAAGGACAAATCATTATACAAAAAGTGTAAGACATGCAATATTCTACCCTAAATTCTATTTAGTTTTTGGTTTTTGTAAAGCGTCTTTACAGAAATTGTGTTTTGTAACAAACAGAGACAGAGACATGAAAAGAACTACCAGGACTACCAAGACCAAGACCATTTTTGTGATTGTAATTGGACGTGTGATATTATTAGCATGTATATGTGTCATATTGTAATAATTCAGTCACACAGTAAATCCTAACTATATCGATACATGTCAAGTGTCAAAAATAAAATGGATCTAACCAAGTGTCAGTCAGAGTGAAGGGACAGAGAATAACCTTGCAAAGCATTACGTAATTTGTCTGATCAACAAATAAATGTTTGATCACAGCTGTTATGCATCCTTTCTGTGCACTCGCTTAAGTTTTTCTCATTCTGTGCCCTTTGATGTTGGCTTTTATTAAAAGTTGCAGTCATGCTGTATGATGTAGCATTTAATAACTCAGCTTTTGCTTTGAAAAACGCTGTAAATACACAATATTCGCCAGCATTGTGTTCATGTCTGCCAAATGAATCAAGAGCCACGGGAGAGAAGGGTTACAAAGGCTTGTGTTTGTAGAACATACACAGCAGCGTTCATTTGAAAACATGGAGTTAAAAACGTATGTGACAGTCAAGGGAAATATTTGCAGATGTTTGTGTTGCAAGAACATGCAGTTACAGCTAACGTGACATTGTGCGCTCTTTCTAATTTCAAGCTCCTTCACAATTTCGAATGAAAAAAATGACCTTGGGCAGACAAATGGAGGTGTTCTGCTTCAGCACAAACACTCGTTGTTTATCGAAATCGAAAGAGGGAAATGACAGAATGGGATAAAAATGATTGCAGCCTCAAACCCATTGCCATGTAGTCGTTATTAACCCTTTAGAGACGAAAGACTGACCTCTCTTAACCCTTCTCTTCCCGTGACAACACACGTTTTTCTTTGTGCGCTTTTATTGTGTGTTGATGTTTGTCATTTATTTCCTGAAGCAGCTAATAACGTGCGCCATTTTTTTTGTCAGCACGGCCAAGACATTGTTTTGCGTATAACTAAACGTGTGCTTAGGATACTTTGTTTTTTTTATATCCACACCATTATGCACCTGCATCATTTGCTTTCAGCGCATGAGTGAGAAACTGTTGTTGTTGTTTGCAGTGCTGTGCATCGATATTTTTGTTTCTTTTTCCTTTCCCTCGCTTTCTCTGCTCTATCTCTCTTATGAAGGTTGGGACACATAATGGGTTTCAATTTCAGGACAATGTGAGCCATCTACAATTTTCAGCAAATATGCAGCGTTCCTTTAAGATTTGCCTACTTGTTCACAGTAATAATAATGTTCACGCAATATTTGACAGTATTAGAGATGGGATATGAATCCTCTCGGTCTGTCGGCATGGAAACACCTGAAGCAGACTACCTATTATGACTATAAGAAAAGCACCTGTTTTGGATGTCTGCCAGTGTTGCATATGAAAGCAGTCGTTTTGGCGGTGTTGCTGCATTAAATTGAGAGCGGTAGCATTGTGGCTTCCACGTTACGTCCTGGAGTTGTTGCCCATGCCGTCTCAAATGTCATGCATGGCTTGTGTATTAACCAGACTAAAAGCTATCGCTACCCAAACACCACAAAGTATTTCTTTTTTAAGACATCTCTTACAAAATGTGTGCAGTTTAACCAAGTGATTTATCAGAACTGACCACTAACATAGTTAAACGCAACCTCTGTTATACTAACAACCATTTTTGTGTCTGAATCCCCCCTTTTATACTAATACTGCACAGTCACCTTCTACATCACTGCTAACCCACTCAACATATAGCAAGACCTCTCAGTTCCTGAAGACCACACCTTTCCCTCCTCTTCTCCTCTCCAACACTGACTAGTCAAGCACACACGACAGAGCATTCTCTCATTCAGAAAGCAGCGATAGCAGACATAAAAATGGATTGCCCTTTCGATAATGTATGCATATAGAATCAGAGGAACCCCCACGCGAAACACACCAGGTTCAGACTTGAGGATCTTGTTGAAGCCAAAAACGAAGTCTGTTGCTCAATCAAAAGATTTCCCACGCTCTTTTTCTGTCTCTTTCTCGTTTTTTTTCTACCCAACCTTCCTTGGCTTTTATAAACACAGGTAACGATATCAGTGGACGGGCTGCTGACCACCACAGGCTACACTCAGGAGGACTACACCATGCTGGGATCTGATGATTTCTTCTACGTGGGAGGCAGTCCAAACACCGCAGATCTGCCCGGCTCCCCCGTGAGCAACAACTTCATGGGCTGCCTCAAAGATGTAAGTACGCCCAACATCCGTCATGAACCATTTGTTCTTTCCTTTGCTCTGTTTAAGCTAATTTAGCCAGCTGCTTGAGACCTTCTTAAAGACGGCCTGGTTTTGGCGAAAGTTTCTCAAGTACCTTTTTAGCTTATAAGTGTCCTCTTTTACCTGTTCCTTATCTGTCCTCTCACTTTCTTCTCTTTCTCGCACCCCTCCGAGCACGTCCCATAATTTATGTCATGTCTATAGCGTTGAAGTTTCAGCTTTACTATCCTGACAGCCAAATTAAAAATTGATTTCCTCTATGGATCCCCATCCGACTGTCTCAGACTCTCCATCTCTGTCTCGTTGACCCTGGACTCTATTAATCACCAGTCTTCTCTACCTGCTCAACCGTACAGTTACTATCAGTAGCCCTCTTCACTTAAAGCTTGAGCACTCCGATCTCACAACACTGATAGAGACAAATGCATATCTACATTACTGTATCGTTTCGGCTTGACTTGGTTTTTACCAAATACTATTCCCTCGCTGAATTCCTCCACTGACACCAAAAAGTAGCTTGTTATCATGTTAAGTTAATGCTATGCTTTGCTAGTCACCTAGCTGGTAAGTGCAAAGTTAAGCTGTTAGCATGTTAAAGTAGGTTTGACAGTTATATAGAGGTTTGGCAAGCTAGAAAGCTTACTGAAAAGATCCCCCGCCCTACCCAGGCCACATCTCCTCATCAATAGCTGTGTTTTATTCAGGATAAAGAACAGCTAGGACCGCTTCATCCAACGATCACTGCACAACATAAATATATATTTATATACTTTAATATATAAATTACGATGAATTATAATTTTGATAAAGATATCTTTATATACTTTAATTTGTAAATTACATTTAATTATATTAATTACATTTTATTATTCTGTGAAAACCCAGCTAAAGTAATGTTTTGTGATTTTTCTGTCTTCTACATAAAATCATCCTACATAATGAAAAGAATATTCTGTGTGAATTTAACATTGATATGTTTAATATTGTCTGAGTAATGTCATGTCAAAGATAGAAATCATAGTAAAACTAATAGGTGAAATCAAACTTTGACGCTCGTTATCTCAGAGTTAGATTTTTAGACTTTAGCCTGGTTTTCACAGACAGAGTCACATGTATATTACATTTGATAATAATATTGATAAGGATATCTTTGTGTTCTTTAATACGTATGTGAATTACATTTAAGTATAATTTTGATAAAGATTTCTTTATATACTTTAATATATAATAATATTGAGACTTTCAACCAGTAAAAAAAACTGAAACAGACAGTGTAATATTTAGATATGGATATTTAGATATTTGTGATTTTAAATAAGTTAATGTATTAAGACTAAAATCTTTGTATGCACTGTTCTGTCTTTATTTTAACCAGACACTGAGTAAAACACCTAAAAAACAATCTCAGCCAGTTGAATTGGTGTTAGACAAAACTAGCTATAAGAAATAGCTTTAGTAATAGTGATTCATGCCTTAACAGCACCTCTAATACTTCATTCAGAGGCACAAGAAAGGTAAGAGACATTTTTTTGTGGATGTATGAAAGTGCTTAAAGGACATTATAAAGAACATTGAGATTAAAGAGCTACATCACAATCTGATAATGAAGCAGGAAAATGAAGATTTTCAGGTTTGTGCCATCAGAGGTGTTCTGAACGTTTTCGTTGATAGATCCCTCAGCTTTTTTCACGGTCTCTGGCGGTAATTGCATTTTTCATGTTCTCTCCGTCTGAGCCAGCACCTCTTGTTTTGCTCCAACCTCTCCTTTTATTTTTCTGTCATTGGGTTGACGAGAAACATGGCCGCCTTGTGTTATTTTCAGAGACACTCAAGTTCACACCCAGCAACAAAGCGTCAGTCATCATCTCTGGACCGAGAGCGCGGCTGGTGTAAAAATGAAAAGTGCGTTTGCCGTGCTGGGCTGATTCCCCCTTCTGGCCGTAGAGGCAGCGCACACGTGACAAAAAAAAACCGAATCAACCCCAGGGAATGCTTTCACAACGCATGTATGTTTTGCTGATGTTATTTTAGGAGCAGTTTTGCTTTGAATTGCATTGCGTGTGTGGGTTAGGAGAGATCACACTGTATCATCATTTCAAGGCTTGATCAAGGTTTTTCTGTTGATTTCACTTGATAAATGCAGTTCTGCCGTCATTTATCCATGCGATTGAGAGAAGCACTTAGCTTCGGCATTGTCAGAGCCCAGTGTTTTCTCGTCGTTGAAAGCATGGGATGATTCATGATATTAATGAAACAGTGTATTGATTAGCGGAGGGTTTTCTGTAACACTCTGGATGGGGTCACTAGGTTTATGTGATCTACTCCTGCTTTGAGTATTTAAAGAGGCTGCTGTGTTGAAAAGCATGCCTGTGAGGCATACACATCAGCTGCAGTTTGTTTGTAATAGTGTATGCTTGGGCGATAGAACTAAAATACATGCATTTTAATTTTTAATTTTTATGTAATAAAATGTATTTTTTCATATTTATATGTTATATTTATTTTTAACATTTAAATAATTTAATACAGTATATATCCTGACATTTTTACAGAACAAGAATGATTTCAAGAGCAAGCATGAATTAAAATATTAAAATGTATGAAATGTAAAATATGTTTTGTGAAATGTGCTCTTATGTGGCCATAATGTGCCTGTAAAAAACACAATGCTTGTCTTGGGGAGATTTTAATGCAAATTCATTTATGTCTGAAGTTGCTCCTGTATAAACAGATGAGACAAAAGATGTAACGTGTGAATGCAGTCTGATGCGGCTGCTCTTTATTGTGTCATTCATAATAATCAAACAGAAATATTGACAAGATGACATCGCTTATCAGAACAAATAACTTTGTTCTGTTGTTTGCAACGTCTTTCTTTGTTTTTCAGTAAAATCCTGACTGCTTTTGTTATTGAACCGTTAAAGCATTGCGCTGGTAACACAGAAGGTCATGGATCGATCAACGGGGAACACACAATGATAAACAAAAGTCTGAATGCACTTAAAATCGCTTTGGATAAGCATTTGCTAATAGCATAAATGTAAATGTTTATGTTGGGTGTTTTTCTTTCCAAAGAAGGCTAATATTTACATATGCTCAGTGCCAATGTTTTTATTGATTATTTATTTATTATTAATTTCATATTTAAAATATATTTTTATTATACATAAAAATAATGTACTGTAGAGACTTCCATTGTGTTTTCAATGACATGACTGAATAATTGATTTATAGTTTTGAATCTGTTAATTAAAATGGAAATGACATGGAAATGAATCAAACTTACCTAGTCTTGCATTGATTTTGCTACTGAAGGTTAATTGAAAGACACTATTAAAACACCTCCGTCTTAATGTTCTCATGTCGCAAGACAAAAAAGAATCATTAAAGTGCATTAAAGGTATTTTTTCCTCTTTCTTTGTCTCTTTCTCTCTGCTCTTCCAGGTGGTGTACACCAATAATGAGTTCAGACTGGAGCTCTCCCGTCTGGCTGAAACGCGTGACCCCAAAATCACTCTCCACGGTGACCTGACCTTCCGCTGCGAAGATGTCGCCGCTTTAGACCCTGTCAGTTTTGACACTCCAGCTGCCTACGTAACCCTCCCACGCTGGAACGCTAAGAAAACCGGCTCCGTGTCCTTCGACTTCCGTACCACAGAGCCTAACGGACTCCTGCTGTTCAGCCACGGCCGGCAACAGGGTTCGAAAGACCGCAGACTGAGGGTGGACTTCTTCGCCATGGAGCTGCTTGATGGATTTCTCTACCTGCTCATGGATATGGGCTCTGGTAGCATAAAGATGAAAACCGGGAACAAGAAGGTTAATGATGGAGAATGGTGCCACGTGGATTTCCAGAGAGAGGGCAGGAAAGGTCAGGGTACTGCACGATCAGCACTAGCCAAGAACACATTATCTTCCACTTAAAGGAGCAGTTCATTAAACATTCTGTCATCATTTACTCGCCCTCATGTCATTCCAAACCTATATCAGTTTCACCTGCAGAACATAAAAGGAGAGTTTCTATATAATACAAATGAAATGGGACCCTGTCTGTAAAATCCACAATGACCAAAATTCTCTATTAAAATGGTCCATAAAAGTGGCTTGCACGACTACTGTATGTGATGTGATAGCCTTGTGTGAGGAAGAGAGCAATTTTTTTTTTCTTAATGCCCAAAGTACTGAAAACTGGATCACTTTAAATCATAAACAAATCAGTTGAACTAGTTTCGTTAAATAAATCATCTAATTTATTTAAACAATCTAAAAAAAATGTTAATGTCATTTTAAAATGAAAACTATTAAATAGCAAGAATTTTATACAACTTTAACCTGATAACTGTCATTGCACATATTGAGTATACACATGAAAGTGCACTATTCGATAAATGCACATTTTTGATATTATATATTTTTTAAATTTTATAAATCTTTTTTTATTTTAGGTATTTTTTATAAATAACATTAACATTTTTCGTTTTCTTGTTGATGTTTATTGTTATGAAAATCTTTCAAATATTTATTTTTGAGTCTTACACCTTTCCCTCAATATATAGTTTGTTACAATTAGAATTGAACTATAAAATATTAAAGTGAATAGTGAAATAACCTCAGTGTTCCATCAGTTCAACATTGTCACACTGCTTCCATCCCATTATCCTTTCCCTTTGATTTCTGCTCTGCCGTGTGACTGGAGGGACATTTTCTCTTAATCTCTGCTGTTAAAACACTTCCTTGTTCCGCCTGCTTAGGAGCCATCTGATATGCATAGTTCACAAACTGCCAAATCTGTGCACTATTTCTTCTACCTCTCATTACTTCTTATTACTTTAACAGCTCAACTCAAATACACTGCACAGTTTTAAAGCACCAGACCCAGGATTTAGAAAATCCCAGGAGAACAGGCTAAAGACCTTTTCCACTAGCAGAGCACAGCAGAGAAAGAAAGAACTTCACTTGAACCTGCAGAGCGAATCGTTATGTTGTTTTAAATTTTTCGTATGCATTTTCATGCCGGCCTTTACAAACAGCAATAGTTCATATAGTGAAACATAAATGCCCGTTGCCAGTAAAAAGGCAAAATGATCAAGGAATAGCAACATAGAGGACAAGTACTGTAAATAATAAAACTAATCCTTTAACAATATTGAACAAATCATATTAATAAATGTTCAAACACAGATGAGCGCTCATCTTTCATCTCTTTATTTCACGTCTCCCAGGCTCCATCTCCGTTAACGGCCGCAGCCTGCCCTTCTCCACCAACGAGGGGAGCGAGATCCTCGATCTGGATGGTGAAATGTACCTGGGGGGTCTGCCAGAGGACAGCGGCGGTCTCCCTCTCCCCCCAGAGGTGTGGACCGCCTCCCTCAGGCTGGGCTTTGTGGGTTGCGTGCGGGACCTCTTTGTAGACGGGCGCAGCAAAGACCTGCGACGGCTGGCCGAGCTTCAAAGCTCTCCGGGCGTCAGCAGCTTTTGCACCAGAGAGACCCATCGGAGGTGCAGCTCAGAGCCCTGCGTCCACGGAGGACGCTGCCGGGAGGGTTGGAACCGACACGTGTGCGATTGCACTGGGACTGGATATCTGGGACCCAACTGCGAGATGGGTGAGGAAAGTAGGGCTTTTAGCAGTGGGGAGTGAGGATTAAACATTGGATTATTTCTCGCTGTTCTGCCATGTTGTTGTAAAGAAGAGAATGGTTGCTTTGCTGCGCTGGTGGATGCAGCAGTGTTTGAGCTGGTTTTATCAGATCCCACCTGCCTGGACCTTTGTTTGGTTGATTTGTCTCTCGTTTCTTACTCTCTTCTGCCCTCTGGTGTCATTTTCTTAGAACAGCAATGTGGCCACTATGTGGCCACCATTAACATGCTGCAACTAGGATATTAAACATACGCACGCAGTGATGTTTTACTGGTTATGATTAACAAATGACATCATCATTACACTATTTTAAACTTGCTCATAAAGACTGATGATGAAATGGTGATCAAATATTTAAATCTCATTTGCTTTACTAAATTGAACGCTATTATGTACACTATAATGTACACATTTACCTCCTCTAGCTCTTGATCTGTGGGTTCTTTCTCAGTCTCATATGTAAATAAGTAGGTGCGGTTTATTCATGTCCAGTGCATGTACAGTTAGCCACACCCACTTATTTACAAACTGCAGTATACATAAAATGCAAAAAAATCTTCTTGCGGTTGACATTTTATGCATTCACAGTGGTGTTTACACCTTCATCCTGAATGTGCTTTAATCTTGTTTTTTCTGCTTTCTCAGAGTCCGCAGTGCTGAGTTATGACGGCAGCATGTTTCTGAAGGTCCTGATGCCTCATGCTGTTCACACTGAGGCTGAAGACGTATCTCTGCGCTTTATGTCTCAGAGAGCTTATGGTCTGCTCATGGCCACCACCTCCAAAGAGTCCGCCGACACCCTGCGCCTGGAGCTAGACGGGGGAAGAGTCAGACTCACCGTCAACCTAGGTAACCTTCCACTGCTGACCTTTGACCTGAAGCACTTGGGTCGCAGAACGTCAGCTTTGGTTGGGGGCCCTTCCGGAATGCATTTCATTTCCTTGTTTGTCGTTCTTTCTTTCTCTTTATGTCTTTCTTACTACGTCTCTCTCTTTCGCTCTCCTCTCTCTCCTCCATTACCGCTGTCTCCTCACCTGTGCAGCCTTCAACGGCTATATTTTCTGCAGCTTTCGAACAGACAGCCAGAGAGACCAGCCCATCATGTAGTGTATTTTGTTTTCAGAAGGCACATTGACTCATCACAGTAGCACAGAACCAAACTCTAATTCTTCTACGTTTCTCACTGTTCTGTCAGCCCAGACTCGCGCTCTGACGGCAGGCGGCGGCTGTTTGTATATGAGATTACAGACAGTTTCAGTCTAAAGAAGAGTGGAGTCTGAGCTGTCTTACTGCAGTGTGATAGTGAAACGGGTCCCTGGCTGTCTGTGGTCACTCTTCTGTAGCGGTTGACAGCTTGAGAGCTCACCACAGCCAAGAGTGCTCACACTAATCAATAAGATTCATTATTATTTTCAGTAATATTGATCAGTTTTTAGTAATATCATCCTGTTAGCCCGAAGAATGTTTCTTTTCATACTGTAATAGAAAATGATACGATAGATTATTGGTGAATAAATTACTGATAGTAATATAACAAACAAACCTCGCAGAAAAACATGATACTGTGTATTTTTGAGCCCTTGAAGATTTTTGCCTAAAAACAAAGGGGTGAATTCACTAAACAGCAGTGCTATTTTTGCACGTGGCATTCAACGCAAAATCCTGCATCTAATTCGCCATCCATCTGTAATCCAGTTTAACCAGGCTTTAAATGTGCCAGGCTGCACGCTAGTATTCAAATTAATTTATTGTTTCTACAGCTGTAATTTTATTCGAGTGGATGAAAATAAACAGCCACGTTCCCCCAAAATCCTGTCAGTCATTGAGGCTCGCAATACATACAAAGAACCGATTTGACCATCTGTATTTTTGTTCGCAGCTCTTGGCTGCTGGTGCAGACTGCTCGTACCTACAACCATAAAGGCCCCGCCCACAATTAGGAAGGAGGCAAAGCACAACCAAAATCATAATTGTTATTTTAATACCTCTACTGTATATATATTTGCCAGATGTCTTAACAGATCAGATCTTGGCATTGTTGGTATTCTCCATCCAGAAGATCTGGACAAATGTGTTGCCTCTCGTCCTGTGATTGTGGGGCGTGGGCTCTTGTAGGGAGGCAGTTCTGGCTCCCAGTTTGTCCCCGGATGGTGTGCTATATGCAAAAATAAATTGTTTGTCTGCAGATTGAACCTTGAAGGATGTGGTTTTACTTTTGGGTTTCTTTTCCTTTAAATCTCACCATCTCACTCTCTCTCCCACCAGATTGTATCGGGATAGACTGTAACCTTAGTAAGTGATTCTTTTATCTGCAATGCTATTTCTGTCTCTCTCTATCTCTCTCTCTCATGCTCAGCCCCAAATCATCCAAAGTTTCTTCTCCTCCTTCGTAATCCTGTCTTCCTGCACCGTTAGCGCAAATATTCTTTTGAACATGTTTCCAATTTGCATCTCTCTCTCTCCCTCTCTCCCCAACACCCGCCTTCCCTCAATCTCAATCTCTTTTGTTCCGCAAAATATGCCAATTTGCCGCGGTGTTTGAAATTAAGCATAACCATCCCAACAGTTTCCATTTCAACACCATATGTTCCCCGCCGCTCCTCAGATGCTGTAGAATGTGTCACGTCCCCACAGGACTCCGTTATATAAGAAAAATACAATAATGAAGCATATAATAAAAGGAGAACTTTTTTCATTTGCCAAATCAGGCACGAGGTTGTCTCTGCCTGTATTTGTGCAGTATCACATCCGTGCGTTTGTGTTGGGAAGTGGCACAAACATCAGGGTTTAGAAGTGCTGTGATTCTGGAGGTAAGTTGTGTGGTTGCGAGTGAAAGTGAGAAGGGAAATGGACACATGGGTGTGTGTTTGTGTGTGGAGATCAGGTTTAGTTTACACTCTGGGAATAAAATATTAAAACCTGGAATCACCTGCTAAAACCAGCCAACTGTCCCCATGAGGAGAATGGCTTAAAAATGAATTAACTGATGTCTTAATGAAAATGTGTAAATACATAAAGGTTTGGATGAGGGAGATGTGTGGGCCATAAAAATATCTAAGCACAGTGTAAAAGCAATTTAAAGTCGTCACCATGATGGATGATGAAGGATAAGTGTGTGCGTGAACACGTATTAGCTATAGTTTGGAGATAAATGTTGGGGCTAAATCTGACAAAATATCTGTTTGAATATCTTTTTTAATAAATAAATATAAAACACTATTTAATCAATTTTTGTTTTTATAATTAGCTTCATATCGAAAATAGAAATCTATGGTATGTTCTGATTTAGTAAATATGTGTATTGTTTCTGTTTCATGAGGAACATAATACAAATTATGGATATGTTGACTTTATTTTTGATAATTTGATAGTTGTGATATACTAAAATGTTGTATATTTACAATAAAATCAGCCTATCATGTTAAAATTTTGTTGATTAGTTATGAGGTACAGTATTACTGTAGGAGTTTCTATAAAAAGCTTAAAATAAAATATTATTGTGATATAAAACAATATATAAAATATAATAATATGTATATAAATATATATTTTAATATATATATATATATTTTTATATATATATATATATATATATATATATATATATATATATATATATATATATATATATATATATATATATATATATATATATATATATATATATATTAAAATATATATATATATATTAAAATATATATTTTTAATATATATTTTATTTAAATAAAATATTTTGATCTTTAAAAATGTTAACGTTCACAGTGATGTTACATTAGGTTATGGTTCTGATAAATTAACTACATTTGCAACATGTGCAATATTAAATTTAAATAAGCCATTTACTAAAGGTGACTCTTTGTATAAAATCCAGGATAAAGTATCATAATCTAATTATGAGATTAGAAGTATCCAAGTAGTCAGAGCCATAAAACTAATGATGACAGTAGGTTGTTTTTTATTGCTGATTGCATGATAGATTTGGAGGTACAGTACTCAAATTTTTAATTTATAGTAAAATAAATACTAAAAGTTATGATTTTATAGATGCTATATTTGATTATTTTGCACAAAAATACCAGAAGTTGACTTTATTGATTTCAATTTTTTACTCAGTTATAAAGGTTACATTTTTACAGGATGGTCTTTACATTATGTCAAAAGATTTTATGTAGAAAATCAGGAAAAATGCTTTAGCTGGGTTTCACAGACTGGATCACAAATAATGATTGTATAAACAAACCCTCCTATTGGTTGTTTCCACCTCAAACTGAACTGCCATTGGTTAAGCCAGTGTTGCTGTGTCGGCTGGTTGGGTTGATGTTTTGTTGCTGTAATGCTTTGATGTTACCATGGTGTTTTCCACCGTAAAATGACAGATTAGAATGATTTAAATCTATTTAAAATTTTAAATTCTATTTAAATCTATTCAATTATTTAAGTGTCATTTTTTGCTAGAACATACATTCACTGACATGTAGACTAAGGTTGCCCTCGATGGGTACTGAGCATATATATTAGATATACATATATTTCGATGGGAATCATCCATGAACAGAGCTACACACTTGGAAATAAATGGTACCTCATGACGTCCTTAATTTTCACCACCAGGTGGCAACAAACACCATATGTTACAGCACGAGATTTTCTCCTCCCTCAGTCTCAGGCACACGTCATGCACGTGTACAAATGATTCAGATCCATTTCTTTAAAACCAAATCACATCTAAGCGCATGGACCGTCACATCCGTGTCATCATATGTTATAAACAGATTTGATGACACACATTGAGTTTCATGATTTGCCACTATTTTTGCCGTGAGACGCATTTATCGTGTGTAATGCTCTGGGGATGATGAATCTGTGTTTGGTCATACGAGGATAAATGTATGTTCATAATGAGAGAAGCATGATCGTTTGATATGTTAACCCGTAAAAGTCTTTCACAGTCCCAATATTAACTCAATGGATATGTCAAACATATTTAGACTGATGGAAGTTTTAATGACAGCAAAATGTTAATTGACTTTTAAATAGACAGAAATGCTGGTAGTTAAAGTAAATTATACCCAATTAGGGCCCTCTGCCATCTGTTGGAAATCTTTTTTTTCTCACCATGATGTGCATTTTAAACAGCTTAGAAAAGGGTCGTCGTGAATACGAAACATATTTATACGGTGTTACAGATGGAACAAAACAGACAATAATGTAAAGTTTAAATAAGGTTTGCTACATTTTTTATGTTTTCGATGCCTCAAAGTTTGATGTCGTAAGATCTGCGTAATACTATTTGTCTGCATTTGTACACAGTCGATATGAATTCCATTATAACGGCACACATACCTAAACTCATATTTGCTTACATGCACAAATATATTTGTCAGGTATTATTTGTACTCTACTCGTTTATGTGGTTTCGGTTTAATCTGAAGTGCTGAGTAATACTAGCTCAAGCGTTGAACGCACTCCTACATTTAAAAGCAGGGATGAGCAACAATTTAGATTTAATTAACAAGCTGCCAGAAGGTGTAGGACGACGATTCCCTTTTTCTCCGCTCACTTCTTCGTTTTTTAATAGAGCTAGAAGAGCTAATTATCGAGTTGATGTGTGACAGAGACACACTCTAATGCAAATAATGTCACATACACCTAGTCGATTAGAAGCTTTGCTCCAACGCATGTCATTTACACTACGACTTTGAGCTGCTGGCAGATTGCCTTTGAATACCAGATGTTTTGGGTACAAGATCAGTGAAGTTGTCTTTTTCAGATCATTTATGAAATTATTTGAAAGTTTTATCAGATTCGGTCACATCTAGAGTCAAGATCAGGATGCTCATCTCTGGTTGTCGTCAGAGGGCCGCCTTACTTCAGCACACGATGCAACACTCCTACAAATAGGCTGACGGCGGTCCCTGGAGAGCCTGTTGACTCCAGCAGAGCCAATTAGACTAGCCAATAGTGTAGTGAGAGGGGCTTTGAACCGCCATGTCAGGCAGTAGCCGCTCCACAGGAAGAGGACTGAGGCAGCTGCTTCGGCCTGACCCATTTTTCCTCGCACACCCCAGGCACCGCGGAGAGAGCAGCAGCCCACACCGCATACGTCTTAACGCTGATACTTTGGTGCAAGGGCTTCTTAAAATCTCTCTGCTGAAGACTTAAATAAGATATGCATGTCTAGGACATGCGATTAAAAGACAAATATAGTTTGCCATTTTTGCTATATCAGTCTTGGCTTTCATGACTCGAATGATCGTGCAGACAGGTTACAATTTTAACTTTTGGTAACATTTTTAATTTTGAATGCAAGGAAGGAACGCTGGACAAAGATAATAGATATTAACGAGACATGACACTGCCATTATTATACATGCAACACTTAATGTGGGCATTTTAATGTAAGAAGTCAGTAAAACAAGCCAGTCGCCATCCGTTAAGTTAAGTGACAGTCGTTTAATCATTGGTTGGAAATATGTTATTTAAAGAGATATAGAGATATCAGTCTTTCAGGTAGGATTTTAGTCTTAAAATAGTTGGAAACTTAGAGCTGGTAAAATAAAAAAATAATATTGAGCTTTTTGTATTTTGAGCATTGTATTTTAAGCTCCTGTAAACCCTATAGTTGTTTTAAATGTAACAACAGTAAGTGTTTAACTATTGGTACTATGGTAGGTTTTAATAACTTTGACCACATAGTCAAGTTTCATGAACCATACCTACTACAAAATGGATGTCAATTGAGCCATTATCTATTTTTATACATAGACTACATCACGCAAAACACTACAAAGCAATTGTTCGTAGGCAACTCAACAGACGGTACTTAAATCATACCAGCTAATATAAAGCAATTGGACCTATGGAGTCAAGAGCCTTACTCATAAAAACACTTCTTTAGCATTTAGCATCTGTGAACGTACATGATTAAGTTTAGTTTGGTGTCTGTGAAGGATTTGGCATAGTATGCGTTCTGTCGTTTTAAACCTGTGTACTGAGGCGCAGTACAGTTTCGGCCATAAAGCTCCTGAGCATGTAAGATGATTATGCACATAGCCAGGGCCAATTCAATTTCCATTCAATTCGTTTTAAGTATAATGTGTTTGTCTCACGTTACACACACATTCTCAGGCATCAGCATTCACTTTCTCTTATAATGAGCAGAACTGCTGTAGAGGCGGCTGCAATCGTTTGTTTGTTTGTTAGGCTGTGCTTATTGAAGCAATGTTTTAAAGACACCGAATCAACAAGGTTTGTATCTGTGAATGACACATTTTAAGGCGAAACTGCCTTTAAAAATGTAATTATGGGTTTTTTATTGCCTAGACAATAGCAGAGGAGCTGTCTGCTTGTGCTGGAAAATGGCTTTTTACAAAACACAATGTTAGGTTAGTGTAAAATGTCATGTTTGTAGTTATTATTTGAAATGTTAAAATACTTTAGGGTATGTAGAGATAACTATAAGTAAAATATTTGGTTAAAAAAGACATTCTCAACCATCCTGACACAATAACATTAGCTCAGCCAATAGTGTTAGTTTTGGGGGCGGGACTATCTATTTGTTTGACCAATTGTAGAGAGGCAGTGTCTGTGCAATGCTAACAATAGCCCAGTGATGAGGTCATAGCTGTGTAAACAAACCACAACTATCGACCAATCAGCATGAAGGACCATACCTATCCCTATAATTACAGTACACTAAAAAAGTGGTACATAAGTCATTATAAATGCATTTCATTCGTTATAAGACAATCTATACAGACCTCAAGTGTTACCAGACAGGCATACGTAGGTGTCAAAATTCTACGTAGGCGCGTGCTGGTGCGAAAATATAAATGTGTGAATTTGCATGTGTACGTATGCTCACGAGTGTCTGAGTTTCATTGTGCGAGTATGAACACCGTGTGGTGCCTTCCTGAACGTGTTTGAGTGTGTAGATACGTAAGTGCATAGCGAGTATGTGTCTGTATTTGTGCATGTGTGAGGGAGAGCACCAGGCCTGTGAGGTAGAGTGTGCTGTCGTGATAAGAGAGCAAGCTTACAGCGGTGTGTGACTTTGGTCCTTTTTCTATGCAGGTAAAGGACCGGAGACTCTGTTCGCAGGGCATAAACTGAATGACAATGAATGGCACTCTGTGAAGGTGGTGCGCCGTGGGAAGAGCCTGCAGCTCTCCGTTGACAATGTGACCGTGGAGGGTGAGAATAAGACCTCACACACGCTGCCAATACTGTATGTGTACATACACATTGTGTTCTAACCAGATTTGACTTTTCAATTAGATTTCTGCTGCGTTGTACTAGGTAGGCCCGCCCACTAGAAAACCTTATTGGTCTTAAATCCTGTTCTGTTTATTAAACTGTTAACGTCATTGTTACACTATTCACTTTAATATTTCATTGTTGATTTTTTTTACCATGTTATCTAACTATATATTGATGGAAAGACTCAAGAATAAATATTTGACAAAATTTCATAACAATAAACATAAACTAAAAAAATACAAAAAATGTAATGTTATTTATAAAATAAAATAAAAATCTGTATAAATGCATGTTTTTGTCTCGACCAGGCGCATCTGTGTCACACTTGTTAGCCCCAGCCATACAATCTCATTGGTCCAAAATTCTGCTCAAAATAATTATATAACTTAACAATTATAATTATATATAATTATATAAATTATATTCTTTGTTACATCATACAGCCATATCTTATGTTTTTAAGTATGCACACAAACTGTTGCTTGTTGGTGAAATCTTTGATTTCTGGTTAGAACACGGCGTGACATTAAAGTTGATCTATCATATAGTGGTGACTGACTAGTTTAAAAATGTATAAACTGAAAAATTACATGTAGATCAGTTTTGGAGTTTTTAATTTGTACGTGCAAGTTCAGCATTGCTGCACATCAAACTCTGAATTTAACATCAAAAGCTGAAGTTGCCTTGGGACGGGCTCAGGCAGCACGCCATTCCTTCATATCATCAGCTCCCAGACCTGACTAATCGAGCGTGTTCGCTTCTGCCACAGGCCAGATGAGCGGAGCACACACACAGCTGGAGTTCCACCACATAGAGACGGGCATCATGACCGAACGCCGCTATATCTCCGTCATGCCGTCCAACTTCATCGGCCACCTGCAGGGCCTCTCTTTCAACGGCATGCCCTACCTGGACCAGTGCAAGAACGGGGACATCTCCTACTGCGAGCTGAACGCACGCTTTGGCATGAGACGCATCGTGGCCGATCCGGTCAGTTTCCGGACCCGAGGCAGCTACGTGGCGCTGTCCACCTTGCAGGCCTACGCATCCATGCACCTCTTCTTTCAGTTCAAGACCACCAGCCCTGATGGCCTGGTGCTGTTTAACTCTGGAGATGGAAGCGACTTCATTGTGATTGAACTTGTCAAGGGGTGAGTGAGAGAAGAACTTGAGAAGTCAAATTTATAGTTTACCATATTTATAGTACCATCAAACAGAATAAAAAACAGTGATTGTTATGAAACAGTTTCCACAAACTGTGATTGGCTGGGCAAACAGATAGTCCCGCCTCAAACTCACACCACTGGTTCACTGGTTTCAGGCTGGTGTAACTGCTCAAACAAACAAAGCAATAATTTACTTATTTTTAATCGACCTACAAATGGCTTACTTGCAGTCTGCTCCAATTAAATTAAAATAAGACATAGTATTTTAGCATAAAATTGCACACCGCAGCTTTAAATGACTTTTGAACAGCAAAACCATATTATTACATTTCCAGCTCTGCCCTCGATTTCTTCAAACCAATCTCACTTAGAGTGAAAAATAAAAGCTATTCATTATTAAGGATTTTATGCCATAGTCTGGGGAGCGCATTGCTGCTAGCCATTACCATCCTGCTCAAAAAAAATCAGCATTCAGCATTAAAGTCATATTAATAAAAGCCATTTAATTAACTATAAGATGGAGACGGGAACTATATAGAACAGAGAAGAATAGAAGATTTTTACTGCACAAATAAGAATTCCAGGAACAGGCAGAAAATATTGAAGGTGTTATGAAATAATTCAGACAGATAGAGAGGACTACCTGATTGAGAAAAGAAGGGAAGAGATTACATTTGAGTTCTATATGAAATTAAGCCTTAGAGGAGCTGTATGTGATGGATATCTTTGGAGTCTCAGGAGAGAGATGAAAATGTTTTAAGGGGAATATTCAATACAAGTAGAGCTGAATCGAGAGCATTTGTGACATAATGTCTGTTTCCTTCAAATTCTTTTTAAATTGACCCTTTTACTGGTTTTAGGATAGGTACGTAGAATCGAACTCAATGGGGGCAGACAGTACTTACCAATAACTAAAATGTAGTTTTTGTGGAACAGTAGTCCCAATATGAGCTTTGTAAGCGCTTTACTCTTTAAAGCATGTTTTTCATTATGTTCTTTCAACCAAATAATACTATAAATTCTGACATACCCAGACATTTCCTCCAACAGCTCAAACCTCCCCTCCAGTACAATACACAATCTGCTGTTTAAATCATCCTTCAACACACAAACATCAACATCTCATGAGATTTATCTCAAAGAGCTCCGTCGGTCAGAAGCCTTTCTGACAAAACAATCACACGGTCGTTTTGATAAAAGAGAGAGACAGCGATATTAATGCAAGAACTCGATGTTCCCACAAGACCCTGAAGATATTCAACGGATCGACAGTTTAACAAATTATAATATAAGAGACATCCAAATGCAGTTACGCCACTGAACTAAAGAGCGTGTTTAAGTTTACGATTAGTTAAGAGACGTTACTTGGATGTGAATCATAGCCGTAGGAGGGTGAGTCAAGTCGCATTATGAGATTCGCACATTTGTCTCCTTGGCATTTAGTTAAAGGTACAGGAGGAGTAGAAACGCTTGATGATTCATCTCAGGATATGGGCCGTATTTAAATTTAAACAAATTCAGCATGAGTTGCTCCTGGATCTGCGTAAATGGTGATCGGTATCCGTTGGAAAGCGTTTCTCGCATGGTGCGCTCACAATCAGGCGCACATCAGACGACACCACGGCAACTGTGTCCATCTGTCAATCACGAGCAATTTCAGAGAAGTGATTGCGTGGATAGCTATTCTTAACCTAAGCCACTGTACTAACACTGGATTACTGCAGTACATATGCAGAATAGTTACAGTATAGTTTAAAAGGTTTGTTCTGTTATTTTAGTCAATTTCCCCCCAAAAAATCATTTACTAGGATTATCAGTATTATGTCGTGATCTAGATAAAGAAGTAGTTCACTCAAATATAGGAATTCTAATAAAATACTATAGTATATAATATAAGAAGATGACATAATGACATTTTATTATAAAAATATTTATTTGTATTAAACCGAATATTGGAAGTCATATGCATGTGTGACGGCATGATGGTGAGTAAATTACGAGAGTGTTTTTATATTTGTGGGAACTACTCCTTTAACTGTAAATTCTCTCATGCCCTACTTATAAATACCGGGCTGGAGGGTCTGGCATCAGGTCAGATAGATCAACCCTGATTTCAGTAAGAAGCTTCGTTTGATGTGATTTCAAAGATTACATGATGTAGTTATAATGTAATATGTAACATTAGCTTACTGATGTACTTTATGATTTACTGGAACACTTTGAGGTCAGATTTAGGGAATTTCATGTCAATTTTCAAGCTTCAGTTTGGTGTTAGTTTTCAGTACATTTTATAATATTTTAACTGATGGCATTCAGTTTCTCAGGTTTGCCTGTTTAGTGGCAAATCATTGATGTTTTGTTAACATTTCATACTGGATAGTGTATTATGTATCTAATTTTTTTTTTTTTAAATCGTTTTTTTTATTTCCCATTTTTTATTTGTGTACCCTATTTTATAACCCTATTTTAATTAAAAGTTATTCAATTTATTTTTGTTTAGTGTACGTTTTTCCAATTATGCTTGTATTTTTTTTTTTATTTCAGCTAATATTTTTTGCTTTAATGGGATAGTTCACCCAAAACTAAAAAATAAATAATTATTTACTCACCCTCATGTCATGTCAAACCTGTATGACTTTCTTCCTTCAGCTGAACACAGAAGAAGATATTTTTCTAAGCGCTGGTTACCGGCACCCATTCACTGTCATAGTATGGACACAACGTACAATGGAAGTCAATGGGTGCCGGTAACCAGCGTTTTGCAAAATATCTTCTTCTGTGTTCCAGAAAAGAAAGAATCATATACAGGGTTTAAATGACATAAGGGTGAAAAAATTATGACATCATTTTTGGGTGAACTATCCTTTTAAGTCAGATGAAGTCAGCACTAATGGCCTTGAAAGAAGAGACTAACATTTAATGAAATGAAATGTAAATGTTTTAGTTCACCATATTCTATTTATTAGCAACCCACACAGCAGAAAAGCCTCATGGGAAATTTACAGCCGACTCCCTCCACCCTAGTAAGAAGATTTCTCGCGAAAGGGGATATTCAATCACACTACATGAGTACAAAAACCTGATTTGTGTTAGAATGTGTTTTGTTCCATTGGGCAAAAATTAATAGTGAAAAAGGGAAAGGTGCCTCAGATGTTTAACTTCCTCAGTTTCAGTGGTCCAGAAAGCCAGTCATTCAGTAAGCAATTAGACAGCAGGTGGCCTTGCCTCTCACCGGAGTCTGCACCAGCATGTGAAATGAGAGAGCGCTAATGAGAACTGAATCTCTCTCTCTCTCTCTCTCTCTCTCTCTCTCTCTCTCTCTCTCTCTCTCTCTCTCTCTCTCTCTCTCTCTCTCTCTCTCTCTCTCTCTCTCTCTCTCTCTCTCTCTCTCTCTCTCTCTCTCTCTCTCTCTTGCTCGTTCGCTCGCTCGCTCTTGCACTCAGGCAAATACACAGTCTGTCCCTGACTAGCTCCCTCAATGTCTCTCACAAGCACACACAAAGCTCACACTGATTCATTTTTGCATCATCCTAATGTGTGTTCTGATAGCAGATTTTTCTCCACTATTGTCATTGTTCTAAATAAGTAAGTGCAGTTGCAGTCACTGAACTGTAGTTCCAAAATTAATCTTTATTTCAAACATTCTTTATTAAATCATTCAAAGTTATGAACCAAAGCAAACAGCTCCAAGATGACTCACACAGTGTTACAATATTTTATTTAAAGCTAAGTGTTTGATTTGTTTTGGGGGGGATGAACTACTTTTAATCTCTTGGTACTGTAAGAGATTGTTTTATTCAATTTAAACAACAGCTATTTTTCAATACCAGGACTTTCAAGTATTGAAAAAATTCATCTTTGGTATTGTATATTGTACACAGAATTTTAGACTGAGCTTCATACTAATATATGATTATATTGTCAACCATTAAACTTATTATCAGCCTTAACTAAATCAATAACAATGATCAGCAATTGCAGTCAAAATGAGAAAAAATTGTTTAAAAGTTTGAAAGGTTTGTCAGACTAAACACAAAGTCTTATTTTTACTGAGAAATTTGTGTAATATATGAATGTAATATATAGAGCCCCCTTCACAATGCATCGGGACTATAAACTACTGTAGTCGCACACTTTGGTTGTTGAGTATCTGGCAGGACGGAAGGCTGTCTGTGCCTGTATTTCAAGCCTTATTACAGCTATTGATTTTAAAGCAAAAAGGCAGGATTGTCATCATAAAGAGGTTTGCCTGATTCCACTGGGCTGTATGATTGACAAGAGAACTGGTTTATTGCAGGTACATCCATTATGTGTTTGACTTGGGCAATGGGCCGTCTCTCATGAAGGGCAACTCCGACAAGCCGCTCAATGATAACCAGTGGCACAACGTGATGGTGTCCCGCGACGACAGCAACGTGCACACGCTCAAGATAGACTCCCGCACCGTCACGCAACACTCCAACGGAGCCCGCAACCTGGACTTGAAAGGTACCACTCTTCCTCTCATCTTAAGTATCAAGCTATCGAACCTGGTATTTTGGTGAACGAAAATGAGGATATGAGTGACATACGAACAGCCAGTTCAGTGCTGCTGTGTCTTGTGTTCACTTGACAAAACGTTGAATTTTTAGTTTTCTCAACTTTTTGTTCACTTTAAATTTACAGAATCTATGCAGAGGTTATGTACCACCATTTTATACTGGGGGTTTTGGCTCTAAAAATGAGAAGTATGGAATTTAGGGTCTTTGGAGATAAACGATCATCTTCACATACAGTATATGTTTCTTACATCATTCATTGATCATTAGGCTGTTTATAGCTGTTAAGTGTCATGCATGATTTACTTCATTGTTAGATACTGTACGTCTGATTACATATTTGCAGTTTTACACTAATCTTGGGTTTGATTTCAGCCCACAGCTTTAATGAGCTGTCTTTCCTGTCAGGGTATTTACAAAGCGTCTAGCTCCTTGTATAAATCATGTTGCTTCTGAAATCCACCTTGGAGTACTTCTCAACCTAGCTATTTTTTCACTGTTTTGGCTGTAATTAGAAGCACAAAGAGCAGCACCTTCAGGGAAATGAGAAAAACAACAATAACAACTGACTTTGCATAATTTGATGCTTCCAAACGTACCAAAAAATTCCATCTCAGGCCCAAAAACGTAATCGGGTTTATTTGAATAACAGGACAGGAAACGTGGTAGTTGAATATGTGGCATATACACACGTGTGTTCAGTTCATCCGTGTGCGTCATAAAATGGAAGTCTTTGATTAGTAAGACATCAACTATAGTCATTGCCATAGCAATATCTCAGTTGTTTTAGTCTCAGTTTGCAATATACTGAGCTATCACTGGCGTCTTAAGTGCAAATCTTGGCAGACAGCCTTTATTTCATGCCTTAGTCGATAAGAAGAAAGCATAGACAAGTCAGTCAGATGTTTTATACGTTCTATTTTTGTACGGAAACAGGAGGATGCCAATTTCGAGCCATTAGCGCACATCATTTGAGGTTCCTGTTTTTCAGTGTGTTCTGTTATTTATTTATTTTCACTATGCAAATAAATAGTCATTCTGCAACATTAGATGAAGAGCACTTAACATAGAAATCTACTATTAGATCTTTTACAAGCCTACATATGCTGATGCAAAACAAATGTTGACACTTACTCCATCAAAACTAAATATTAACATGTATTTTTAGGAAGGGTTTAAAATAGTTTATTACTATTTATCCATTTTATACTACTTTTAAATAATTTAGGTATGGCACAATTCAATTTATCACCATTAAAGGACAGTTTTTATCTTAAATAATGTGTAAAAAACCTAAAGACATTTGAAAAACAGTTTCACCTGCTTAAATCACAGATGTCGAAGATCTCTTCTCGCAGTGTACACTAAATCACGATGCTCGCATGAACATGGCGGTTTCCAGCATGACGCTTCCCTCATTGAATGACTAAATCTATGCATACGTCAACATACTGCTTAAAGTACAAGAGTAATAAAATCCAAATTAAATAAGGTCATAAAGTTCTAACTCTTGCTGTCAGGCTCCAAGATCCGTTTTCACTCGGCTTCCCCAGAACAAGTCCTTTAAACTTCAAACGAATAACTTCACAGTATGTGTCAGTTGTAATTGTTCATGCAATTATGCCAGAGAGAATGGAGAGTGGCGTAGCAGTCCCCAGGGTCCAGTGCTTTTCTGTGAAGTGTAAAATGAACATCTTCAAGTTGGAAGGTGCTGAGATGTGATGATGTCGTGAGGGAACCAGAAAAAAAAGTGATGCTTGACCTGTTATATGTGTTGGAATGAGCATATGTGGAGAGTGCTTGCGACAGCGACACTCAGAGCTGTCCGATAATTGAGGTTTTTTCCTCCCTGAGGAATTGCCCCTGAGAATGTTTTTCTGAAAATATGTTTTATTGACTTGGAATCGAAATGCTTTTCCGTTACACCCCCGGGTGCGTGGAAAAGGCAGGTGTTTGTGTAAATGTGAATGTCAATGAGTTTAGATGTTTAGTAATGAACAGTCAGTGGCCAATTTTTCATCAAAAATTAAAACTAACAGATTAACATTATAACTCGTTTGTGCCGTCTCTGATGATGAAATCATTCGGACTTTTGCTTCCACGTAGGGTTTGGATGTAAAGTAAACAAACCTTATTGTAGACACTGGATTAAATGTTTTCATGTAACTTATCTCACGTTGTTTTTGCTGCAGACATGATTGATAATTCAAAGCGTGCAGTTTGTTGAACAGAACTGTTGTTATTGCTTTTCTTTGCAATTTGACAAATGATTTTTACTTGTGGTTAAATAAAGGTTAACAAAATTGGCAGGAAAATCCCATAGACTTTTGCATTATCACCCCAAGCAATATTTAGAGACTTGGGCCAGTTGACAACTGCCTTTTCCCTTCCAAAAATGTGAATTTTTAGAAAAAAATCAATCAATGCAGGATACTGTACTGTGCACTTTCCACAAAGCAAAAAACAACCGATTAGTTGAGGTCAATAATGAATAAAAAAGTAAGAGCAAGAAAAATTCACTCTATATTAACAATATTAATTAATAACCCCACTGCTGTTTAAGTCATTATGCTGTTACTCTGGCTCTTTTCCTTCGATCCTTTAAAGAGCTTTGTTGTCACAACAGGTGAGGATGAGTGTGAAAGAACTTGGCACGCTGGGAAACCTTTAGGCCACAGCAGCAGAGTGTGTTATATTACGAGCGCTTATTGTAAAGCTAATCCTCCGGTCAAGGCCAGCGGTTATGGAGCACAGCCAAAGGTGTTTCTTTTTTTGCTTTCCTCTCCTCCATTTTTATCCAGCAGGGATATTGCTTCATCATTACTCAACAGAGACGCATGACTGGAGATGTCATTTTTACAATCTCCCCGCAGTTCCTTCATATGAAAGCAATTGATTTTGCTCCGTCTCGTCCACAAAAGCAGCTCCGCTCTCCCGCTGCCCAGCCATCCATTGAATGACTAATGAAAAAAACTATTGGGTGTATAATTGAATATTGTGATTGAAGTCTCTTTAATAGTCTTTGCATAACAGTGAGACATACAGAGCTAATAACCATGCATGGGCTATTCTGTGTGAAGCAGACTGAGCTTCCTCCTCAGCGCTGGATTCTGTACAGAGGGCTGAATTAAATCTCAAGATGAGCTGGCACATTTACAGCATCTGCTTATTTTGGAGCCGTGGTTTTGTGGATAGCACATGTGATTCTGGGACATTAAAGGCCCATTTACATCAAAAAAAAATGTAAAGATACATAACAACTATAAATATAACTTTAATGATAACTATATTAGCGTCACACCAACGGATGATGTTTACTCAAAGCTTTTAAAGTAAAAGATTTTGTTTGTATGTTAACGTTTGTCTGGTAATATGTTAAGATTATCCCAAATATATTGTTTGTATATTGTTATACACATATAATGGTGGTGTAGACTTTGCTGTTCTTCTCAATTTAGGTTTTATTTTTGGGAAATTCCTTGCCAATTTCTTACCAAAGTATTTGCCAAAGGTTTTTATTTAAACTGATATTATTTAAACAATATTTGGGGGTTTATATACCCATGTGAGGTTTCTCTCAAAGTTTTTAAAGCCTTTCTTTATGCTTAAATAATGATTTTCTATAATAGACAAGTGCCACTTTCAGAATTGTCACATCCATAACAGTTTATATTCTTTATAAATGTAGATTAATTTTTTTCTATTTGTTGGCTATTATTGCTTCTGGTTTGAGCATTTTAATTTACAGAAATCCTACAAAAGTATGTCGCCTCTTAAAAACGTGTATCCTTTATTTGCCTCATCCATTATGCATGTATATTTCCTCCTTAAATAGAAGATATGTGAATAGACTGATGTTTTTCTGATGTCTGGGCGTTGGTAAAATATAAACAGATGCTTCAATATGTTAATAAATACATTCTCTGAATGTGTATATTTCAGGTTTTGACAGGTTTTCATCCGTAATGCTGGAATTGCCCCTTTATAGGTACTTTTATCATTCTTGCTGTGAACAAGTCTTAAATTTATGTAGGTTAAAGTCCAGCACATATTTTTTGTGTATTGTTAGTTTTTTAGTTTATATTTACATGTCAATTACTTTTTTTACTGATTTAATTTACAATAATAATTCTGCTGTCTACTGTTAAAAACAGTAAAGTCAAGTAAAATATTAAATGTGCAGTGCATCAGTTATAAATTAGCCGTTTTAAGTCGTCTTGTTAGGAGATTACAAGAATCTGTTTGTTTGGTGTTAAACTGAATAGACATCTTCACTTCTCCGCTGGTAGAAGCTGATTGCGATTCAGCCAGAAACATCTTGAATGTGTCTGATCTGTGGAAATGAATTGTATAATAGGTATAATTATATAATCAGTATCTTAAAGGGTGGAGCTATTGCCTCTACAAGCAGACAAAAAGCATGTTTTTATTAAAGTGGCTCTGAGGGCAATTACAGGTAGTTAGCTGAAGTGAACCAGGTTGAGGGCCCATTAATAAATAGGAAAAAGTTATCATGAAAGAAGGCAACTTATCTGTGGAGAGATAAAATTAAATAGTGTCGCGGTTCAGACAAAGGGGGGCTTCTAATGGTGGTCTAATTGGTCTTATTCAACCGAAGTGGAAAAAGAGCAGATTTCAGCAAACAATCAGGGTGAGAGCACACTCTTCAACCGTGGGACGAAAATTGCCATATGTATTCTTGCTTGTCAGTTTTAAAGCGTAATTGCCTGTCTTGCAGGCAGAGCTCAGTTGGAAATTGCATTTCACTGGCAAACAATGCCCTCTAAATATGGTCCGCTCGGTGAATGTTTATCTGAAGGTCCCCAAACATCTTTGATGTCTTCTGGAATGTATATTTGCAGAGTGAAAGAATTAATAAAGGAGCAGCGTGTTCCTCAGAACTTGACAGGGGTTTTGTGTAGCATGAATGTAGTTATGTTGAAACTGTGTGTCTAGTTATTGTATGTTAATGCTGTTATTCTCTCAGACATACAGCAGAGGGGAGTTGTTTATAAAGGAATAGTTCACTAAAAATAAAAAATGATCTCATGATTTATTTACTTTCATGTCATTCAAAACCTGTATGTGACTCTTTCTTCTGTGGAACACAAAAGAAGATATTTCAAAAAATGTGATGTGGAAGTCATTAGTGTTTGGTCATCAACGTTCTGTAATCTTCTTTTGTGTTATGCAGAAGAAAGAAAGTTGGAATGACATGAGGGTGAGTAAATGATGAAAGTTAACTGTATTAGAAAACTTTATAGTCATGATATGTATAGATACGTATTTTCTAATTCGGAATATTGAAGTATTTATGTGTCTGTTTTATATGGATTTATGTCTATTTTATATGCAATATTTATTGAATAACAATAAATATTTTAGCAATGTCTATTAATAAAAAATCTACATTTTAGATAATCCATGCTGAGTTCACGTCAAACGTTCAGAGACGCAGAGAGTTTACATAAAAGCTCACAACATTCAAATTAAAAATGTAGGTAAATTCCCCCAGTATTTTCCCATTTCAATATATTCCACACTGATTCCTCAGAGAACATTGCATCAGTCAGCTTTGAGAAGCAGACACAGGGACATGCTGTACTGTGTTGAAGAGCCCAGTCATTTCAATTCTCAAATCCCCACATGAGCACTCGACTTCCGCACGCCCAAACCCTAGCAAAGACATTTGACTGACTTGCATGTTTGTATGGCGCCATGGTTTATTTTCATCCTCACACATGCTTATCCACATGTTCTCTTCCTTCAAGGCTCGAGGGCAACTTTGATGTTACGTAATTATATTCCGTTTTATGACAACCCTGTTTTTTCTTTTTGTTCTGAACATCAAAGGTATTAGCCTCCATCAGCGGGGAATTGGTTTAAAAAGAGAAGATCACATATTCAGCTCATCACAGAGTCACACAGGATGAGCCCACCTCATCAAGCTATAGTTAACATGAGGGACGCCGCTCAAACGCAAGTCCGCGTGCGTCGGTTTCTGCGTTGTTTTGAAGACCGATAACTATAAGCGGTTGTTTCTGTGTTTCTTGTGTAGGAGAGCTGTACGTTGGAGGTGTTGGGAAGAGCTTGTACAACAGTCTTCCCAAGCTCATAGCGTCTCGGGACGGGTATCAGGGCTGCCTGGCGTCAGTTGATCTGAATGGCAGACTGCCTGATCTCATCGCTGATGCTCTGCACCGGGTGGGTCAGGTGGAGAGAGGCTGTGAAGGTCAGTACACTGTCGGGTTTCAAAAGTCATAATAGTTCAACAGTCTATATCCTTTGCTCAAAGTGCTTTGGAAACACTATTAATTATAAACGTAATAGTAAATCACTCACATTGTAAACCATGATGTTGCTTTCAGTTGATAGATGCTGTCTTTTTTCTTATTTGACTGAAATATAATAATTTACAAATAATTTTTTTTATTTGTTTATATATACATATGTGTGTGTGTTTATATTTATATTTAACAGTATAAACAAATAAATATATATGTTATCTTTAAATATAAAATATTATATATATTAGTTTATTAATTTATATATTAAATTTTTTTACAATAACAATTACAAAGCCAACCTATAATGTTTCAGTCAACGAATATAATTCATCTCATGTCTACCAATATGCCCAGTAGATGCAGTTACAGTGTTACATCATATAAAAGCAATTTTTATGATACAATTATATTGTATTATATATTATATTACCGATCGATTTGGCTTGGAAGTAAATTTGGATACATACGTCATGTATAAACACAATATGTTATGGTGTTTGTCCTGTCCGTTTAAGCCGGCCCTGGCACTACCTGCATGGAAGACTCCTGCTCAAATCAGGGGGTGTGTCTGCAGCAGTGGGAGGGGTTTACCTGTGACTGCACAATGACGACATACGGTGGTCCCCTCTGCAGTGACCGTGAGTAGTGCTCCGCTCAGTCTTAGAGATTAAAGGGATTTATTCAGGAGCTTTGTTTAACCACATTATTAAGCCATTCAATGCTGCTCTTATGATTAGATCAGAGGTAACCGCCTGATGCACCGCATTGCAGTCTTTCTAACACCCTAATTATCAAGGACCACAAGATAATTTTCATAAAGAGCAAGTAATGGTTCAGGTGACCCCTAAACTGACAGCAGAACGAAATTTGTGTTACTCCTAAAATGTTTTAACTTGGAGGTGGATCCGTGAGTTTTTATTTTCTGCGATAGTCCACACACAGTAAAACATCTAACACTGCTAACACAGGCAAATTTTGTTTGCTTTATTAATATCCCCATATTTTGACAATAACGCTCTGGAGACCTTAATGAGCCAAATTAAGATAAATACTGTAGGGTTAGCTGCCTAAACATTCAGATAGCAAGACAGTAGCAGGTGTGAGTATTATGAACCATTGCTTTATAAAACAGCTGGAGTGAATTACCTGAGCCGTTTAATTTAGCTAAATTATTTTTTTGATTTTATTGTGTTGATATAAAATTATTTTTTAATCTTACCCAATCAAAATACACAGCATGTTATGGACCTCTATCTGATTAGAATCATTAAGCATTTACGCTGCTTGACTTTAATCTGCTCTATTGTAACAGTTTTTTTGTTTTTAAACTGCTGTTTTTTCTATTATATACATTGACACTTTTGTAAATTAAACCTCTGTCCCATATCTCGCTGGGGTGGGGTTGACTATATATTGTGAACTAAAATCGGTCGAAAATTAACACTCGCTAAACACCTGTCGAAAGTGAAAATTGGCTTTGAAAATTAGGATGAATTATTCTCCAAAGAGCCAATTGAAAAGTAATTTTATTAGGAACATTATGTGATTGAAGCCACACTGTGAGAATGAAAGTCTGATCCTCCCTGATGTGAGTGATGTGTGTGATTGAACTCAAAAACGACTGGAAACCCTCTATTACTCTGTCACAATTCCTGCGTCTTCTAACTTTTCCTTGATGGAAAATGTACCCGCATAGCTCATCTAGAATCTATTACATTTTTTCTTCAGATCATCATGTGGGGACACATACAGTACAGTATGTGAAATATTCCTTATATTAAGTCACCGAAAACAAATGATTCGAAACAAAATAACGATGAGTCAATAAAAAACTAATGCAAAAAAGATTCATAGCTGAAAGAAATACATTACTATATGATTATGAATATTGGTACATTTTCTCAGTGGTGTAAATGTGATTATGTACAGAACTAGATACATTCGAACTCAAAGATACATTCCTCTTGCTGTATGTCTCCTATCACTCGGAAACCTGCCGGCCAATGATAAAGAAGCAATTTGCATAAGGAATCAAATATTCATTTTGGTGATTATCAACACAAGCATCAGAAGTGACCGTAACACAAGCTGCAGATGTAAACATTTGCAAAGTTTATCGTGCATGAAACTATAACGGCACGAAGTTTGTCGATGCAGCAGTTCTGTAGGTACCAGACATCTTCCACACTACTAATTCAATTAGTGCTTTTCACAGTTATGTCAGAGCTCTGGATACCTGCAACGCTGTAAAACATCTCAGCCAGTTATTAAAATGATAATGAAGACAGGATAATGATTGTGTAGAATTAAACTGTAGATATAATTTCGTTCACTTATTCCTGCTGTGAGGACACTTACGGACATTTGGAAGGATTGTAATTATTAAATTCTGTAAGTTTATATAGTATTACTAGAACAAAATAACCACATCACATGATTGCCTCCTTCTTTTTAAGGAAATAGAAAATTTATGTAAAGTGTTTTATGAAGTTGAATGGAAGATACTCAAGACTTGTTTCTCTCTGATTCACTAAGGCTTTCACAATATCAGATTGTGACTACACGATTATCATGGCCAAAGGAATTCATGATAAGCATACTATTATTAAATATGAGTACATAAATAATGCTCTTTGTTGTGCTTTCTATTTTTTGGCAATGAATCCTCAAAATACAAGTGTTGCAAGGCAGAGATTTTGTAACCCGCGTATTGAACAGGTGCAATACCACCAGCTAATATGTTGAAGTGTCAAACAGGATTATTTAGGATATTATCAGATGTGTAGTATTGACACAACATCAATAATGACAAATATACAACACTGTTATTTTGTGACACCCCTAAAACTGATTTATTTGTTTAAAAATGTATAACAATATTATATATAATGTTAAAAAAGAAGCAGATAGTTTTACTGTTTTACTGACAGCTAAGTAGGAATTTGTGAAAGGTAGTTGATCATATTTTGTGTTTTGTTCGTACAGATTAAGAAACACATTTCTGGTTTGGTATTCAATGAAAGTATGTGAAGTATAATTGAAGGGGATGTGGAGGGAGATAGGACAGAGGATTAGGAGTCACTGAAATAGAAAAATTAAATAGAGGAAGAAAAATGCCTATTAAATGTCATTGTGAATACACACTAGGACAGTCCACACTGCTTAATCTTATTATTTTTTAATACGCACGAATGAAAACAAAAAGATGGGCGAGAATTTAACAATGAAGTGGTTTTGATGCACTTTTGTGTGGGATTAGAGCTTTCAAGTGTGATTTAGTCCACCCTGCTAATACTCAATTACCTACATAGCCCTAAATCAATAAACACACAATTATTCCTTAACTCCTGTTGAACCGAACACTGAATTGGACATGTCTTTCTGCTTTTTGCCGCACTGACATACGATTTGAATTCAACTGTGTTTCCTTTAAGCCGGCAGCAGGAACATGTTCATCTGTGGAGCGGGCTACAGGTGCGAAAAGTAAAACAATCCTTCAAAAGTCATTTTCACGCGATCAACACGAAATCCGGCTACAGCCACAGAGCCCCAGCATCGTCACTAATGCATGAGTCATCGTCTTCCTCAAATAATGTGACAGGGACTCACTCAAGCCTTCATCCTGTCCCCTAAAACACACACACACATGCCCCGTACATATTTTTTTCTCACAGGGTGATTTTTCCCGACGGCAGGCATATGGGGAGAATAATTTTGGTTGACCTCGGTAATTAGTGTCGATTATTTAGGAATATCATTATCACAAATGATGCTTTCCGCCTGGCTGACATCTCGCACGTTACCCATGACTTTCTGTGCAGCCGCCCTTAGTCAAAAATGTTAACATCGAGATATCGACAGTCACAAGATCCTTTCCAGACAAAATGTCGAGCAGATTGCACGTGTTTAGTGTTGTACAACACCATATGGAAGTGGCAGGATGTATGTTTCATACTTTGATTCCTGTGACCGGTCACATCCATCACTAGAGGTCTAATTAAATGGCTTGTAATGTGTTACCTGTTCCGAGTAGTGTCCAAGGACACAGAGGGCCGACGTCTGAGAGTCCTATGGGATTGCTCTTTCCTACTTTCTTTGTTCCTTCAGGGTTCTCTCCATCTCTCTATACCTTACATTAGACCCTCTAGCCGTAACTATTCAATTAAATAGATGCTGCACTTTCATGTCTGTTGTTTTGCCTTGGAGCCTTGGACTCTGGTCACCTTTTTGTGCAAACACATCTGCTCAGCCAACCTTAGATGTTACATAGACTTTCCTCCTGCACTTAAAATGCAATGCATTATCTCACAGAAGTAATTGTTTTTGTTGGGCAAAAGTTAAAATTCTTGTACAGCACTATTTTTCTTGAAAGTGCTCTATGCCATTATCTTTTCCTGCTTTAAAAGGCTATAGACCTGAAGAACATTTATAATGTCTCTCTCTCTCTCTCTCTCTCTCTCTCTCTCTCTCTCTCTCTCTCTCTCTCTCTCTCTCTCTCTCTCTCTCTCTCTCCCCCTCCCTCCCTCCCTCCCTCCCTCCCTCCAACTAAAACCATGCACTATTAAATACTCACCCATTCTTTTGGCTTATGGTGGTAGATGTTTTAAAATATTAAGAAAATCAAAGAAAAAAGATTTAAGAATAATTCTTGTTTTCTTCAAATGAGAAAAAGATTTTTAGAAAACATTTATACTTTTTAAAATTTTTCAGATTAGGGATGTCATAATTATATTGAATAAGTTTGATATAAAAAAATCATGGTTTTTGATATCATGCTATTAATATTCATTGGCCAAAAACAAGAAAATACAAACAATAAAATTAAATATAAATTAAACCGATTAAACATTTCAATAAATATCACAATATTATTGGTTTTGTGAATCCTTTGGCAATTATAGTCGTGTAATAAAACTAACACTGATATTGTGACTGTATATACAATAATACAATATATTATAAAATATAATTATAATATTGCATTAATGCTGAGAAAATCAATGTTGTATCAGCTAAAAAAACATGCAAACATCATTTTGCACCTTTAAAGTTAGCAGCATATCTGTATTTTATGCCAATATTTTCACATTATGACTTGTCATCAATGATAAACTATATTGGTTTCACTTTGATTTATTTCTTGCTGTTCTTTATTGATTTATTGGTAGTTAAAGTGTCTGAGTACTGTATTCTATGTCACGGTCCACATGTAACAGAAAACTGTCAGAATGAACCAGAAACATTAACACTAGGCTTGTGGTCACCTTACAAATGAATCCTTCATGGTGACATTTCCTGATACCTGATAGGTCACCAGGGTCAATTGAACAGACTCCTTCCTCCCCTATTAGTGGCATTGCACACTATGAGGGTTTTTACCATGGGGACATGCTTCAGCAGACAGCAGTATATGAAAATGACACACACATACTGTAGGTCAACAAGGGCAAGACTTGACCTGGGAAGTAAAATCCTATAATCAGCAGTTGAATGACCTAAGCAGGTTTTTCTTATTGATTATTGGATATGGTTTCATGAATGATGAATGACTTTTTAAATATGCCTTTTGAGTTCATGCTGTATTTTGTCTTATGCATCTTATGCCTGAGTATGTGGAGCTGGAGTGCTCAAACTGATGGTTAGAGCTGATATGTTTAACCGAAGGGCTGATCTGAGAACTGTGAGTTATGCATTGACATCTGGAAACAAAGCAGTCTGAGTGAGCCGAGTGGATACTGATTTTCCTTCATGAAATATCTCCAAGCAGGAAAGTGAATGACGAGTGTAAAGGGTTGTTCACTCTTAGCCACATAGTACAATTCATGCTTGAAAAATGCTAAAAATGTGAAGAAAGGCAGGGTATATTTTAGCGAAACTGATCCATTTCTGGGCTTGTGATAGATTAATATATTGACCAGGCCAGTTTTTGACGATTTTAGATGGTTTTGACAGATAATCCTGAGTTGACTGTTAGAATAGTAAATTGAAGAGTCAATATTGTGCAAATTTATTCTGCATTGTTGTGTACAGCTAATCTTCCACTGTATGGTTATATCAGTATCATATTGGGCATCAGTCGCTTGCTCTTCAGATATTAGCATCAGCCATTGAAAAACCCATACAAGTCAACCACTAATTGAGATAGAACTGTTTATTTTTTGTCCTGTCCTTTCTTTTAGGGAATGTTTCATAATTCAATACAAGTTAAACTGTGTCAACAAAATTTGTGGCATTATGTTGATTAGCATGGAAAATCATTTCAACTCGTCCCTCAGCAAAATGCAAAAAATGTGGTTACAATAACACACCTAATGAAACTACACAAAGCCATCAATACTGAGGGTTTAAAAGCAAAAATGAGAAAATTACAGTGTTAAAGCACTTACATGAATTATTCAGTGAAATCCTGTTTATTAGTTGAGCTGTAAAATTGTCCTTTTTGAGGTGGTACTCCTTTTTTAAATGCATTATCAGTTTAATCCTGTGGTGGTTTGATATGTCTCATCCATCATGATAATAAAAGATTGATTTTAACTTTACACAGACAAGGCCAGGAAATAATTCACATTAGTCTCATGCCAGTACATTTTATCTATGATGCACTTTTTGGTTCAAATTCTTTGGATTGAGCTTAGACAGGCTACACCACTTGTATTTTTTCTCTGTTGTGGCTCACATCTCCCAGACTTTAACAGCCACTGCCCTGCATTCCTGGCAAGCGCTCCCTCAATGTGACATGGTGGCAGGCCCCAAGGTGCTGCCTGCCGGTCCGACTGCTGATCGCTTCATTAGAGAGCAAACAAAGCGTGAATGTCTTGTAATTGTATAGCAGGACTTGCCGGGCCTAAAAAAACTAGAGACGCTATATAATAAGATATTTAGAGGAGATTGAAAGGTCACCCCCTGTCCAGAAACAGGAAGGAATGAAGTAATTGAAGGGAGAAAGACGGCGCTTTGTGGTGAAATGTCAACATAAAGGATGCCGGGGAGGAGTTGTAATCAGGAGCTTCGGCTCCACGTTCTTCCTCGCCGTTTAAGCCGGGTTTGCCAGACTGTGTGATTTTTATTTTGTCTGTACATTATGATTGGTACTCGTCAGATGGTGTGATACAGTGGAATCTTGGGTATAAGCCAAGACACACTGTGTGTCTTTTATGTCCGGCGATATACATCTTCAGGCCTCGGTCACGATTGACGGGCATTTTACATCATTAATCGCGTCACGTTTTGACATTCTCGTTGACACGTGAAATTGAAATGGTAGTGCACAAACTCGAGCAAGTCCTTGTGCTAATGCTGGCTGTGTTTTGGGCTGGAAATGACAAAAAGCTAATCCAGAGTGTCTGGAATCTGCCGTCGCTGGACGGAAAAGGGAATTTGTGCACTGCTGTGCATTTTGCTAGCGGGATAATAACATGAAGGGAATGCTAATTAACAGGATATTTATGTCTCATGTCATATAGATAAGCTAATATCTTACACTTTGTCTCTCACACAGCACCACATGCTTCATCGATTGTGCTCCTCTTCAGGATTGCAATCAAAATTTCAGACACTGTTAGAAGTTCATTACAGGACGAGCACGTCACACTTAGCAGTCAATTTAGTCCCCTACGAAAGTCATCTGAGTTTCCCGTAATGTGTCTCAGACAGCAAAAATGCTACGGCGTGCCCGGCTATAGACAACCACAGGCTGAGATGTTCCCGCTGCCACTTCGGGGGATGTCATTCTGTGAGTGACATGGGAGAGGAGCCTGACAGAATTAGGACAAATTTAAGAAGGTTTACCAGCAGCTGCACCCTCTCATTGCAACTCATTCTCATGCTTTTAGTGCGCTGGCATTGATTGAGACACATTCACTGCAGGAGGGAGGAGATTGAACCTGCCTCCAGTTCATCACAGCAGGATATTTGCAAACATAAGACCTACGGGACACATGACAGTGGATTTTGTGTAGCTTAATTATGTCCTTTGTAGTGTTAGCTGGTGACTTGCTGTGTACTTTTACAGTTATGTAATATCATAAAATTTACATAAAATCAAAATTTGCTTCAAGGTTATCTGTAAGGTTGTGTACATTACTATTGGCAGTATTACAAGCTTTAAAAGTATTGACTCTTTTACTGTAGCACTACCAATTATATGCTCTCCAGAATAATAACATCCCTCCACCAAACTTTCTGTTTCAATAGGAAAACACAGCAAAGAACAATGAGCTCATTAAACGATTTCACAGGGGTCTTTGTAATATCGTACATTCCCGTGAGTGTGAAGCTGCCGGCTGGATTCAGGTGATATTTTGTGTTTTCAAAGTGACATGCGCAGTCACGGCAAACATTGCACGCTTTGACGTTTGCCTTTATGTTATGCGAGATAGATTTGTGCGAATTGGAAGACTTCAGCTTTATCTGTCTGTCATGCCGCACATTATGCCGTTTCCAGTACACGGCTTGTGACAAGAAATACCAGGCGGCAAACAAGAGCAATGATTGCACCGTTTGGAAAGGCAAGAGGCAAACTGAGCGACAAGCAAATAAATGATATTTATACACGCACCGCTAAAGTCCGACCACTTTCATTTGTGTTTTTTTCCCCGCAGCTCTCGCTGGGAGCAGAGTAATTACACAGGGCGTATGAAAACGTCCAAGAGCCCCTTAGTGAGCAGGTTTCAGGACGGCTGGGTTTCTGAGGGAGGTTTGACTTCGTTCGTTGTGTGCCAGAGAGGCCATAGGCAGTGAAGGAGACTGAAACGCAAAAACAAGGTGTTTCAATGTGTTGCATAGTAAAATGTCTGTAAAGACTCAGTTTAATTGGCCAATTAGTCACATTTGTATTTTTGACTCTGTATTATTGGTCTAAAGGGTATCACTGTGAAACAATTATACCAGGCAATGACGTATTTGTTGTGGTTCGCCGTGAAACCCCGTCGTCAAGGCTCGTGTGTAAATTCCTTGAAGAATTATATTGAGCGGCTGTATTTGACACAAGCTCTCCCGCTTCGCCAATTATCAGATTTGGCTTTTTACATTTGCCTTGCCCTTTAGTGACCTTTGGGCGACCTGTCATGAGGGTGATTAGACTGATGTAGGGAGATGATTTCTATCTGCTCATTAAATCTGGAATGTTCTACAGCAGGTATCAGCCTTTCAGATTGTTAGCTTTCTTGAGAGCGCTGAGTGATATAGTGTGATGTGGTACCAGGGCGTTGCTATGCAGTTGCTAAGGTGTTGCTATGTGGTTGCTAGGGTGTTTCGAGCACCTCCAGGTATTTTGGTCTCTAGAAATGGGTCAGGTCAAAGCATTTCTACAATACTGTGCGTTTGCATTCACATTCATCTCGAAGGCAGTTGTGTTCTCATTCCCATTTAATCTCTTCTTCCGGTAACTCTCAGCCCATAACCATATTTGTTCAGTGCTGGCACACCAGATAAATCATTTCCACTGGCACAACATAGTATGCTTGCATTGAATCTGTTTTTAATAGATTTGCCTCCCCCCGCACGGTTCGAAGGTGCTGGAGCTCCATACGTGGTGCATTTGAGGAATTACATGGACAATTTCTTGTGAATTTGCAGTAAGAACTTTTTCATTCGGCTTCCTGATTGAAACTTGTTAGCAATAACAGTCTCTCTCCAAGGGAGTGAATTCATTTGCTTTTTTTCATTTCCACTGTCTCGCTCTCTTTATTCTGATTTCAGGCTTTGAGTGTTTATTTTCTCATTAGCAATCCACTATCAGTGCTTTTTTGATTTATAGAGCCGGCTCAATCAGGAGAAGACAAATTCATTTAAAATTTGCTGCGACCTGCAAAAAAGATTTTTTTTTGTGTGCTGATGTGCTGCGCTCATAGTCATCATCATCAGATTGGAACCAGGACACTTTAAAACCATTGTGTTTTTAGGACAGTGTAATATATTATTTTATAATATATATAAGTAAGTTATTTAAATGATTTAAATTGCCAAAATAATAATTTTCTTAATGCCTAGTTTTGTTAGTTTTCAAAACAATCTCTATGCTCTTAAACCAATACAACTTTACATGATGGAAAATAATGGAATGTAGTAAATAATACTGTAAATTAAAGTTATTTTACATTCAAACGTTTAGGGTCACTGATTCTTTATTAATATTTTTTTCTATCACTAATAGTAGACTCAAATTAACACAAATATATGGAAATGTATATATATATATATAATATTATATTAGCATTTGACTGTAGTCACACTTTGCCTAGAATTTGCTTTTGGTATTTTAACAGCTTCTTGAGGTTTCAAACTGTATTGATGGAGTTTGTTATGTGCTTTATTGGCTGCTTTTGCTTCATTATTTGGTTTAAATAATCTGTATTATAAACATTATTAATTTTTTGTTTTATAGTGTTTTCAAAATTATAATATATAATTTATAATAAATATGTTGGCACTGTTGTATTTTTTTCTACGAAAAAGTGAGCATTTCAGCGTACACCTTTAAATCAGATTTTTAATATCGTGTTTTTCAAAACATTTTATGGAATTATGGATTAAGCCTAAACCTTTGAACAGCAATGTATTTTTTTTTGTAAATCATTAAGTAAAACATTATACAAGAAATGAGTTTATGCTTAAAATAATAAATACTGCTTTTCTAATTAAATCAAGAGACTTTATATTAGATATATTCTCTAAAAACAAATCATATCATTTGTCTGTTACTACTAAATGATAACTTTGCCTATTGCATCATACACATGCAAACAGAGAAAAGAGAAAATCAATGGGGAAACTAATCCCACCATACTTACAAGCATTTCCACATAGCAGTTTGAACCCCTTTTTGTTATGCTTTTGATGGTAATATTTGAAGTGTTGTCTTTGATGTCACCTATAACTACAACATTTGGCAGTCAGCCTGCGATGTCATCAAGCGAGCGGCAGCTCTGGAATGAGGCTCAATGCATCATTTCCTCCCACAAAAACATAATAATGAGACACAGTCATGCACGCTCTCGCACGCACCTAATGACCTTCTCCGGGTGCAAGTCACATTCACAACGGCGCTGCATATGTTACCAACTTAAACCTTGAGAAATTTAATAATGTCTCCATAACAGTATGTTGGCACAGCAGCAGAGGCTGTGGAGCATCTAATGTGTGTCAGGGGGCTTTTATTCTGAATGTATGTTCCAATAGTTCCGATTTCACGCACTGCTTTACACTTTTTCTTCTCTCTCTCTCTCTCTCTCTCTCTCTCTCTCTCTCTCTCTCTCTCTCTCTCTCTCTCTCTCTCTCTCTCTCTCTCTCTCTCTCTCTCTCTCTCTCTCTCTCTCTCTCTCTCTCTCTCTCTCTCTCTCTCTCTCTCTCTCTCTCTCTCTCTCTCTCTCTCTCTCTCTCTCTCTCTCTCTCTCTCTCTCTCTCTCTCTCTCTCTCTCTCTCTCTCTCTCTCTCTCTCTCTCTCTCTCTCTCTCTCTCTCTCTCTCTCCCTCCATGTCCCTATGTTCCTTTCTTTTTCAAACAAGAATCCAAGCAAATACCAGCCCCTAATTTAGTTCTCTCTTTACTTCTCTCTCCTCCCCTGCCTGAATATCTCCTCAGGCTGAGAGAGAGACATCCACACAGAACAAGAGAGTAGCTGGAATACTTCAGAGATTCACATCCCTCTCACCTGAAGAAGTTCATTTTCTGTAAAGCAGGTGCTTTATTGGTGCGAAACAACCGCCAATTGCTTGCATACACTCCAACTGGCAATAAAACAAGCTCTCTGCCTTTTATTCGCTCTTATCTTGCTCCTCTGAAGGAGAAGCAAGCGTAAACGTGCCATCGTTCTCATTCTACTAAATGTCACCATCATTAATAGCCATTGAATGATTGAATGTATCACGCCCACCTGCTGAGCCCACCACACCTCTCATGTAAAGGGTAAGATGCTCGCTAAATATTGAGATAAATGCACAGGCGATAAAGCTAGAAAAAATATTATAAGCTTAACTGGATTTTGGAAGAATGAAATAGAATGTAACATGTCAGCTCACTAATCCAATAAGCAACTAGGTGACCAAAAGGTCTGTTTCCATGTAAGACACACAGTTTCAAGTCATACTGAGATGACATGAATCCTTGGCTTTTGCACAAACCTAAGGGTTTCATGCTTTCTTTAGTTAATGCTGTCTTACGCAAACTGAAATGCTGAAATTTATGTCAATTTTTCAATTCATTTTTTCTCCACAAATTGTTACAGTATGATGGTAATGTCATTTATAGAGAGCTTTCGTAAGTGGACCCAGACTTTGAATGGCACTGTGTACTGTACTGTATGTGCTTATTAACTGCAATCTCATATTGGATTTCTCAAGGAATTACTGACTACACTCCTCAGAAATCCCTGAAAGTGTCCATGTTCTTTGAAATAACATAATTTTATTACAATTATTTGCAATTAATTTAGTTGCCCATTGGATACAAGTCAACTTCCAGCTCCTGCTGTCTTTATGTGAAAGATTATTAAGTCCTTTTTCCGTAATGTTTTATTCGTTTGACTGTCATAAGGTTGTACCATGGACGGGTTTGAGCTGCCAGTGACAAATTGGATAAATTGAGCATATTTGACTCTGTCTGTGAAAGTTTAAAGTTTTAAAATCAAATTATGAGATAATGAGCATAAGTTTAATTTTACCTAGAAATATCACTATGATTTTAATCATTGACATGTAATTTCTCCGCCAATATTTAGGATATCAAGGTTATATTTTCACAAAATGTTCTTTACATTATGTAGCATGATTTTATGTAGAAAACAGTAAATTACAAAAAATGACTTTAGCTGGGTTTTCACAGGCAGGGTCACATATGGTAAAGATAATAAGCAAAAAACATTTACTATTGAATAAAATTCAGTCATTCTGTAAAGACAAAGAGAAACACAAAGGCACAACCTTTTTATTCATCTGCAACGCTAATATTTACATTTTTCATCTCCGCGATGCTTTCGTGTAGTATGTCGTTAGAATAATTTATTTTGATGTCATGTAATTGGCTGCATTCATTGCTGTTTCTCAGGGTTCAGAAGGAGGCATATGTCATCATTGTGCTCATAGAGCTTGTAAACAATGTCCAATCACAGCGTGAACAGGCAGTAAATGTTGCATCAGCGCTGAAATGCCATTGGCAGTTTCCAGAAAGCTGGGTTATGGTTATGTGCCATTTGCTCAGAGAGCCACAGGGAGAATATAATTGTTGTCTGTATTCTCCAAATAGCAAATCAGTACCTTTAATATATGCATGCTATATATTCTTTCACTTCTTGTCTAATTTGTGCTCATTTATCTCTGTTGTTTTATGACTATGGATCGTTTATGCACAAAGAGCTATATTATACTAATATGGGGTGTCACCCTTTTTCCGCTTTACTGAACACACGCTCAAATGAGCCAGTAGCCAACATTAAATGTATTTCGATCCATCTGTTTCATAGCAGAGGAATGAACCCGCCCCTCTTTTGGTTTTATCCTCTTTTCTGTGCAGTTATCCTCTCCTCTGTTGAAGTCTCCTCTCCTCCTTATCTGTCATCTGCCCATACATGGTTATCATCGAGTAACAGAGACACACACGCTCCACTGACCTTAAAGACAATTACGCGGAACAGTATCATCCATGCAACAAATGATTATCTGAAGCCTTCTGTAATCACACCAGTGAACACACGCACATACACACAGTCATGTGATATCCCAATAAAACCCCAGGCCAAATCCAACAAAGAAAAACGACACTAAAGAAATATTGTGTTTTTCTCTTAAATGACGCATTACGATTCATCGCCAACCTACAACACCTGCAACCTCTCTTCCATCCCCCCCCTTCACCTCTGGCCCTGGGCGGCATTAAATTTAAATGCTCTCTCACTCAACCTCTCTCTCTCTCTCTCTCTCTCTCTCTCTCTCTCTCTCTCTCTCTCTCTCTCTCTCTCTCTCTCTCTCTCTCTCTCTCTCTCTCTCTCTCTGCTGTCCGGGCGGGTTTCAAACTCTGACACTTCTCTGGCCACTGACTGATTGCCCCTAGTCTATTTTGGAGAGGTACCAGCGGTTATGATGAAGGGCTCTCTGCAGGCGTGCATGAGCGTGCACGTGAGCTCGGCCGTGCCTGTTCCTGTGCCTGGCTGCGCGGATAAGAGCAGAACGCAGGCGTTGTTGTCAGGTCCAAAACAATACCTCTTTTGCACACAAACAGCGGCCCGTTTGATAGCCGTTTGTCTTTAGCAACGCAGGAACAGAGGCACGCAGTAAACGCGGCCTCTGATTGCCTATATTTCACCGCTAGCAGGGAAAACAACAGCCGCAGTCTTTCAATGTTTACCCTCAGCAAGGTGCAACAGAATAGACGCCATGCGCTTTAGGAGAGGGGAGCCGGGCAATCCCACCTTCTTTTCCAGTCTAGTGTGAATACTGGGGACAGCAATCATTCCTGCAGGTCTCCTTCAGGCGGTGACAGGCTGTCCAGGTTTGGGAGCGTGCTGGGACTCGGGCGAAACACGGGTTGCATGCTAAGCAGCTTTTCCACAGCCCTTTGTGTTCCACCCTGCACCTCTGCACTGTGTAATGACTCATTTTACACCCAGTTCCACCAGCCAAATAAGGGCTGGGAGCAACGCATTTGTCTCTCTCTCTCTCTCTCTCTCTCTCTCTCATATTCGAGTCTACCTAAGTCATTACCCTCTCTTTTTCTCACGCTAGCAATCCCTCTCTCTCAATTTCAGTTCAATTTCAGATTTAGCGTGCTTTATTGGCATGACATAAAACTGTACATTTGTATTATCAAAGTGTTTGCAATGAGAAATTGGGCTATGCAAAATAACAGCAGGCCAAATAAACAAGTAATATTATCAAATAAAATGAAGTTTAAAGCAAAATAAAAAAGAACTAAAATATCAGTGCTGGGTAAAACAAGAAAGCAGCGCCTTACTGCATGTGCTGTGCCTCGTCCGTTTAGAAAAGAATTAGGACAGTCAACTAATCGATTAGTAAAGTCAATTAATTTTCTCTTGTTGTCATTTCAGATTGAGTTTTTCAGCATCGCGAAATATGGTATGTAACTTCTTAAAGAGTGTTTTAAAGTGTTGAGAGGGTTTGCTGTGCTCTTAGAAGAGGGAAACCAATATTTTCATTCGTTCAAACAGCATGTGTCAAGCAGGCTCAAACCCTAAAAGAGAAATTTCAAAACGATTACTGTCTGCTGTTTGTCTGCTGTGAGAGATGTTCCTGTTATTATACCCAGTTTTTTTTTTTTTGCTTAAGAAGGTTACAGCTATTTATCTTAATAAATATATTGTAGGAGGGGTGTACAAAAAGCCTGTGTTTGGACCAAATTCGTAAGCAAATATTGCTATAAAATTTTACACGTGACTAAATATCACAGTGGTTTATTTAAGGTTTAACAAGTGCATGTAATGACTGTTAATGATATATGATATGATATGATATGATATGATATGATATGATATGATATGATATGATATGATATGATATGATTGATATGATATGATATGATATGATATGATATGATATGATATGATATGATATATGATATGATATGATATGATATGATATGATATGATATGATATGATATGATATGATATGATATGATATGATATGATATATGATATGATATGATATGATATGATATGATATGATATGATATGATATGATATGATATGATATGATATGATATGATATGATTGAATTGTGTGTTTTTCTAGTTTGACTGTCATGTCTTGGCTGAAACTGAAATTGGCTGAAATCAATTCTAAAACTGTTTTATTATATTTGTATTCTTTCCTTGTATTTCCGGCTTAACACTGCAGCATTCAGTCAACCCATCGAACGCTCAATTATGCGAACATGAAGTTTTGCACATCCCTGTTTTTCTGTTATTTCTCTCCCCAAGAGGCTACAGAAAGGCGAGCGTTAACATGCCAATTATTTACACATGTGTCATACATCACAGTGATGCCTGAACAAACGCACACACGTACGTCCACATGCTGTTATCACACAAAAGGAATTCTTGCACTGCATGACACACATGAACAATAAACACGGCACTATCACGCCAGCACCCGCGCATCTGCCATGCACATTATAGCCGAGCCTCTCGCGCTGAGCTATGTGTTTGTTTTAAAAGATCATTTGTTCGGCAGGAGCAGAGCTTGAAATATTCATGCCACTGAACCACGACGCCCTGGATTCACACCTGATTCAGCGCTAGCGGCTTTCTCTCCTCACCTAAAAGTAAGACAGCCCATCAGTGGCTATTTACTGCCCTTAGGTCCATTGGTCAGGGAGAGAAATGCTAGTTGATAGTGTCTCTCTAGGGGAGAGAGAGAGAGAGAGAGAGAGAGAGAGAGAGAGAGAGAGAGAGTATTGTGGTGGATGGCAGGCCAACGGCACCTTCCAGTATAATGTAAGCAGGTATTGACAAGCAGATTGCACACAGGAAACTACCACTGCAAAGACACGGAAAGCATCCGAGGTTTAATTACTGAAGGATATATGGTGAATATTTTATATATTTGACTTGCTCAGATGATTATTGCCTATTCTTTGAGAAACATATCAGAGGCGTAATTATGTTGATCAAATTAGATTTGTATTCCAGAAACATAAACGGGCTCTAGATAAAGCAATTCAATTAAAAGTAATAAATGAGCCACATGTCGAATGAATAACAATTAGCACGGCTGTTTCATTTCTACATTCATTTAGAATTCAACTCTCAACTTTTAGAGATCTCGTTTCTTTCAGGTATGATTAAATCTCAGGTGCTCGATACATAGCGCTCGGGATCATAACGGGTCACGGCCGCTAAGACCCTTATCATCAACTTCTGGGAACGCGGTTGACATCTACATAGATTAAAGATCAGTCAGCTGTCAAATTTAACCTGCAGGTCAGTGGTTCTCAATTACAATGTACGCAGGACCTCTGACCCATTTCAAAATGTTAACCAAGAGAAACTAAACCTTTCTTTCTCTCTCAGAACTTTATTACTTTTCATAAACATTATTATAGTTTAACGAGCCGAAGACCCCTTTTATCACTTCTCACCCCAAAACAATATAATGACTACAGAATGTGAAAATAAGTCTTTTGGTAGCATATATTTAGGATGATTTTTGGCAGGTGGTAAAATTACATGTATTTTTTTCTATAGACAAATGGATCAGCAATTATGTATAAAGCTTTTAAAATGTGCCATGTGCACTGAAGTTGTTAAGTGATGATATACGCTTCTTGTGAGATTACCAGTCAATGTGAGTTCAGCTTTATTTTGATAAGTCACAATAAATTGTAGAATTTCTTAAAACAAGTCGTGATAATTTTATGTTTCATTTTGGAGCCGGATGGTTTAGTTCAAGCCTTCAAGAATATTTCCCATGCCCCCGGGCTATTTGAGACAAACCCCCAGCGGTCTGCCGACACCAATTTAAAACATGCTAGTGTGTTTGAGGGATAAATTGGAAATGACGCTTTCAGGACTTCTTGTTAACTGCTTTAACATGCAAGTTATATCATGACAGACAGCTTGTCTGTTTGGAAAGCACTGAGGTGAGAATAAAACAATATTTGCCGTTCTGGTAATCTCCACCAGTTATTCTGATCAATTTCCAGAAGCTGACTACTCAAGGATTGAGTAAACCGATCGCTCGACTTCTAAGAAAGCTAATTTTCTGTCTTGCTTGTAGGCCGGCGTGTTTTCCAACAGTAGTTCAAAAGAGGATTAGCTAGTCTGTCATAACAACCAGGTTTCATGACCTGTGCAAACAATAATCCTCCAATGCCTTACATGAGCACAACACGTGTCACATTGCCCAGATAGCAGCTCAGAGCTAGACCGGCATCTGCTACTGTGAGCTTTTCATCATAGCATAAAATTATTTATGATTGTTTCTATTTCATCTAAAGACCTTCAAACCAGAGAAATAGCATATATTTGTGTGTTGAAATGCTGGGTTATTTTTATCTATGGTTAGGTAAGAAAGGGACAAACTCACAGTTGGATTAAATTACCTAGACAATGTCCATATTTTACCCAACTATAGGTTGAATCAGTCTCTTAAAATTAATCCATTAAAATACTTTTATATTTTTATTTTTAAAGAAAATTGATTTTGTTTTAGAATGTTTAGATATTATTACCAGACAAAAAATGTTTTTTTTTTCTAAAATGGTGTCAGATCTCTGTATCTTTTTGTTGTTGTCTGTACTGCATCTGTGCCACCCAATCCTGCGTTTAGAAGGTCAACAGCAGCGATAAATCAACTCTTGTAAAGAACAAGCAAATGGACGTGAATAAACATAATTGCATTCGTTATAGAATATTATGGTTGTATCCAGCTATGCCGACGTGTCAACACTGGTTTGAATCAGTGCTTTGCGGGAATTAGATTTATCTTACTCCGTTAGCTTTTCATGTAGGCCTCTAAAAAGCTGAATGCATCTTTCCCAGAAGTCAACTCCACTCTTGTTTTCAATTAATAACCCTCTCACGTGTTGAGCCAAGTGGAAAACAACGTAGACATCATCTTTCAAAACAACGAGTGTCTACAACGACTCGCCATCAGCACAAAGGAGCTCACATTCTCTCACACACACGCTTGTGATGTAGCTGAAAAACGGTAGAAACGTTGACGGCCTGTGTGTGGTGATTGATGGCGGGCTTTGTTCAGCTGTGTTTATTCTAGCCGCTGTAATTGGTTTTTGATCATTATTACAAACGAGAAATTAGAGCAGGGCATTAGAGGACCTTTACAAGCAGAGAGAGAGGGAGATAAAGCAGGATGGTCAAAATAACAATAGTCCAGGGCTGTATGGATGAAGTTGAAGGAACCGTCCATTTAGAAGGGTTTTTGTTGTCAATTGACTTGCACAGACATCAATTTGAGCGAATAGATGCACACAATAGAATGGGACAGAATGTATTTTTAAAAACAGCTAAATGTGACGCAACAGATTTGAAAATGTTAGTACATTTGTCTTTCTTGCACTTTGCATGTTGTTGTTTTGTCTTCATATAAACTGCAGGATTGCCAGGATGACACTGATTTCACAGCTGTCATTGTAAATGATGATCTCTTTTACAACTTTATATCGTCGTAAAGATGTATCTTTCAAAAACATTTTATGTGTTTCAAATTCATCCTGTGATGAAATCTTAATGTTTAATCAAAAATATACAGTGCCTCTGACACGTCATTTAAAAAAATGTGTTGCAAACAAATAGCAACATTTCTCATTTTTGCCCGTAGGCTACTGAAAATGAAGAGTGAGTGAAAATATAAACCACAGGCTGGGTCGGGCCAGCAGAAAAACTTGTTTTTGTTAAGACCCGCTGTTGACTCCAGACTGTTTGGAGCTGTGCACAGAATGGGCTCTCTAATGCGTTCACCTCTCAAAGCCTTAAATACTAATGTTGTTATTCAGCCCAAGAGTCAGACAGTGTTGATTTGCATCCTTTAACTTGAACACAAGACTGGGGAAGCATCAGGGAGCCAGTGTCCATATCTCAGTGCATTCGCTGAGCAATACCGGCCCTCTGAAGAATTATATGCTCCCATTAAAGCCATCACGGCCGCGTATAAATAAGTCGGAAGGCCACAATGAAACATGCATAACTGTATTCCCAGGTGTCCCAACTAACAAACTGGCTCTAAAGAAATCAATGCCACAATGAGAGACAGAAATGTATCTGTTATTATGAAACTGTTCAGCACAAGATCTGCTGCAGAATAGCGTGGAGGAGAATATTGAGCGTGCAGAATGTGTGTGTGTGTGCAGAATATACCACTTTCACTATGTTTGTCCCTATCTCATACTGCTGGTGTGCAGAGACCTGCTGGTTTGGTCTTGTTTATGGTCGATTTCATCAGCCTGACTCCCACTTGTCTGCACACACCGAGCAGGTTCTAGGGTGAGCTGCTTTATTGGAGAGCCGTAAGGACAGTCACACATCCTTTTCATCCATCTCAAGATGGACGGAGCTCTTGCTGCGCTCCTCTCCATCTCCACCTTTCTTTTCTCCCTCCCTCTCTCTATCTTTCTGAAAGACCTGTTTTTGCACCATTGTTGTGGTGTTGTTGGCACGGCTGCGGTCTTGTAATCGGTCTGTCTCCATTTGTCCCCCATCTCTTATCACCTGACAAAGCGCGGGCGAGCAGGAAACAAAGCGCTAAACGCTGACCCACGTGAGGAGCGGGACGGCTCGGGTTTCTGGATTTGAATTGCTAATTTGCTTCGGTTACCTGTTACTTTTTGGACCTCCCAGATGAGAGATGTGTTCCAGAATCCAGCGCGCTGCCTCGCTGTCCTTTAAAGCAGCTGTCATGAAACCTCATAAGTGGACGTTTTGACATGCCGTACGTAGGCAGCGAGTCCGCATGGCATACAAATAGCGCTCTGCCCGGGAGACTCGAGTCACTATTGATTTTAATAGAATATGACATTAGCATATTGCTAAGCTAACAGCATGATGCACAAACAGATATTGAGCAAACTAATCCATCTGCACTGAATTCTTTTATCAAGAGCTGTTTTTTTTTTTTGTAGCAATCCTGGCATTAGTAATTCATCAGATGATGAAGAAGAGCATAAACAGTACCGGCACAGTCAAGGTAGTCTGCAGCAAAAGCTACAGTAGCACTCACAAGAAGAACCACGCCATCATCCGATTTGCATAATTCCTTCAGCATGCAGCGTTAAACCAACAACGTGCGCAAATAAACACCATGATCAGCAGGCTCATTTCATTTTTAGTGAATTTTAGTGGAGGGTTTAGAGTGGGTTCAGTTAAAGGTTTTGTTTTATTTAATTATTTATTGTTAAAATGACTCTCTTAAAAGGATCATTAAAAAGCAATAATCCTCATTTACCTCAAACATTTATCAAAGCCCGTCTCGGCGCCAGCACACAATACATCAGAAAGTGCTTGCTCCTGCGCCCTTTGCATGCTGCTAATTGGAGAGGAGCTTAAACGACCGTACCAGACCTGCCACGGAAAAGTCACCCGGAGATGAGAGCCCTATCTAGGGAATGAGAGATGACTGCACTCCCTCGTCTCTCTTATCTTCTCTCTCTGACTCACGGCCATAATGTTTCTCATAGCAGCGTTATAATCTCCGACCGCTGCCCTAGGAAATAAGATGGCCAGATTAAGCAATGGTGATGGTGTGTATGTGTGGTTGCGTTTGTTTGTTTGTGTGTGCGTTTACGAGGCGTAGACATTACTGTGTGGGCTGGAAAATGTCAAGGCCCCTTATTTTGTCAAGCTAATGAGCGCAGTAGCCAGTTAATGGAGCAAGCTTGGAGACGGTTGTAAACTGCAGTGCTGTGCGGAAAATACACTTTTAGTTAAGAGGCTACCAAGCATCGAACATTCCTTCAGTTTCACAGATGTAACACAATGAAAGAAAACGAAGCCTTGCTTGTATCTATTGTAAAATGAGTGTAGCGGAGAGAGATTGTTGTACTGAAAACCGTACGCCCCTGTATGCTGATTTGCATATGGAAAAGTAGCTAGACTGGCATGCTCTCCAATTATTTCCCAGTTCATTTCATTGTTTTTGGCCGGTTTGAGCATAATCATAAGATGTATTGAACAGTTGTTGTTGTGCACGGTGAAAATACTCTGCATAAATCAACGAGATGAGTGCATTTACATTTGTTCATTCGGTGACCGATTTGGAACGTCTGTATAGACAGCATCTCGCTCCCCACAGGAGAATAAAACTGCAGATGATTTCGATACAGTTTGTTTAGCTAACTGATGTTGCCAAGATAGCTGTGCAAACTCTATTAGCTGAAAAAAAAAACTTTTTATTAGATGCCAAAGACAAATAATGCTAATAAGTGACCTGACAATGATTCATTTTTGTAATTATTAATTATTAACATATTGGTTTTAGATGTTCTGTGAGCCTGGAGACTTTAGTGAGTTTATAAAAGTTTATCTTAACCTGAAATCTGTCACTGCACATATTAAGGATACACATGAAAAAGCACAATTTATTTAAAATTCATTTTTAAAGCTTTTTTATTTTAGAAAATAAAAAAATCTAATTTTCTGTTTATGTTTATTGTTATGAAGATTTATGAATATTTATTTTTGAGTCTTAGACCTTTCCATCAATATAGTTTGTCATGATTAGATTAGAATTTAACTATGAAATATTAAAGTGAACTGAGGAACGGTGACAGTTAACAGGTTAAATGTGTGACATGAATAAACAGTGCACATAAATGGCTTTTTTAATGAGTAGCCTGACTTGAAAAGAGAGATGGCTTTGACCTAGAAATTAAGGTGTTCCTTACATCACAACCTAACAAGCGTATTAAAATAAACTGAAATGTACACTATGTTTACTTAAAATAAAAAAATTTTTCACCTTTTCTGCCATATCAAGACAGCTTTTATGAAAAAGCATAGTGTGGTTTCATACATACAGCTAAAACAAGTCACACATTTGTAACAGTTCTATCCTCCTCCTTATGTGGGTGTGGTGCTGATGACACGTTCTGCACAACCCCACCGAGGTGCCCGATCGCCACCCCCTCAAATAAGGGAGATTCTGCCAGCAGTTGAAACGCTCCGCATGCGTGCGTGCTTTGTGTTTGGGTGTGTGGTGCATGCTGGGGCAGCGTAATGCGTTCTGGGCGAGTTCAATTGGCCATGAAATCCTCAGTGGGGAGAATACAGAATGTGTGGTCGAGCATGGTGAAGATGAACACTCGACTGTGGGGCGGCTCTGGGCATATGTTCACCAGCGAGGCCAAAATAGGCAAACACACACATGCACCCCGCAGCCTTTTAATGCCCGTACAACCACAATGTATGTGCTTAACAACCCACAAAAGTAGGAGAAAATACAACAGCTTGAGTAATAAACACACTGAGGGCTTAACGTGAGCGAGGATGAGAGTGTGTTTTTGTTCTGATGCAGTAGAATCAATATTGATAGACTACACAGATCCACTGAGCGTTGCAAGAAATTTTATGTGCTAAAAATGTTGCAGTGTCAGAGTGTGAAGCATGCAGTGAAAGATCAACAGTTCTGGAGACGTATAGGATGGAGGATTTAACTTTCTCTCTGCCTGTAAGTAGTCTATCCCAAACTTTGCTAGCTTGCTGGTTTAGGTCTAGAAATATAGGTAATCATTTATTACTGTAATACACTAATACAGTCAAACTAAAATTACACCCACTTGGATCCAATAGCTGCTCCCCAAATATTTCCTTAAATTGTTGTACCCCCATGCTACACAAAACATCTTTGTTTTTTTAATGTGCCATTAAAAATAAATTTTCTTGCTCACAGGGTTCTTGCTCTCAATGGCAGTAGAAGAATGAATGATGGCTGAAGTGTCTGCGTGTTGTGACATTTAAGTTTATAAGTAAATGCTATTAAAATTCATGTCCATGAAAGTGAATAGACAGTCTTGGAGCGTGAATAAGATATGGTGTAGTGTGTCTGGGGGCATCATTGTTTCACTGCTGGATCAGCCTTTTGCATCAGAGTCTTAGACAATGTTCAGTTCAGTTTTAAAAATGTAGTCGGCATCATCGAGCCTGCTTGCTTTTTATTTGACCTGTAATGATAATGATAAAATAAAGTATGCATATGTTCAGCTGTGTGATTCCACAGATGTGACTGATCATCTTGGTGATGAATTGCTCGTATTCACAGCAGTCGTCTCTGCGCTTGCTTTATTAAACTGACTGGTAAAATAAAAAGCTATATTTAATATGCAAAAAGCTACATAACAGCTTTTATACCATTAAAAATCATTACAAATGGCAAATTTATTTTATATTTTCTCCTGCAAACAAAAAATGGAAAGTAAAGGGATTAGTTTTCCCCCATGTCCACAAATGCAAAGGCCATCAAGTGTAAAGTGCCCAGCAACCATGTGGATTTAAAATGCATGTTATTATTATTGTGATTAATAATAACAATAACATCAATAATAATAATAATAATAATATTTTTTATAATAATAATTTCATATTATTTATTATTATCATTATCATTATTATTATTATTATTATTAGTAGTAGTAGTAGTAGTAGTACATAATTTTTATAAATAATAATAATAACAAATTATTGTTTTTGTTGTTATTATTATTATTATTATTATATATTTTTAATGATGTATTTTCTACTCCATGTGGTTGGGGGCACCTTACAAAATGGTGTCCTTTAGCACTCTGTGCACTTGACACCAGCTTTCCCAATAAACAGGCGTAATGGTGGGTTTATATCAGTGGTGGCAAGAAGAAATTAACACCAGGTGCACCTCACTGAACACTGACAGCTGTGTTCCATTTTGCCCCATCCCGACCATTCCCTCCCCGCACCGCACCACCAACCTAAATGCGCACCGGCTGTCAGGTGATGAGGGCCGGGCTTCAGCAGCAACACAGACTGATGCATACACCGTGCGCATGTTTGTTTGTCTGCAAGTCTATTTATAAAAGTTCCATCTTCTCATACAGCAATGCTCGATATAAATTCTGTAAAGACTTGAGTGGGGAAATGTGTTCTCTATCTAATAGCTCGCAGGGCTCAAGCTGGTAGAGCAACATTAGGAAGAGAGCAGCAGCAGGCCAAGTGGAGTTATCCACAGTGTGCTACTGGTGCACAGTTCTCCATTGTTTCCTTTCACCTCTGCCAAGCCATCCCGCTAAATCACTTTAACAACAGAGTTTGTCTCTGAATGGACTCATAACAGCATAATAAGCCACAGGCCGTGGCAGCCGATGGGAGAAATCCTTTCAGGCCAGCGCCGGCGTTCTGAGGAACAGGAAATGGTCCAGTTCTGAGCTGTTAATTTATTACCGGCACTGCTGGAGAATATGAGATGGAAAGCAGATGAGGTAAATACAATGTTTGCGGAGGCCAGCCGCCCTGAGCATCGTCTTGGGTTACCTGAAGTGGCTGAATGTGGTGACGGTGCAATTTAAAGGTGTAATGTACAGTAACTAACCTTATTGCTTTTCTCCCTATGCGGTCTGCTGTTAAAACAGTCAGTGGAGCTTTATTTAACAACACTGATTGAAGTGGGTTTTTTTAGTTCTTCTCTTAACTGCTTGTTTTGTTACATGTTGTGTAATTTATATTTATAAATACATTTTTTATATATAATTTTTAATATAATTTTCTCTCTCTCTCTCTATATATATATATCTATATTTAGTTATAAATAGATTTATATTTCTGAGTTTCCCAATACCGTGCACAAACCTGAGCACCTGTTCTTAAAATCAGTGAATGTTTTAAATGCAGTTTCCTGAATTGACCCCAGACAGTGTTAGCTGGTCTTCTCTCCTTTTGGCCTTTCTCTGGACACAGCAAAATCCTTTACACATACGCGGGTCATTATGCGTAAACAGGCCTCTTGGCCACTTACTCAGCAAAAATAGTAAAAACTTCCTCACACGAGCTTTTATGGATCACCCTGATAGTGCACTTACTCAATTCAATGAATAATAAAAATGATTCCAGTGTAGAGGCCGTGGTGAATAACGCTGATGCCCGGTGCCGTATATTTCATTGCAGATGAAGTTATAATCAAGGTAATGGTATATTCATAGCATTCATTGTCTCATACAAATAACTGCAACAGATGAATTATGCATAAAGGCTTTGCATCAAGCCTGTCATCTGACCTTACGTTACCGAAGGAGAAGAGGAGAGAGGTGCAATTCATAACCCATTTCTTTTTACCTCGGGTCATTCCTGTAGTTAGCCAGCTTTAATTAGGCAATGAGGTACAAGAGGCTGTAATTTATTTAGCCAAGACTATATTTACGATTAATTGCATTTAAAAATGTTTTCCACATGAGAGAATATTTTCTATTTTATAAGTAAAATTATTAGGATTAGCTGTTTTATGCGCAGCATTACTAATATTAGCTCTGTGAAGAAGTTTTACATCTTCTTTACAATACTATTATTGTAGCTTTAAAAGTAGAATTAGGGAGCGTAGTACATAATGTGTTATATTCTCACTCTGCATTTAACATTTCTCGTTTCTGTGTTTAATGCATTTTTATTTTAATAACCCAATTAGCATACTTGATGTCATCTACTTTGTCAGAACGTTGTGCACGCCTTGTGATCAACCTGAGCCCCCGGGATTTTACATTTTACCTTTATGGAAGCATCTTCCGAAAGTACCTAATGCATGTGAACAGCTATCCCATTGGATGAGCGACTGTTAATGCATGATTATTTAATTTACTTTCAATGTGGTCCAATCTAATTTGGGAGCATAATAATTACCTGGCAATCAGACTCTTAATAGACTGTGACGAGGTGTTGATTTAAAACCCAAGTGAAGGGCTGCGAGCCCCTTTAGCTACAGGATTTCCAAGACTAATGTAATTCCTCTGGAGAGCAGTGAAGGGGAAACATCACGGTATTTTTGTGGTTTTATATATATTCTTCTGAATATAAAAGCACACTTAGTGGTCTGCTTCACAGGGAAGCTGTATCACATTTACCAACCGTTCCACAGTATATATGAACACGGATCTATGAATAGACAGTGATGCTGTTAAGTGCATTACAGCCAAAAACCTACAATTCAGGTTTGTTTAAAACAGCTGTGGGAATGTGAACCCCTAGGGGGTGTGATAGAACCGCAGGGGACTGTGAGATAAAGTTGCTAATACCAAATAATATAATCTTTGGCAGTCATAAATGTATGCAATGAAACCACAGTACAACAGTTATATTATCTTATCATATTATTAAATAGGTTGTTTTGCTTCTTTTATATTTGACTGATTTGTGATTCTGTCACAGTAATGTGGGTTTTTTGAGGCTGGTATTGAAGGATGGGCCAGTTAAATATGATATTGAACTCGACAGCAATCCCACAAGTCCGTGTAAAAGTGCTGTATCTCATTTCACATGTGAAGCAGTCAATTACACAGAGGTCTTAAAGGCACAGTGGCAAAAACATGACCTGTTTATAACCAAGGGTCAGGGAGTGGGTGGAAAGTACTCATTACAAACTACATTACTGTATGAAAAAAAACTTTACTGCTAATATAAGTGGACCTCAAGGGGAAAGTACTTGGAATTAAATAATAAAAAAATATGATGTGACCCCCTTTAAAATCTCAGGGGGTTGTATGAGTAAATAATTAAGATCATGGGGTGGCAAAGGTTGAGAACCGCTCGTCTAGGAAATCTAGGAAATTATTATCTATATATTTAAATCCATCAAATATGTAACTATTGTAATTGTAAACGTAATAGCAGCCATTGAAAACAGATTGACAGAGATGGAAAATTTGCATCAAAGATACTATTTCTTTACAGCGAGTTAAAAATAGCCTTTTCCACTTTTATAAGATAAATCTATGTCTCTCATGGCTGTTTGATGGAGTGTTTCAGAGGACCAATCATCAACTCTGCCCTATTCTAAATGAGTAGCATTGAGGACACCTGCCCAGTGGGTCTCGAGCTGATCTCCCCCATTTATAGCATCAGACACAGGTACCTTCAATCCACTCGTCCTCTGTTCGGCCTCTGACTCACACATACCCGTCCTGCTGTCCTATTCATTTCCTTACACATCAGAAACCTTGGGCCGAGGTTGGCCCAAATCGGGCACAGCGTGAGGATGGATTGCAGAGAACATGCTTGACTCTAATTGGAAAGCTAATGTGTTTGTGTGCATCGCTAGGTGACGTGACTCACTGTGCCTGTTAGCGTCTAGCCAGGGATGTTTACAGCAGTGCCAAAGACAGCAGGAGCCCAAAGCCCTCACCCCCGCCCACTCGTGCATTCCAAGCCCTCCATCAGCAGTATGGAGATGCTTTGTGGGCAAATAATAGTATGCATGACTGTAACCTCGCACAATAGCCTGGCGAGTTTCAATTCGCTGCGCAACCGCCTTTCCCTCCTTCACGGTTTACATGGTCACAGGCCAGTGACCTTCATTGTTCTCGACAGCCTTGCCAATAGTTTCTTAGTGAGCAGCGCTTTCAGTGGCCTCCATCAGAGAGAGGGGTGTGATTGATAGGGGACGGGTAATGATTGCCCAATCAGGGACAAGATTTAAAGTGATAGTACACCTGAATGTGATGATTCTGTCTTTTCAGACTCTTTCTTCTGTAGAGCACAAAAGGAGAAATTTTTCATTTTTAAGAATAAGAATTAAACACTGGAACTGGTTGTCAAGCTTTAACAAGAAGTATTATTAATTATGATGATGGTGAATATTATTATTATTATTATTTAATAATAGAGGGCCATATTCAGTACAAATCGTTTATTTGTTACATACACAGTTATACATAGAAGTACAGAATATATGGGTAGTTGACAAATATATGTAAATGTGTCCTGTTGTGTGAGAGCAAAAATGTAAAAAAAAAAAACCTCCTAATAATATGCCAATAGCATGAGAGAGATTTATCTGCAATGTTAGAGTTTGTTTTTTCAAAATTTTTGTCCCATCATAGGACTCATTTACGGTATATTTGCCAGTTACCCATATACATGATATATACATGTACTGAATAAATACAGAATCACAATCGTGACAGAATAGGTTCAATAAGAAATAAGAGTGGGATCTAAATAAAAAATGTTAATCTAAATGAAAATAGAAATGTGTTTTATTTAATGTTTTTCTGAAAACCATGTTTACTGAAAATCCCCTCTAGCTCTCTTTGACACAGAAAACAAATAATTTAGTTGGATCTTTTCAATGAATCCGTTCCCAAAACAATTATTCTGAAAGAATGGCACAAAGCTATTGTGTGTCTTCAGAAAGCTTGGAATAGTTTTTTATACTAAGTTATACTGTTTTTTTGTCATTTTGACAGTGTCAGTCAGACATTCACCATTTGTGTTTCATGCACAAAACATAAGCTATTCAGGTTTAAAACAACACGATATTGAATAAATAACACAATTATTATTTTTAAGTGAACTATCTCTTTAAATCAAGGAGGACACTGGGAGGAAATGAGAGATGCACAGAAGCTGACGCTGCAGCTTTCTTCAGTACAGTGCAGTGTAAGGTGGGGGTGGAAAGCACCTGGGAATTGTGGGAGCTGCTCTGTGTTCAGCTACCTACATGTTAGCACAATATGTTCGGGTGACTTCAAGTGTTTCTTAAATAAACCTTACTAGTTTGCTGGAAATTGAGACGTTGTTATTCTTTAAAAAAAAAGTCACATTTCCACAGTACAGCTCACGTTTTGTTTGCCGTGGGTGGCTGTTAAGCAGTTGCAACAGTATATCTAGAGCATCCATCATGCACACCCCCACAGTCCTGGCCTGTGAAGAATAGTATTTTAGTATCAGTATCAGGCCCGCTGCAGGTGCCTGATGAATGAACCCTTTGTGATGCTGACCCTTCTCATCCCTCTTCTGGCACTCTTAGCATTAGCAGGAATCTGTTCAGACTGATTACGAATGAATCTGCCCTGGCACTTAGCGCTTGACGGTCCCTACGTGAGATGGATAGAATGTGTTCCACAGGTCAGCGGAGAGATGTTGAAGAAACCCAGCCATGTTAAGGAAAAGACAGGCATCGTTTTTCTCCTCCGGCACCGCGGGCAGTTATGTCTTAGTTAGTTTAGCTAGCGAAAGCGTGGGCAACTGTGGACAAGGCCATTTTCGGAGATGATTGTGGTTGTTTAACCATGTGGCGGACAGGATTGTGTTTGTCACCTCGGCGGAGCGTCAGTGGGCTGGTTGATGTCCGGAGGGCGGCAGTGAAGACGGGTTGTCCAATCTGCTCCTCCTCAGTCGGACTGCGCTGAACTTCTGCTGGTCCAGCGTTGGCCACCAGCTACACCTCCACCTGATTTACACATGCTGCAGACTAAACCGAGCTGACAGTCCCACCTGAACCGCCCCCTCCTTTTCCTTACATAAACACACACACAGGGGTGTGAATCAGTTGCAGGCTGACACACACAAACACTCGCATGTATCATATCGAGCGCTCCATATCGCTTGCTTTACTGTGCCAAATCCATAACTGTGAGCATGATGCAAATATAATACAACCATCAAATTTAAAGATTATAAAGGACACAAACGACTGAACATTTGTCAGAATAATCAAATAAAAATCATTGAGAGGTACAGTAAAAACACTTTTTATTGAATTGCACATTTTTATAGGATTTATTTACTGTTGCGTGATGCTTTTTCTGCCTGTGCTGCACTTGTATGTTCACGGTAAAAAAATTATCACGTGCAAAGTGAGAGGAGAGCAGCTGAGAGCAAGAATAGGCCTCACCAGTGGATGATAAGTGTATAAGAACTGCAACATAATACATGGTTTAAATTGAATTGTAACAATGATATACTGACCCTCACTGATATGAAGCGAGTCAATAGGAAAACTGCCTCAGCGGAAAATGTAGAATGCTTAAAGTTGCGCTTTATTCCTTCAGAACTTTTTGTGCTGACAAACATGTGGAATATTCTTGCGTTAAGCCACCAGAATGAAAATATGAGAAACAAATATCTTCTTGACGGTTGTGTGACAGGTGCAGTTTCAGCAGAGAGATGGAGGCTAGCTCGTCTTGTGTATCATGATGCAAGTGACTTGTCACTCATATGTAACTCATGGCTAGTCGGTTTTCAGCCCTTTCAGTTTTTTAACTGAAATATATATTTTTAATATGTGTTTTATTTTAAATAAAATGGCTCCTTCAAGGGGCGTCAGCACGGACTTTGTTCAGTCTGGTTTAAAAATTAAACCGTGCTATAAAATGAAATATAAAATTGAATTCATTTTCACACCGTAGGTCCTGGTCTTTTTCTGTGGGAAATGATTCATCATTCCCCGAGTGACAATTCGCCCTTACATTCTCAAGGTCTAAAATTATGCAGTGTTTTATGCGTTTAATTGTAGACTTTATACTGAAGCGTGAAGCTGTTTTTTTTCTAATATCATCAGGCTCTTTGAAGAAGTTTTGGTTTACAGACGAGCATGAATCAATGGACTTTATCTGACACCCAGATCAACTTTCTGTGCAGCTGAACAGCGTGCTCTTGTAAACAGTGGAGGGAGTTTGAGAGCGAGACTCTCTGTATCTTGGCTCAGCACCTGCCTTTGGCTGGTTTCAGATGCCTTCTTGAATTACAGAGTGTTCCACATGAAAAGATTTAATCTCTCACCTCTAAGCGGATTCATTTAAGTAATTTGCTTATTAGATCATTCCAAGGGCTTTTCAGAAGTGTTTGTGATCCGCAGCGGTAAATTCAAATGATCAAGAAAAGAAAGAATTTTTTGTGATTTACTGTAAGAAACATTCTGTGGCAATGCAATCTTGATATCTTTAATATTAAGTCTTCTAGTGTTATTTGTGCAAAATAATAAAGCTTAGTGACTATAAAATTATTAATTTCAGTAGTTAAAATGATTAATTTCAGTAATAAAAACACAATACCTATTTTTGTGATTATTTTTGGCTATGACTTTGATTCTGCTTTGATTTTGCTTTTAATCGTATAATTAGATGTTAAGACTTTAATCTGATAACTGTCGCTACAGTTTTTTACATTTTTGATAGTTTAATTGTTTTTCTTTTTCAATATTTTAAAAAATATTATTATTTTACTATATATTTAAATATTTATGTATTATTATATTTGTAATTAACGAATACTTTTAATTATTTATTAATTATGTAATTTTTTTTCTTTGTCACATTTTTATTATTGAGTCTTAGAATTTACATCACCATATAGTTTGTCAGGAATAGATTACAACTTAACTATGAAATATTAAAGTGAACAGTGAAATAAATGCACCTGTGGAACGGTGACAGTTAACCTGGATTTTACAGACAGGGTCACACATATCAAACAGCACAGCAGTTCTGCCTATGTCTTGGGGAAAACATTCAGCACTTAAGAGTGTCTATCAGCCAATCAAAACCATTCATTCAACAGCGTCGTATCTCATCACTTATCTCATCACTACCAAGTGTTTCATTATCATCTCTACAGACAGGTCGGAACAGACTCCTTTTAATGCAAGTTGCAAAACTGCAATAGATCTGATCCTCCTTATATCCATTAAATTGGCTCAGTTATTTCAAGCTTAATCATATCAAAGAGTAAACGATGAGATGCCGCCTGCATATAGTGTGTAGACCTTCTCTCTCCCCCCACCTAAGCGGATTATAAAGCATCTGATAAAGCAGATGATGACAGTGCTACCCTGGGTTATGAGCTCAGGATGTGACTGGCATAAGCAGAGGGTGTCTGCGGATCCTATAAACTTGTAAAATCAGAAATTGCTTTTGTTTTGACGTTCCTTTTGTTAGGCTTATGTTGTCGCAGTAAGGAAGCTCGCTTGTATCTGTATGGCGTTCAGATGATTCAAACTAGCAAAACAAATCAAACACATTACAATGCACTTGTAGTTCATTTGTTCCTGTCCTCTGACTTGATTGGCCAGGCGTCTGTTTTTGTTTTGCTCAGAATGGAGTTTTTTTAGTAGTAAGCAGGGAGTGGAATCTGGAATTGAATTGGCTATGCTTATATTGAACACAATAGCACATTTGCCATTGTTGTAATGATTAAAACTGAACTTTGCAACCCTGTGTGTAAATTAACATAAATGGAAAATTGACTGTGAAAATGATTTAAGGACAGTTCATCTGATGTGTTCTCAATGTGTCAATCATTCAGCAAGCAAAACATTGTCTTTACACAGATTTCCAGTAGATTCAGAAAATAGAAAATTAGATATGACCTAGACGCAGCACTTAACAGACCGCTTGGCCTTGGTTTTAATTCACATTCAACATAATATGGTTACAACTCTACCTTGAATGTAGTTTCAGAAGTTCCTTCACTTTTTGTATTTTTTTTAAAGGATAGGAAATGCACAGTAATTGGTGTCTTGCTCTTTTAATGCCTGAGCTTTAACACTTCACCCTCAGATGTATCTGTCCAGTATCGGTACCGAGGACAAGTGTGAACTGTCCTAATTGAAATTAAATCCTGCTGCTGCTGGAGCAGATCCCGCCCTACCAAAGGACTGGCTTTTGCACAGGTGGGCCTTTACAGTTCACATAATGGGAAGAAGTATTCTGTCACAGATGGTTGAGTTCATTTTGGTGGCACCTGGCCCCCAGACGCATACACATCCACGCACACCACACACACACACACACACACACACATGCTCGTACAGTAGCTTCGCCCCTTCTTGTGCCACCCACCATGATTGATGAGGTTTCTGGTGTACTGACACCATGTGGGCAGGCCTGCAGAACACATGGACAGCAGCATGCTGCTTAACACGCGCTCCTCACTGCTCGCCACCATCCATGCGTCATCGCAATAATCACTGTTTGCTCCCCTCCACGAGTGGATGAGAAACAGTGTTTTTCGATCAGCACTACTTGGCCCCGTGCTAATGGTTTCTTGTACGACTGCCCTGTTTTTTTTGTGCCGGGCTCAAACTGGAAGTCTTCTAATACTTGTTGTTTCACAGCAAAACCAGTAGGCTTTGTTAATTAGGGTGATTTGTATAAAAAATTGTGAAAAGTTCTTTTGAAAAGGATAGAAATCTTAAGTTTAATAAATGTTAATTATCAATGTGTTCAGTCTAGATCGCATCTTATTTTTATACCACAGAGGTGTGTCTGTTTGAAATTTGTGTTAAGATGTAGTTGACATGTTTTTCTATTCTATTATGTTTATATTAAATTAGGGGAAAATGTAATGCTTTGGACCTCAGATGTTACACTATGTTTTTTTGCTGTAAGGTGCCCCCAGATCCAGATCCTGTTGGTTTAATGTTGTTTGCTTTAATATACTCTCAACGGAGATGAGCGGAACTGGCTCAGGCAGAATTCGTTCCGATAAGCGAGAATCCACTAGTAGATGGCACTCGCATCATTTCCTGAGTTCTTAATACCCTTCCCCTTATCTTTTGTGCCCCAGACAAAAGAAAAATATAGTCTCCATTTTCATAAATCAAGACATAATATCTTATTTTTTGAAAAGAAGTCATTTTTTACGGCCGAAACTTCAAGCATAAACGTACCTTAGCCAGATTAAAAGGCAGCTGAATCTATTTAACCTGTCAGACGATCTCCGCACGGCTGTGTCTTTGGGTGAGTGCTGTAGGTGCAGCCGAGCATGTATTCACACAGGGCTCCTTCCCTTTCCCTAAAGAGCAATTTGAGGTGCTGTCTCTTTAAGTTGAATTAAATCCAGCAGATATCTCAACCGCGGGCCATTAGTTCCAGAGGAGGCAGGCATTATGAGTAATTATACCAAAACTGCCATTATTAATCCGGCCTCGTCTTCCCCGGGGGCTAGTGCACAAATGTCTTGGGTGGAAAAGCTCAGGATGCAGCAAAGAGCAGATGATGTCTCTTCTTCTGTTGTTTGTCCCCACACACTCATTACGCTGTTGGTTTTTCTCAAAACACACAATATTAAGGAGCGAAGTCGATTTCTGTACTGTCCTCTGAGCGTCTGGTTGCTGTGGTGTTTATTGTATTTTAGTTTTTTTTTTGGCATTTTTGTTTTTGTAAGTGGACACGATCTCTGGTCATCTGCATATAAAAGCACCACTGCGCACAATATCATACCCACTTGGCTACAGTGTGTTTTCACTTGGTTATACTGTTTTAATAATTTCTGTATTTGTGTGAACAAAAATGGAACCAAGCTGTGCTACAGCAACTCATGTGTATATAGGGAGGATGTTGCTTTTATTCTACTAGGACGTTTGGTGAAATGTCTGCTAACAGCAGTCGGCTCTAATACCATAAGTGGTTTAGGTACTAAAGCCAACACAATGGACATGATTGGTGCTTTGCCTCCCTGTGAGCACCTTTATCACACGCTCTCGAGCTGTCTCTACCCTTTGACTCCAGCGTGCCGTACGGAGAGAAGATGGCCAATGGCAGATGGTTAAACTCAGGGATGCCTCACACCCAGAAGCGCACGCGGCCCAGATAGCATCGTCTCTTTTCGTGCCGAGCAACCCCAGGGTTGGCAAATTGATTAATACCAGCCTTTCATCTTCGAGAACCCTCATGAAGATATTATCACCGCTGAGGAGAATGTTCCCAATCAACCCAACTGACAGCGAATGACACCTATGAATTACCGTCTCCCTAATTCTGCTTCAACCTTCATCGTCATCATCAGTCTTCGAGGTTATCTGGGACTCATTACATAACTAGTGACAATCTTTTCTGGAGCTTTGTGTGTCATCTTACCTCATAAATATAAAATGGCGACTACGATCTTTGATTATCTTTCGACATGGCCTGTTCAGCTGCTTTCTATTTTGGCGTCCCAGATTCTTCAGTATGGATGTTTTTGCACGTTTTCGAAGCATGTCACCTGATCTCAAGGTTATCTACTGTGCATCTCAAGTGCTCGGTCTGCAGAGAAATGAGAATCGATTATAGTAGGATGGGCATTTCTCTCGGCCTGCCCCGGGGCTAAATCTCGTCAAGCAGGCTTTGTGTTCATTTGAGCGGAGTCGACAGTGTGGCTAACTGTGGCCGTTAGCGGCGTCTGACGTCGTGGATTTACAGACTCGCCCGCTGTTCGCCATAGCACTGAATCGCCCCCTCCTCTTCGCCATTCTGTTCAATCAGCACAGCTCATTGGCGGTGGCCGGCCCCCCTCGCTCCCTCTCTGTATCTGAGTAATGGCTTGCTTCTCCCCTCCTGTCATCATGAAAGGTGGCTCTGGCTCTTTCCTGTTTGCCCTTTTTTTCTACGTATGTCTTTTCAAGCGGGAAGGCAATCCCAGCTGAGATCTCTATCCCACATGATTTATCTGATGTATAGTGCACATGTTCAGTCCATCTCACCCTCACTCTTTCATCTTATGCACTTTGATAGAAAGATCATCTTTTGTAGCATCCAGTCTTTTTTCCTGATTTTAGTAATGAGTAATGACATTACTATATAGATACATGCACGTAAAATCACGTATGTACAAATCATATGTGCAAATATATTGAAAAAATGGTCATATTACTTTGTGAGACTGAGGTAATAATTTCATAATTTGTCATTTTTGTAATTAATCCATTTTAGTTTAGTTTTTGTCACTGAAGATAATAATAATAATAATTTTATGTATACATCATTTTATACAATCATATTTTAATACATTATATTTATATAATTTTTTATATATTTTACAAATATACTTTAAAATATATTTTTTGTGATTACATAAGATTATGTGTAGATTTCAGATAGATGTCAGGATATATATATGTTTTGTTATATACATAATAATATATTGTATATATACATCATTTTATATTTTAATACATTATATTTATATTGAATTTTTTTATATATTTTTACAAATATTTTTTGTACTTTTTTTACATTTGCAGTTTTTACTTTTTATAGGCAGTCTGTTTTCAGTGGAAAAAAAATCTGACAACACATATATGTATATATAAAATAAATGATATATAAAAAATTTATATGAGGTTTACCACAATTTTGATTAATTTATTAATTTGTAATTTGCCCAAAGCTTTTTGCCTATGGTATTAATTTAGTGTTGATAATAAGATACTAGATTCTGGTATTATACCCAATCCAATATTTTTGTATGAATTATTTTAATTAAGACACCATCGTTAGAAAACCCTAGACATATGTGCAACAAGAACTGGAGCAATTAAAGGAGTGAAAGGAAGATAGAGGCAGTCATTTGTCATAAAATTTAGTATGATACTAAATTATTCATCAAGATCGGGAACCAACTCCTGCTATCTTAGTCAGGGGGGGTGGGATTGCATCTGGCAACAGCAAGTGTTGTCAGCTTTTCTGCGTGTGATTTTGACATTGGCTGAAAATAGACCACCTGTAAAATGTAAAAACTGCATTTCTGAACCCTGTGTTGTTTTTTCAGTGCCTTTTATTTAGCATCACAAGCATAAACATCGTCTTCCAAGTTCTTTTCACTGCAGTGTCGGGCTGGTGTGTGTTCAGACGCTGTGCTGAGCGTGCGCAGGGTTTTGAATTTGTATTCCTGGTTGCGTGTGTGCAACTGATTCTCCATCTTTTGGCTTCTTTCTGTGTCTGCATGTGTGCTTATGCACTACGATCACCCGCTCCCTTCACACCCCTCCCTTTTCCCTCTCTCTCTCTCTCGTCCTCAGAAACACACTGCACCGCTCTCTCTCTCTCTCTGTCTCTCTCACTCTCTCTCACTCTCCTCTCTCTCTCTCGCTCCATCTCTGTAGCAGTCTCTGGTTGAGCATCCAGAAGAAGGACTGCGTGTCTTGGTCCTCGTGCTTGCGGCAAGCAACGGTTGTTGTTCCTGTGGTATTTTTTTATCTCCTGCGCTCACGGTCTCGTCAATCCTGAGAGAAAAGCTGTCGAGAGAAGAGGACGCGCTCCAGCCACCGTTCCAAATTTAATTAGCATGCATTTCAACACAGCGGCGCATGTAAGGATTTCGTCGTTCACACTTCAGCTGTGAGGGGCATTTTGCTGCTAACATTGTCAGACTAAGCTAATTAGCAAGGGGATGCTTATCGGAACAGGGGAGGAAAAAAACAGAAGAGGAGGAGAAGAGGAGGATGAAATGCAGCGCTAATCGATACAGCATTCACGTCAGAGAAAAGCATCCGAGAGAGACTGGAATGCTGGTGGAAAACTGATCGTCATTTAACTCCGCACCAGGTCTTCCACTTCAAGAGCAGCGCACGGAAAATCAGCTCAGCCATCGCGTCAGGAATCACAGCCGGCTTTATTTATTTATTTGCTTTTTCTCTGCCATGCTGCAGCAGGGTTCTCACCCCTCTACGTCCGCGCATCTCCTCTCCTGCCGAAAGGAAACGTGAGCGTTTCGTCCTGCGTCGTTCCTTCATCAAGCCCGGGTCAGTTTCTTTCCCGCTCATCGGTTCCTGTTTGCCTCTGTCTCTGTTTCAGCTCATCTCTTTTATCAGCATTAGAATAATCCTTCAGCCACCGGGATGTCTCTTATCTCCATTTCTGCGATAGAGGAGCTGCCCTCTGAGGGAGAGTGGTCTTAATATCGTGTAAGCTCTACCTGAGGCTCGAGAGGAAAGGAGAACAAGACAGGGAAACGCCTCCTGGCATCTTTATTACCTGGACCATTGCTCTTCATTTCATTTAAAGTCATTGATTGGTGTTGCTATGACTCAAACGCTTTTGGGAATTGCAACACCGACAGTCAACACGGTCGATCGCCCTTTTTTGTTTTGATTTTTTTGTTTGCTATTATATCAATCGCCAAGCGCGAAAATCGCCCTGGGAGGAGGTCAAAAGGTTTTTTCCTTTTGGATTTTGAAGCCAGACTTAAAAGGGATTTGTTCTTTTTGAGGAATTTATCTTTTCTTCTGGAAGCCTACTGTGAAAGCCTTGAGGCTTTGGGTGTTGTAGAACTGCAATCTCCTGTTTTCTACTAAATTATTTATTTGACCCGTGGATAATGATAGACATGGGTACTACTCTTTGAGATGTACTCTTTTCAACAGATGGGACAAATGGTGTGTGGACGGGCCTACGGTGGGCCTTCCTGCCCCAGGGTGGAGGTGGTGCTGCTGGGCTGGGAGCTTGGCAGAATCAGCTGGCTGGGCCTCGGCTCTTGGTGGAGACTGGCGTTTTCTTTGGCACTGCTGACCTCACTGCCGGACAGAACAGCCAATGCCCGTGTGTCTTCCAGCCTGAGCACCACCCACCACGTCCATCACTTCCATAACAAGCATGGTACTGTACCCATCGCCATCAACAGGATGCCCTTCCTCACAAGAGGAGGCCACGGTAAGTCCTCACACTGATTCCCATGACTTTCCATGCAGCATTTTCACTTCATCGACCAGGCTGCACACCAGTAGTTCCTGTGTCTAGAAAGCTTTGATTTGATTAAGTAGAATTATTGCGTTGAGCAGCAGGCTCTTGACATTGATGTTTTTGGGCATGCGTGGAACAGGGTTTCATTAATAACGTCATGCGCTCGCTTTGATCTCTGTCTTTATAGATCACATGAGAAGTGGTCTTGTGTTCTTTGAGCTTTGCACTGCAGATCTAGAGAAAGATGGGTTTTGTGTGCCAGATGTGCTGCTTTTCATGTCTGACACAAGCCTTTGAATTGCTGCTTCTTCCAAGGCCTCTTTTGTGACTTGTGTCAATCAAATATTGTGTTGAGCATTGACAACCTGTCTTCCAGCTGAGCTCTGGCATATGTTGAGTGGCCACTGAGCTTGTCATGTTTCAGTGATAAAGTCGATGAGCTGGTCTGGGCCACATGCTTTGATTATTTGCTGGGGTTTCTGACTGGTTACCTATAATTGATTTCATGTTTTTTGGGCCACAGTTATCAAAGGTAAAGCAGCATCATCTGTGCTCTCATTTTATCTGTTTTATTTATTTTTAGTTTATTTAAATTATTTTCAGTTTTTTCTCCCAATATAATTTGTTAAACAAATATTTAGTTCTTTTAACCTGATAACTGGCTCTGCACTTATTGAGCGTACACATGAAAATAAAATATAACTAGTTTTTTATTTTAGATATTTTAATTTTTATTTAATTAATTTTTAATTATTTTTTTATCTTTTTTTATTTATTTTAAATATAATAACATTTTAAATATATATATATATATATATATATATATATACTTTATAATAAATGTTATATCTTTTTGTACACACACACATGGATAGATAGATAGATAGATAGATAGATAGATATAGATAGATAGATAGATAGATAGATAGATAGATAGATAGATAGATAGATAGATAGATAGATAGATAGATATTAGTTTATATTATGTTTATAGTTACGTAAAAACATAGTAAAAATGTTTCAAATATTTATTCTTGTGTCTTATAGTTATTGTCTTATAGTTATATTGTCATGATTAGATTAGAAATATTCCACTGTGAAATATTAAAGTGAATAGTGAAATAACATGTGTCAGGTGTTCCTCCTGAGAAACAGTGACAGTTAGCAGGGTAAAATGAACACACTAAAGCCATATGTACTGTTCAGGAATTCATCTGGGATTTCTGACACGTAATGTTGTTTTCACACTCTTCAGTATTTTCAGTTTGCCTTTACTGTTGTCAAAGCAGCATTGTATAAAACAGAGAAGCTCAGAAGATCTTAGTGTTGCCAGGCCAGGTGTCACATCTGCATGAACTCTGTTCCTTCTGTGCAGATCTACTTTACTGCAGCAAACAGAGAAACAAAGCCTGTGCCTGTTCATTTGATATTCATCTGATTATTGTTTAAAATTACATTTATATAAACATTGGTGTTCCACTAATTACACAGAGTCCAACTGCTGAATTTCCAACAGTCTAAAAGATCAAATACTGAATTGAAAAAGATTGACCTAGCCTTTGGAAATAGAAACTGTGAATCATCAGTGCAAAAGAAGTCATAAACGTGCATTTTAAATATTGTGCTTTATCACATTGAAGATTTGGCCTTGGTGTGAGCAAGCTATTATAACAGTATGCATCTCTCAATTGTGCACCACAACACCACACTATTTCTTTTCCATGCAATTTTAATGTGTTTTATAAATATGTGAATTTGTTCTTTAACTGAACTATATTCTGACCTCTTATATTGCCTAAACAAAAGCAAATGCAGCCAGAATGTACCATAAACATGGCTTTATATATAGATGATGTAGTTCACATTGTTATTTATCATTTTTGTACATAATTTTTACACTAACACACATGTTAGGTTTGTATACCCCAACCCCCACAGTATTTTTGTATTTTACATATCACACATATATATCATATATATTGTATGTTTTTTTTATATTTAAAAAAATATAATATATTTTTCTAATATTTTTATATTATCTATGTTTATATGATTTTATATTTATTTATTATTTTTTGCTGTTTGATATGTTTATGACTGTTGGACACTTGTGCAAGAATGAAAAACATTGAATAGCCACAATCAGTGTGTCACATCCCACACAATGTTAAGTTATAGTAGCCAAAGCTTTTTATGTGAAGAGTCTGGGAGGACAGTGCTAAATGATCCTTTTAAACAGAGAGGGTTAGAGGGATCAGTCCTTCATCCCCAATGACATGTAGTCCAGCAGAAGAATGTGATCCTGCACAGTAATGGGATCATCAAGCCAACTGTTAGCAGAATCATGGCCTCCTCTCAGTGTTTCATTACAACTGAAATTGTCACTCCGATTCACTGCTTTCGTCTCGACATTAATCTCACCTGCTCTCCCATCTGTCTCCTGCAAAATATGCAATACATTTGCCGTGTCCTTATCTCTCGGTAACAGGGCTCGCAATTCTGACGGAGCCGAGGTGGAGCGGACACGCCGTGAATTACATCACGGCTCTTGTAGGCATCTCCACAGTCATTACCGGAGTTTCACAACTGAATGCAGAGCTGTCAGAATGTCCAACCCTGCTGCAATAAGGCTCAGCTTGTGTGGAAAATTGACAGATCAATCTGGCGACTGCCTGACTCAGCAGTGCTTCCGTGATTTTGAGTTTTTAGATACGCACAGAATTTTATACCTGCGGCAAATTTATCAAATTGCGGTGATCCATAATGATCCATTATTCCCACACAACTCTGCAATTATACTCCACAAAACTGGAAACCTTCACCCCACTGACCAATAATCACATCCTGCCACATTCCATCACTCAGCACAGCCTCTGCAAGGTGAAGGTAATTGATTTAATTGATATGTAGATTAGTAGGGTAAGTCAGTCAGGTCTACAAGGGCCCGGGCTATGGAAGGATTAAATGATGGAGATATGGAGGAGAAAAAGAGCTGTCACGCCACACAGAGCCTTGCCTTCATCTCACGCCTGTGACATTTGCACCAGATGCTGTTCATCATGTGTGCGTCTCATGGCATCTGAAGAGCCCTTGGCCCGGCACTTATCTGCTTGAAGCGGTGGACACCAGCACTCGTATGACTTCTCTGTTTATTTCACGGGGCCATCACGGTTCCTGTTTATTTGCTTTTTAAAGGCTATTTTTATGTTTTGAAGTGCCGTTAAACAGTAAGGTAACTCATGTGCACATTTCGTTAGACCTTCTTGAGTACAAAAAGCATTGATTCTGGACCTTCTGTTTACAATAATACAACAGCGGCTTTATTCCATTACAATTCTTGACCTCTTTCCCCCTTGACCTTTAAAGAGATATTTCATCTAGAAATTAAAATTCAATTGTTTTGAACTTGTAAGTGCTTTTAAGACATTAAGAGTATTTATGAAAAATCTTTACACAGCCATGACAGTTCATAGTGACCGCATCTGTTAAGCTTTTAAAAATGTAGCTTAATGGAGTTGAAATTTGGTTCAATTCATTGACTGAGTGATTCGATCACAGCAGTTCTCAACTAACAGCTCACTGGAGGGGAAAATGATCAGTGAATGACTTAAAAAGTGTGTTTCTCACACAGGGTTTTTGTATGATTGGGAATTGTATGAACTTTTATTTTATCATTTTTCAAAATATTTCAGAAGATTTAAAGTCACATGAATTTTAAATGACATGATGGTATAGAAATAATGACAGACCTTTTACCTTTTTGGCAGAGCCCTCCCTTTAAATCTCTCACCGTCACCCTTGACAACTGATCCGTGAATCCTAACAAATTTCCACCATTTTATTTGAGCATGTGCCCACAGCAGAAATCTAATATCGCATCCAGTCCTCCTCTCTCCATCTTGGTTTTGTCATCATCTCATTGAAATGCCGCTGGCCCCTCCTTCCCTCTTTAATACCCAGAGCTCCACGGGCTGATGGAGGCGTGATGTTTGACAAGCAGCAGCTTCTGTTTGTTCACTCATGCCTGCCTCTGCATGCTGATGTGGGGTTTCCCGGTTACGGCGTCTCTCCGGTTGGTTCTGGGATCAAAGGCTCATTTTTTCCAATGGCTCAAGGGCTCACCTTGATCTGCGCAAGGGCATCTCTTAATGCACGCCCGCTGGAGAGAGCCATGATGGATGCGGCCCAATATCGCTCTAAGAAGCTATCCTTTGTGGATCACTGGTGTGTACACTATAGATTGGACCCCATCAAAAGCAGTTTGCTTCAGCTCGAGCCACGATCCATTACTGTCTCTAAATGCCCACACAAAAAGTGTAGGGAAGGAAAATAAAAAATAATTGATCATTGGCTGACAAAAACTGTGATTTTGGAACGATCCATTGTTTGTCCTTAATAGCCTGAAAGTGGAGAGCTAACAGTGGAGAGTATTTAACTGTGACCTTCTATACCGCCAGTGTTATTGAAAATAAGAGTTCTTCACAATTTTCCCCTCCTCAGAAAAAGCGTCTAGATGTAGAGCCATCACTCTAAGTACATGTGTCATTTCAGCTTCGCTCCTGAGAATAGACCACTGACTGCAGTGCAATCAATGTGATGGGCAAAGTAGTTAGACAATAAACTGGAGGACGGTGCTTTGGATGGAGCTACATGTAACCTTACGAGAACTCTAGGGAATAAAATAGTTGGCTTTGTCTAAAAACAGGCATGTAGAAATGTCAGAAGTACCAGTGTTTTGGTTGGTACTACAATACAAAATAATAAATTGTTTTGGTTCTATTTTCGTAATACTGTAGCTGTATTTTTCAATAATAATATAAAAAACATAAAAAAAATAAACCACATGCTCACCTTGATTGATTGTTTATTTTAATTACTTCCTGAAAAAATACCAATACTGTGTTTATTTCGTTTAATTTCTTAATATTTAACCTGATAACTGTCACTGCACATATTGAGAATAAACATGAAAATGCAAAAAATATTTTAGATATTTCTTTGAATGTTTTTAAATCTTTTTTTTTCATTTGAGGTATTTTTTAATAGTAATAACATTCATAATTTTTGTTTTGTTATGAAAATTGGTCAAATATTAATTATTGAGTCTCAGACCTTTCCATCAATATATAATTTGTCATGATTAGATTAAAATTAAAGTATGAAATATTAAAGTGAATAGTGAAGTAGGGTTCCACCTGTGGAACGGTGACAGTTAACAGGTTATATTAGTATTTAAGATCCTAAATAAGTCTTCTGTGTCCTTCAGCATATTATTTTTACTGTGGAGTCTAAATTGATTCAGTAAGAAAATGTATTGGTATTACTAATGTTGGTATTGTGACAGCTCTACTCTCACCTTCCTGAAAGGCTCCACAAATAGTGTTATGCGAATGTTAAATAATAGACTCGGTAATGCTCAGTAAGTGTAGCAGCAGGGTTAAAGTTACTCCCATTCCTCGTCCAGACCAGCGGTGTGTGTTTTACTAAATGTGACATTGAGGAGAAATTGCACGGTCTGGATCTTACCCAAGACCTCGCTTAAAGGGAGACAGGCATGCTGTGAGCTCTGAGGGGTGAAATCAGTCTCTTGGTGTCTGGATTCTTCCTCTCGCACCTGCAGTAAAACCAGCTCAACCGTGCCAAAAATGTCCCAGGGATGCTGCTAAAAAGCCCCATTTGATTTTGCTATACGACCAGGTTTACGCCCAGATAAATCCAAACCATCTGACCATTAAACCAGACTAAAGAGCTTTGATATTAATTGGATTGCAAAAGAAAATCAGCTTTTTCAGACATACACAGATGTTTCACTGTTTGGCTGAACTGTGTCACTTAGGCTTATCCTCCATTAATCTGGAGTTATTGATGCTGTTGATGTTATTGACACTATGTCATTTGGCTGGTGAAAGCTAAATGCTTAAAAGATTACTAGACAGAATACTTGAATGCCTGAATTTATACTTCTAAAACATTTATCTGCATTGTAAACTTGGCGAGCTGTTTTATGCGAATCCTGGAGAAATTAGAAATGTAATAGTTTTATGAAACCTAATTGGGCTTGATGAGTTCTGATAGCTTTGTGTTGTGAAGTATATTGGCCCACGAAGACGCAACAAAGAGGAAATGTGGCTAATCCAACTTTAACAAAGCAAATCCCATAGTCCTACTTATGCCTCTGCATCTCTGCATGACACAAATCAAGAGCCTCATAATTGTTAATGAAGTTCTTTATGTGACCATGTGTTACTACTTTGATGACGTGCCGTTATTGTATTTCAGACCTGCCAGCCAGACGAGGAACATTTAAAAAAGTTTTTTAAACCTGGAACTTATGTGAACTATTTGATGACATTCATGATATTTGGCAGAAATGAAAGGGTTTGCATTTAATACCTCTAATCTATTTCTGCATGACCTGTGAAATTATATCTAATTAAAAATGTTCTCTTTTCAAAGCTCCGGAAATAACAACAGCATGCTTGTTAGTTCTTCATGCTGTCTGAGTGCTGACAGCCAATCACCTCTGTGATGTCCGTCTAAGAATAGAGTGTTATTTGTAGAGGGTGTTGAACACCAGCAACAACAGCGGTGAGAAGTGCGAGAGAAGCCCCCGAGTCTCCAGGTCTGAAATGCGCAAGCCCGAGATCCGCCCACTCCCGTCTCCCCTGACAGAGACGAGAGCGCCCGAGTGCTGCTTGCACAAACAACACAGTCTGGCCTGAGAAAATGGAATGGCAGCGGATGCGGCATTCTACTTTTAGATTCAAATTCCTTTTATTTATTTCTGTCAGATATCTAAAGTGGGGCTGCCGCACGGAGCTCCTTAAATAACTGGAGACTTCAGAGGCAAACCAAAAATACAAAAAAACAAAACAAAAACGTATATCTCGGTCATGTTTACAAAAGTTTATTTTTAAACAACATTCGGCAGGATTGGGGATTGAGATTTTGCAGGAACCGGTTACAGCTCATTTTGCTATTTAGAGGGATAATAAAATTATTCTTGGCAATATCTCTAAGGATTACACAATTTCACAGATAGACGAGCTCACAGCAAGCACACACAGCGTTGATAATATTGGCGGCAGTGTGTGATTCATGCCCTCGCATAAGGGGAATTGCGGCATTCTGCTCTCTCTGTGGCTTTGCCGTAAAAAGAGGATTATTTAAACTTTTAACATTTTTTTGCCTTTCTACGAGGCCGGAGCTCTTCACTGTCCCAATCAGGTCCTCTGCATGATATCCGTTGAAGCTATGTTAGGAATTTCGGCTGTGCAGCTTTGCTTTATGTGGTGTATGTAGTTAAATACTGTGAATTTAATCGAGTATAATCCTAACACATGTAACGTGACCTCTCATCTCTTTTACTACATTTAGACCATTTATATTTGAAAGCATTTCTGGGTTGGTTTATGAAAATATAAATAATAAACAGTACATCATTTAATTTTTTCATATAAATTGTAAATAGCAAACTTGCATTTTGACAGGACAGGTTATAGTTTACTGACATGTTGTCACTGAACTATTTATTTTAATATTTAAATGGCTTTTTTTAGTAGATGCTTTCTACTAATTTCACTAGATAGAAATACATTTGACATAAAAGCCTTAACTGTTAGTCTTAGATAAAGTTAGTTTTAATGTAAATCAAACATTGCCAGTAGTTTAGTATGGACTCCAGGGAGCAGAGAAATACACAAAGGAAGTGACATAGTGACCCAACTGTCTTTGACAGTCGCTGTGATTTACAGTACAGCTACTTTTAGGCTTTGAAATGCTTCCTGTGCATCTCAGCACATTGATTTAAAGCTCATTGTTGCTGTGCTGCAGTTTGCAGCCTCTAGATTGTCCAGGACTGGATTTTTGTTGCTCTCATTATTCTTTCATTGCACCTTCAGCTCAAATACCAAACACTTAATCTCTCTGCACGCTCATTATTTTTATTCTCTTGTGTCTTTGATCTGTATCGCACATTTATGCTGATGTATATTGAGCAGAACTCCTTTTTTTTTTTTATTATCATTAGAGATATTGGCCCACATTCACATGTGTTTCATATGTGTGTGTTGCAGGATCACCTTTTTCATAACAAAAATGTCGCAAATATTATAACTTTATGAGCAAATAAAGGACCCTTTTATTTATTAATCATTTTACTAATATTCTTTATATGTAAGATTTTTTTTATTTACATTTTTATTGTTTAATTTTTATCTGTAACATTTCATAGTTTATAAAATAACTAAACACCATGCTTAAAGTGTAAAAAGTTTAAGTATAAAGTGGCAAATTTTGTCCCTTAGTAACAGAGAATATCTTACACTGCTGTGCTGAAGCTGGGCTTTAAAGTAATTTTCTTTTATTGAATCATCTGCTTTATTCCATCAAATAAATGGAAAGTTTGTCTAGAGGACATTTAAAGTTCATTTCACGAGGTCGGAAAATGCACTCGCGGCGGCTCTTCAATGCAAGTGGCCCGGCATTCGCATTCAGGGGAATTGCATCGCATTTTTCTCGCCTTTCTCTCGAGCTCCTTCAGATGGGACCTGCTCTTTGCGGGAGAACACTCAAACTCTCTCAGAAATCATCAGTGACAGCGACGTAATCAGATCAGCCGTGCCTTGAGCAGTGATTGCAGAAGACACTTTAGCCGGTGCAATCAGCCTAGAGCTTCACGGGGAACGCCTTTGCTTTTCTAGACTTCTCCAGACTGCCGCTAGCTTGTGCATTTGTGTGTGTGTGTAGTTTCCTACAGTCCTCATCGCCCACTTTTGACTCACCTCTGGCTGCTTGCGTGTAGGTGCAAACCATGCATTCGAGGTGGTGTTTTCACAGCGTTGCTCGACCTCTGCGAAGATCACGATAATCACCACGTACCTTGAGAGGAGGCTATTTTTTATCGAGCAAGGTGCAGTTTAATGACGATTATGTTGAACGTGTTGGTAAATGCGAGCAATCAGAGAGAGCCATTTAGACGTGTGGTTCATAAGCGCCGTGACCGCCGTGCAAGGGTGCTCTCCCTATTGGACGGTGTTATCACAATCCCCTAATTACCTACATCCTGCTGAAAGAGGCCAGCGTGAGCCACTTTGTGTTGGTCCAATTAATTACATGCTTTAATTTCAGTAGCAAATATACAACAGTACTGTCAAAGCCGAGCAGCAATTACTACCGCACTGTCGCACAAGGCAAATGGCTTAATTAGACGCTCATAACGACCCTCATACTGCCCATTGTTTCTTATTCAGCCGTGCTGGTAAACCTGTCCGTTAGTCGAGTTTGTGTAAGCCAAAGACATTTACTGTCCTTGGGATTTTTTTTGTGCAGCTGTATTGTTCTGTTTAATAGCAGACCCATATTCTTGGTACAGGAGAGGGTTATTTCTGTATGAAGTGAGAGAGGGGACCGTCTGTGACACAAATGGCAGAGATTAGGCATTTGGCCAGCAGCAGACATGTGAAGACGACATATGAGACAGCCAATGTGACCATCTTATTAGGCAAGCGTGTGCATTTGAGCTTGAATTTACTTGGGAACTACTTGGGGATATTTTTGGGACATTTGCAAGGTACAGCCAGAAAGGATATGTTGAGCAAAAAAAAGGATGAAAAATGGAACACTGATCATTTTATATGTAATCTGTATCAGTACCATATTAGGTTAAGATGAACCTAACGCAGATTTTAGAAAAATATATAAATATGAAAAAAATATTATATATAATTCCATGTATGTACAGTTTGAATAACTCACAATGGGGACCAATTGCCCCCACAAAAATGATAATGAAGAAAATTATAAGCTCATAAATCATACTAAATTATGTATATTTGGAAATGTAAAAATGCTTGAGGTTTGTGTAGGGTGAGGGGATAGAAATACAGTTATATAAAAGAGATATATAAAAGTCATTATCTGTATAGAAAGTCCCCATAAAATGTGTGTGTGTGTGTGAATTCACCCCTCAACACTGAATGATTTACTTTAGTGAGATCTATTCCACAATCATCAACACAAAATACCCTACAAGGACAGAAGAAATACAATCCAAACACATTGGTAAATTACTTAAAATGGATAAAATTGAAGAAGGATTTTTACTAAGAATGAATTGCACAGTATTTGCGTACACTGTCTGTGTTGCTTTAGTCCCTGATTCACTAAAGGAATTATGCAAATCAGGCAGCAGCGCAAACACACCCACAAAATTAGTGCTGTACGCCATTTGCATGCTGCAGATTTCTCTCTCCTGAAAGCCATTTCTGAGCGCAGGATTGTGAAGGATGCAGCAGACCGTGATGTGACATGCTTCACTTCCGCTGTACAGCATCACTCCACCACTGCCAGTCCAGCTACCTGAACTGCCCCTTTAAAATGTTGAACGTGTGCTTGACTGCGTGTCTTGACATGTGCAGTCCCTGCTTCAGCATTCGATCAGAATTTGATGAATTACAGCTGTCATGTCACTGGAAAATATATACAAACATCTCTTCTAAATACATCTCACTTTACCAACTGATGTATTAGGACAAAATGAATTGTAACAGATAAATAGAAGAATGTATTTCAGCATATTAAGCGGCTGGTTAAGATAGACTGTGGGTGGTTAGAGAATAATATAATGATAAGAATAATTGGTAGGAACTCTTTTGCCAGCAAGAACACCTGCTGTGAATGTCTTTAAGTTACTTTCTAACACTGTTATACATCTTGGTGTTATAATTGAATAATTTTGCCAAATTTTATCTTTCATTTGGCCCAAGACCAGCAACAATAGCACATGTTATGCCTTTTCACAGATGTTTAACTGGATTGAGGTCTGGGCTTTGGCTGGATAATTATAAGACATTAACTGTTTTGGTTGTACGTCTCTCCAGATGGGCGTTGGCTGTGTGTTTTAGATACTTTTTTCCCAGTGCTCTTGCAGTTTTCCCGCAGGATTTTTCTGTATGTAACCCCATCCATCTCTCTAGTCCCTGCTGATGAACACTATCCTCCAAGCATGATGCATTCTCACTATGATGTGCTGTGATAGATTTGTGCCAAGCCGTTGCGCTCTGCTTGGAGACACTGAGTTGAATCAAATCCTGGACTATTCAGACCTTAAATCTTTTCACATTTTGGGTGAATTTGAGTATCCACTGGCTTTTGTCTTGACAGCCTTCAGTGCACGACAGGTTTCTGAATGCTGTGACTTATAGTGATTTAAACACAAAATGATGTCTTGTCTGGTATTTTCAGGAAAATTGACAATTCTCAAAAGATAAATAATATAGATGAATAAAAATAGTAAAAAAGTATGACACAGCCGTATTAGTTTATTTTATCATTAAATCGCAAGTTCTCTGTGTTAATGAGGGACAATCTGTAAAACACACAGAGCTGAGCTGTATCGCAATACAAAGTAAAACATTCAGGTGTGAATACTTTTCTACAAGTCATCAACCATTTTTAGGTCTGTTATTTTAAAAGTGTAAACTGCTGAGGTATTGAGCTAAAATGAATGCAAGGGATATCACACGGCACCACTGATTAAAAATGGAAAAAATGCATCAAAGCAAAGCTTTATGATCTTAACTGATGCCAACAGCGACAAGAAAAACCAGAAAACGCTTTTATGTCTCAGCAGCGATGGTTTGAGAAAACTGTCACCATCACAAATTAAAACTCTCCTGCTTAGTGAATTAGCATGCTCTCGGTTAGTGTTCTCTCTTCACGCTCGCCAGATTGAATCAGCTTGCTGCTCAACTTGTTTTGATGTGTATGTGAGTTAAAGTTAAAAACGCTGTGCATATATCGCAGATGTGAGAGCTAGACTTGAAGATGAAATCAGCGGTACCCCCCTCCCATGTGTCAAGCCATGTCCTAGTTTGTAACCTAGCAACCATTAGGGAGCCAGATAAGACCTGTTTCCATTTTACTGTACACTGTGTGGATATATTTGATGTTTTTACCCCATGTTAGTAAATGAGTTGACATATTCAAACATATAAACCTGAAAATGTTCGCTGTGTACATGGTGGGCGTAGATTGAACGGCGTGCTACAGGTGTTTAGACTGTGATGTGACAGCTTTTCAGTGAGCAAAATAACAACCGTTCTCAAGGAACTTGTTGGGGGCCGTTCTTTTGTCAGTGCTGGACTGAATACATTTCTTTGCTTTTCTCCTGGATACTCCGGTTGCTGTGGAGACGGTTCCCACCTGAAGGAGCAAGAGTTCCTTTCCATTTTTAATTCCGCAGAGGATGCGGTCGTTAGCCTGTGGGTTCAGCGCGGATGCTGTTTGTGTTTCACAGGCATTTGGAGATAGCTCAGAGCCTAGAGATGGGCCCTTTAGCCCCTTTGTGCCTCAAGGTCTATTAGTATCAGCACAGTTAAAAGAGAAATAGCGTCATTATTATTGAAGGACCTGTACTAAAATATTAATGTCTGTGTCCTTTACCCACGAGGATATGTTTGGCCTTAGGAAAATTCTGAAAAGTCTCTCTTCGTGTCTTAGTTGTAGCTCTGAAACAGTTGCAGTTTTTATTTTTCATGCTATTCAGCATACCTAATGTTTTCTTCTAGCTGTATTTTCTAAAAAAAAGAAAAGAAAAGAAACTTCACAAGAAGGTTGTATTTGTTAATGCATTAGCTGTCATGAACTAACAATAAACAATATAGTTTTTCAGCTTTGATAATGGTAGTTAATTCCAAAATAATTAAATACAAATGTAGCAATAATTAATGCTTTTGATTTTAAAATTATAGTAGTAAATGCTAAAATTAACACAAAATAGTGTTGTTCATTAGCTAATGCACTAACTTATATTGCCAAATACAAGCTTGCTGTGAAGTATTGACAATTTTTTTTACACATATGAATGAGCAAAGAATTATATTCCGCATATACTGTGTGAAAAGATGTATCGAGAATGTAAGGGCCAGTTGTTTAGCACCAATCATACATTGCCTCACTGCCTACCTCATTAAATATTCATGTGTTTTGCAATGTCTCGAAAACTTTAGCGTCTAAGAGAAATGTTGAACAGTGACAGCATAGCATTAACTAGAGTCCCTAGAGAACATGTTATTTGTTTGCATGTTTAAGATGACTCAATACAGCCAGCACAGACTAAAGTGGCATCATTTCTACAGATGAAGAAGCAGTTATTAAAATGTCTGACACAAGCTATATTCGTCAGTGTTATTGACCTCATTAATATGCAAATAAGAACGTTATATGTTCAGTCAGTGCAATTGACCTCATCAATATGCAAATAAGCGCATGAACCCCAGGGTTTCCAAATATACAGTGTGAAATCTTAAAACCTGAATGCCTTGGAATAATTATTATCCCAGGGGAAAGTGAGAAACATAACACAAGGTAATCCAGGATTAAGTTTAAGTAGGGTTAATATTGAGTGTTTTACTATTTCAAATATGAACACCATTTTTGTCTTTTGGATCTTATATTTATATATATATATAATTAATTTGCTCTAATTACTTGAACTATGTTTTTCTCTGCTCTTCAAAGAAAATATCCACAATATATAATATATAGTCATTGCAGCTTGTGAAGCATGCCAAAAACAAATCTTGCACTACTGTATGTATCATAATAACAACTGGTGGAATAAAAATAATACAGTTGGAAACTGCTTCCCCGAAGACAAGCATTTGTGTTAAATGCAGTGAAGCGAGGGACATCTGACAGTGTCTTTAACCCGTTACAGATCCCCTACCGAAAAAACAAAACTAGAACATAAACAAAACTGTGGGACTTAAGTCATCTAACAGTTTGCTTCTCTAAGTCTCATCTGACCACATTGTCCAATATTTAATGTTTCTTTTGCACACACAGTTGGATGTGCCTGGTGATTGTAATATATTCTTTCTGTCCATGTTGACAGAGGCTTTGTTTGGTAAATGTGCTTTCCGTTTTGTTGCCAAGCAATAAAACAAATTCTTCTAGGCTTGTACTTTGATTAGGTAGTGCATCTGTGCTGACGCAGAGCCTATTCACCCGTCCTCTGTATAGACAGCAATCTATCCCCCCCACTCTGAGCGATCTGACTTATTCCATTATAATAGACTACAAAGTGGGACCTGAAAGTCTGAAAAATTAAGTCTTTTTTCTAAGAAATGGTCATTTAACGGTGGTGCTTAACCTTCAGAAAATGCTGATCAATAACCTTGAGGGCTAGATCTTTTTATCAGCTTTTTTATTTTCTAATCATTTACTCTGGGGTTTGCAATTTGTGCAAACCTGTCATGCAAATTTAAGTAAAAGTAATTAATAATAAATGCTATAATAATAAAATAATTAATAATTAAATTATTTATTTAAAGCTGTAATCGCCAACTTTTTGGTTTAAAAGTAAAAAAATCAATTACTGAGCAAATCCATAAAAAACTGTGTTGGAAACTGTCCTTCCTGTATCTTATCCAGATTCACATGTGTAAGCTTATAATAATGATTTATAAGTTGAGCTGTCAGGTATGATTACACTGGAAATGTCAATCTGATGTTATTTGACCTTAACTCGTTTAAAGATAAATATGTAAAGTAACCTGCTATTTTTTGTTTTAAACACAGATGGCAACAGAGAAACAGAAGTTACAGATTGACACTTTAAAATAAAAAATCAAAAAATCTTGGCAGGAGTAGGTAACAGGATTATTTAGATATTGCTCAGTAGGAGATCATCAAAGTGCATTCGTGGAAGGTGCCAAGCTCAGATTTTGTTGGTAAAATGAATTTGCTTGGTACCTCCAATCGCAGCTGTTTTAGGTTCAACACACAGAGCCAGCACCTCGGTTACTTCAAAACAGCAAATGTTAAGGTATGTGCGGGTGTCTGTTTTTACATACTGTCATGGTGCGGGAAGGTGCAGCGTGGGTTTGCATAATAAATCTTAAATAGGGATGCAGGGTAGCTCAGAAGCCTGTGTTTGGGGGTTCAGTTTCTATCTCTGCTGAGGAAATCTGCTCTGCATGTATTATCAGTTTGTGTTTGTGCCTCCGCTGTGCAGGTCTCTCTGCATACATTTAGCACAGCTTGATTCTCATGTGACAGTGAAGGCGACATAATGATAAGCTTTATATAGAAGCGCTGGCACATGTTGATGTGTGAAGAAAGCACAAGTCTCAGTTTTTCAAGAGGCAGCCATTGAAATTGAACTCTAATAATAAAGATGTGTTGTACATCAGAACAGTGGTAAATGCGCTTGACACATTAGAGATGTGGAGCTCATGCGAGTGATACGGGTCTGAATCTCTGCACCCTCTTGCATTTTTATAATATTTCTGTTCTTCCATTTACTGAACTAATCATGAGACATAAACTTATAAATATGCAGTGTTTGTCTACTGGAGATAAATGGCACCAGTCGGGTGCCAAAACCATCCAAAATTTTTAGTAGACATCTGTGAAGCCATTAGCAGTCAACACACATTCGTTTTTTTCAACCTTAATAGCTGCTGTTATCTGTCGCTGCGTTGTTGATACACTTGTGTTTTATGTGACATCTTTCAGCTAAAAGTGCACAAATGTGTCGACAGATGATTTAATCTTTCTACTGTAACATGAAATAGATTTGATTTTGGACGATTAGGATTGAATTCATTCAGCACTTCACTGGTTGCAATACTTTGGCATGGAATATTTCAGTTTAGTTTTGGAATCCAAATGTGTGAATTTGGCTTTCTAGCTCAGTTTATGATTGTAAAGTGATGTTTTGTAGTCCTGATAATGTACAGTTGAGCAGATTGCTGTAACCTGAGGCAACTGAATTGTGCAAATTGTGTTCAACTTTAAGGTGTTGCCTAATTTGTATATTTTTTAAGTAAATCTGGTGCTTCATCAACGCAGATGGCGTGTGCAAATAAACATCACTATGAGCATGTATCAGAATGTCTGCAGTTCCCCTTTGACTTGGCACAGTCTTTCCGACCGATCAAATCACACACCTATTGTGTTTGAGATTTCTAGGCGCTTAACCGCTTCTGTTCTTTTTTCACTGTGGGTTTTCATCACAAAGTGAGGCGGGCACACCTATGGACACGGACCTTTTCTCTGTCTAACAATGTCTTCTAGCCCTCTTTTTCTCTCTCTCTTTTCTTCTTTCTCCTGTTCTTTGTGTTTTGTTCTGGTGCAGAGCGGCCTCTGAGTCATCAGGACTCTACGTGCCTCAGACAGAGTGTGTTTCTCAATCACACACACACATACAGACACATTAGTTTCCTGGGGGCTACATACCTGCCTTTGGAACACTGCACTAAGTTAAAAACACAGAGAGAGAGTAAGAGCTTGATGGCAATATTAGAGAACAGGTGAGCTATGCTCTTAGTACCCCACTGCTGCACAAATGGATCTCAATTCACTCTGGTGTCTCTATTAGCCAGAGAGAGAGAGACAGACCTCACTTTTAAAGTCTATTTATTTACTAAAATGGGACCAAATGGGTCAGAAATAATGCAGCATGTAAATAAATGTTGAAAAGCATCAGTGGCATGATATGAAATAATTCAGAATATAAAAGTACAATATGTGCAGTAGGGTTTACAAATCTGAGACCACTTCTATCCACTTCTGTAAATATTTTTTTTATTTTTTTAGATAAAAATATTTTTTTTCCTAAAATATTTTTTTTCATCTCAGATTTTTAATGTGCTGTCAGACACTGGCCTCTACATTACTGTGTATACAAAAATAAGCACACTCAAGTGCATTTACAAAAAACCTTTGTAACAAGATTTTAAAATAACCCTCATGAAACTTTATACATTTACACGTATTTACACTCCAATTACATTTAAAGGTCTCTGTGTTCTTAACTACTGCACTTGCTAACGTGCAAATTTAATCTGCTGTAAAAGATATTTTTAACTCCCTGAGAGAAAGAGTTTTCAAAAGTCTACACTGTTCCCATGAGAAAGGCTCCTATTAAAAACAGTTTCTGTTAAACTTTACAGTATGTGACTGTATTACCGACAGCAACCAATGCTTATTGTTTGTTTGAGTGTAGCAACTGAGTCATGTGACATGAATTGCCCTACAGCCCACCCTAGACGTGGTAGATGTTGAAATCTCAATCCACTACATTAGCAGTATTGAAAGAAAACATGGCTCACTGCAAGCATTGTTGCTCAACAAAGAGCTAAGGGCTCATTAGATTTTAATGCATTTCTTTTCAGGCAGTGGCAGTTTTCCCAGAATGCATCGGGAGAGCCAGGTGGAACCTATGAGCCCTGTGACTAATGCAGTCACCACTTTAAGTCCCACTTGCAGCCCGTTTCTACATGTCAGCTCTTGCGCATTAGCGTTGCATATTTTATGGGCGTCATTATTATTTCATGCATTTCCTTTTTATCTATCTGCTCCATGGGCTGGTGCTCCTTGCGCTGGGACAAGATCAGATGGTTGCAAGCTCAACATTCTTATGATCTACATAGAGATTCGTTTATCCTGTTTGATTCTCTGTGCTCCCTTCACATTCGGGGACTCAGTTTTGTACTGTGGTCATTTGTGATTATTTGAAGTTAAGCAACCAAACACAGCCATTTACCGCTCTAGATCATTTTGCAGCTCGTGGTAATTGCTTGTAGTACATCTTAATGTCACAGTGTTAATTACTGAGCATTTAAAGGAATAGTTCACCCAAATATGAAAGTGCTCTTATACTTTACTCACCCTTATGTCACACCAGCTGTATGTGACTTCATTTCTTGAATGCAAACAAATTATTTTATATTCAAATGTAGTCTTTATGTTGCCTTATTGTCTTATTTTTTCTTATATGAGATCCAAAATGGCGTATGTTGTGCATCCATGGGATCAAACCTATCTTGTATTTGTTTTAATATGACGGCACATTGATCAAATCTCATTAAACTTGTTATGAAACACATATCTGACTAACTAGTAACAATTGACAACATATGACAACTCATGAGGAACATGTTTGTATTTTGTGCCAGTGCTATGTACCAATTGCTAAATAAGATGCATTGCTAAATGTTTTTTCTCACAAACAAAGTATTTCAATTCAGAAGACATATATTAACCCCCTGGAGTCATTTGGATTACTTGAATAGATGTATGTGTTTTTTGGAGATTGGCAATTTTGGATCTCATGTAAGATAAGTTGATGGCATTTTAATAAGAAAATATTTCTTTGTGTTCAAGAAAGGAAGTCATAAACAGCTGGGATTGCATGAGGGTAAGTCAATCCTGAGGTAATGTTCATATTTGGCAAAACTAATACTTCTGTGAAATTTGTCTTAAACATGTGCAGGCCATAATGCAATGTGCTGCATGAACTGGTTTTGACTTGGAAAGCTTTACATTAGCTTTACATAGCAGAAAATGGAACATCTGTGCGTTGAGGAGTGCAAGACAGGGGGCAGGTAACATAAAATCAAATCTTCCTTCAGTGGACATTTCTCTGCTTGCCTTACATTCCTTCTTTGAGCACTGCAAATGGGGTTTAGAATGACTGTGGTGTCCGTGCACTTCGTTTCAGCACCACACCAGTGGACAGCTCCTGTCAAGATAAGGAAATGTTAACTTAAGACAAAATCTCAGCACCCCCCTACTATACTTTCTCTCTCTCTCTCTCTCTCTCTCTCTCTCTCTACTCTCTCTCTCTCTCTCTCTCTCTCTCTCTCTCTCTCTCTCTCTCTCTCTCTCTCTCTCTCTCTCTCTCTCTCTCTCTCTCTCTCTCTCTCTCTCTCTCCTTCACTCTCTCTCTCTCTCTCTCCCTCTCTCTCTCTCTCCTTCACTCCATTTCCCTCTTATGTTCAATGCGTTCCCTGGAGTGCTATTTCTCCTATTCCAAGCTGTTCCTACAAGCCCCAGATGTACCTGGGTGGGTCTAACACCAGTCCAGGCTGTCAGGTTGCATTAACTGCCATTCGTTCAAAGGTGGCAGGCTGAACGCCACAGCTTCTTTCCACTGCAGTTTAAGCGACTGCCGCAGTTGTGCCACGTGTGAAATAGGCAGGTTGGAGGCACGTCATGAACAACATGCGGGAATCAACTTTAATTAGATTCTAGGCTCTCCTTGAGCTGGCAAATGGATGACAGGAACAGGGACATTTGAATGATCTCAAAGGTAGGGAGGAAGACATTTATTAACCTTATCGGCTTGACTCATGTTTATTAAAAAGGGTGACATACCTTTATAAAATTCATTAAATGGGAAGGCTGAGTCAGTCTCCAACCACACACACACAATCCACATGAAACGAAATTGTAGTTAGCTACACACACATTTTGTTCAAATCCACTCCTGGAGGGCCACCATCCTGCAGTGAGTTTAGCTTTTATACACCTGCCTGTAATTTTCAACTAATCCTGATTATCCTTGTTTTTGTTTTGTTGTTCAGGTGTGTTTTGATTAAGATTGGAGCTAAACTCAGCATGATGTGGCTTTCCAGGAGCTGATCTTAAAGAGTTTTCTTATTTTTTTAAAGAAGATTAATATTTCCTTTAAAAATAATTACCCAAAAAATTAAGCCACTACATTGTGACTCGTCTTTTTCTGGCATGTGATATTTTAATACTTCCAAGCCACGCGCTCGTCAGATTTCTGCCTTAAAGCTTTTTTTCTGGTCACTGGCTTCTCTCTGGGAACACTGTCACCACACAACATTGACATTCTATTAGGTGGAACAGAGCGGCACTTCTTCCAGGCCAACATGGTATTCTTCACTTATGTTTTGGATGTGATCACAGTACAATCTGTCCCCCTCCCCGAGCGTCGCTCTCTTTCCCTGGCTCGGCTTCCTGCTCTGGACGGGTGGGGACATGTGAGTCAGGCAAGAGAGGGACGGAAGGACGGCCTGTAACCGAGCAGCATACCAAAGTGCCTTTTCGCAGTGCGCATAAGAAACAAAAGACGAGAGGCGTACAGCTGCAATCAGCCTTCAGGGGAGCAGCCGCTCCTATGGAGAGAGAGCAAGAGAGAGAGAAGATCTCATCGATAATGAGAAAAGGATGAGAGAGGAGGTGGGCTTTTAACAAGGGACCTGAGCGGAGATGGAGCGAAGAGACCGTCAGCAATGCGAGACGGAAGGATTAATTGGTGGAGATGCGCAGGTCGATTAATTTTGGCATCACGTAGACCCAGCGTGTGTGGTGCAATCTATCAGAAGTCAGCACTCTGCTATGATGGTCTTTGAGATTTTGATGGACAGTTTGCAGATATCTATCTGTCATGATTTGCAAGAGAGAACAAATCAGGTGCCCACACCTTCTGATTTGCCTTGTTCTTCCTACTTAGTAGAAATAGCGTGGGTGAGTGAGGCCACATGCTGGAGCAACGCTGAGACAAATGCAAGGCTCAACAATAAGAATATTTTCTGCAGGCTTTGTCAAGCCTGTAGTTCAGAATTTTACTCTTACTGCCAAAACTTTACTGGCATCACCACAAATGTATAAATAGCTGTTGTACCTCTGCTGTTGTAAAAATTCTGAATTTATATAAACCTTTTTTGGCAAATGTTAGAGGCTGGTTTATAGTTTTCAAGCAGAGAAATTAATTGATTTTTAATAAATATTTTTTTTTAACCTGATAACTGTCACCTCACATATAGAGTATATCCATGAACTACAATTTTTGAACTTTTAGATATTAGATATTTTTTTATATTTTATTTTATTTAAGAATATTTCATTTAAGAAATATTTAGGAATATTTAAGTAATTATTAATATTGAAGTCTTTTAAAAAAAAAATTTAATTTAGGTGTTTTTATAAATAACATTAGCATTAACTTTTTTTGTTTATGTTTATTGTTATAAAAATCTGTGAAATATTTATATTGACCTTTTCTTTAATATATAGTTTGTCATGATTAGATTAGAATTCAGCTATAAAATATATACATAAACGGTGACAGTTAACAGATTAAGTAATTTACATACAAAGCATTCACTTCCTTTTTCAGAAATGAAAAGTAAATATAAATATGTACTGTATTATTTTAAGTTCTGCAGTTTATGTAGACACTCTCTGCAGAACATATGGGCATAGCTAGACAGATGCAGATTTGTGCAACAGAACTGTATCTCATCTAACTCGCACAAACAGATTCTGTATTTGTCAAATGTCATGCAGAATTACAAAAAACATTTGCAATCTTATTGTTGAGCCCTAAAATAGACAGTTCACCACCCATCTATGTACCTCTACCAGTAGATATTGATGTTTTGAGACTGGAGTCATTAAGGATCCTTGCCCGTGGTCTTTTCTTAGCAAACCACATTAACGGCTCCAGACACGTGGCGCTGTGTGCTGGCCACACCATCGGTCAGTCACCAGAGAGTCTTCTTTCAAGTGACACACACACACTTCATCAGGCATCCTTCATTACCTTCAGCTGTCAGTCAAAAACTTAATCAAAGCCGTCCTTGGACTGCTGCTGAATGCAACTCAGAAATAATCTCCTTCAGTTTGGTATGTTCTTGAGATGTGTGTGGGCAGAATCTTGAAAGAGTCATGACCCATCTTTAGCGTGATAAAAAGTTTGATACATAATATGATTTGAACTGTAAATGCGGTTATGAGCACATATACTTCAAAACTGTAGGTGAAGAGCACACAGGGTTAAAGCATCTCTAATGCTCGTATCCGATTGGCCTTTTCTTTACTGAATACACAGCAAGAGAAAATGAAACATGAGCTCCATAAACACAGCTCGGTCCGCCTGTCAGGCTGCAGCTGGAACTATTTTTACACAGCCTCTGAGTTTTGTCCTCAAGACATCTGCAGGACAGCCCGCGGAACGTTTCTTTCATTGTGATATGTAATATTTTGTCTTTCGATGAAATAATAACGGCCCCCTCCAGACGATATCTAAGAAATGTGAAGTAGACCAAAACGCAACGTGAAGGCAGGAACGATGACGGATAGCGCCAATCATCCGCCTTTGTGTGCTTTCCGTACCGCTGTTAAAAAAACGACAATGCACAAGTTATCCCACTGCAGACTTACATAGGCACAGCTTGAGCAGAATAGGTTTCCCTGCACGGTTCTTTTTGCAAATGCATTTGCGAGTTGTCATGCTGAGGAGCGAAGCACAGAGTTGACAGTAAAGTAACATTAATAATATGGATGATTGCAGAACTGGCATCCAGCGGGCAGACAGGCTCCCTCACGTGCGCAAAACAAATAATTCAAACATTATGGCTGACAGGGGCCAGTTAATGTTAACTGAAATGACGTGTGCAACACAAATGTTGCCGTCAATCTTCCGTAACGCTGTAAAGTGTTTTCTTTTCATTTTCTCGTGAAATTCGTTTGGCCTGTCGTAATGCGTTTGGCAGCCTCTTACCCAGTTCTAACTGGGAGTGAAGAGCTACCTGCTTCCACTTCAATTGAGAAGAGGGGTTGTGGGGAATATAAATGCATGAGTGTAGTCTGGGCCACCTAATCTCTCTCAGACAGACCTCGTGGCCAGCACATTGCCAGTGTTTTCTTCCACACATACACACACACACACACACACACATATACCAAGCGTGCATTGCTTCACTGCTCATGGACTAATGGACACTCAAACTCATGTGTGTGTCTGACGCAGTCACTCCAGATTGACAGAACCTTCTGTTTGTCTGATATCACCCATCTGCTCTTGCAGACTTTGAAGGATGAAAGCTGCTGAATTTAGATTTTTCAAATCCAAACATTGACACATTGTCTGCGTCAAATGTTCTACTTTCACATGTTTCTGCATTATGGAAAAGAAAATCTATTTTTTACATCTGCATTTTATTAATTAGTCATTTCATTTTGCAACCTTCTAAAAAGAAGTTGTCTTGGAAAGTGACAGAAGACATCAGTGAGCCTCAGAGACTGTGTTTGTTTTGAAATGGGGGTATTACATATCCGCAATCCATTGGGCTCTGGCACCAGCGCTGATCCTTTCAGAAATGATAGAGCTCTGTTTTTGTTTACATGTTTATACCCATTATGAAAATCAGGATTACAGCAATTGATCTACAGAGCTCTGTAATTCATCCACTGATTGCCTATTTAATCAACTTCAACCTAAACGCCTTTATATCAAACAAACCACACAGCAGTTGCCACTTTCCATGAACGTGCTGCACTTTGGAGTGTTGTGACTCTTTTAAAGGCATTAAAGGCAAAATCCCATGCTTTTTAATTTGACAGCTGTTAGATGTGTTAGATTAGGCTTTATCTATTTCCCAGCAGGATTTTTCACACAAAAATGTAAAACGTTTAAACATTCTATAAGCATTTTACATTTAAAACATGTTTTACTTCTTGTATTTCAGTAGTTTGCTTTTCTTAAGTTTAGTTCCTGTTCTCCCAAAATTATTTTTTTTTATAATTTACTTACCCTCATTCCAAACCTTTATGAATTCTCCTTAACCTAAAAAAGATAAAAGAGTTGGTAACAACATTGACCCTTATTGACTTCCATGTTTGGAAATGTTGTGTTCCACAGAAGAAAGATCATTTTGAATGACATGAGGATAAATAAATTTAAAGATATTTTTAAAATAACAAAAATTTGTTTCACAAACTACTTTTTATGTGTCACAAAATTGCAAGCTTACATACAAACTGAATAGAAAACAGCTTATATAAAATACTCAGTTTGACCTCCAAAGATAACATTTTCAAAGGGTTAAATTGATTTTTTTAATCGTTGAATAGAGTAATCTTCCTAGAGTACCTTATTGATATAAAGTGCCTGTTTTACTTAAATTAGTCATTCTGTTGATGCACGTGTTGGTTGAGTAAGACTCTCTTGTGATGCATCTTGCAGGATAAAAATGAATGCTTTTAATTCAAACATGTGCAGTAGAGCTTTAACTATGCCCTGATTGTGCTGTTCTCCAGCTGTCCAGAGTCTCTTCACTTTCAGTCTGCATCAGTAATGTCCTAATGTGCCATTTTAGATACAGTCTACTGTTGCTCAATGAGACATGCTGCATCTCTCGCGCTTACCAAAACAGTCTTATAGGACGGGGGAGAGAGAAAATTAGAGAAAGATGGAGAAAGGAGCGGATGGGGAGCACAAGTCGGAGCTCGGCAGGAGGAGAGGGTGACCTAGTTCGATCGTAATCGATTGGGCCTTGGGCTCAGCGTGAGCAAATGCAGTGCAGACTGAATCATGTCCCAGCAGGTCTCTAGAGAAAGAGACAAGGTCAAAATCTCAGCTGTTCCCCCCTCACTCTCCTCTCTGTGCAACCCAGTCAATCATTTATTTTCCATTTCTTTGTTTCTTTCTCTTTTTACATTCATTGTTAACCTTCTGTTCCTCTTACGAAAGCTCTTACACACACATTTAGAGGTGTAGTGTCTTATGTGAACATATTGTCCTCTGGGGGACAGGGCCAACTGTCGACTGACTGAACACATGGTGTTGGAGAAGCTACGTGAAGTCCTACTGCGAGAGCTCACGTGCAAGCAGGAACACGTCTCCAAATTTCCGCCCTTCACTCGTACCTCACAGCGGGACCGAGTGTAGCTCAACATCACATACCCATAAATATTCCACACATTAGATCTGTGGCACCGTTCAACGAGTTTCTGAAGTGCACGTGGTGGCCTTTGCAACCAGGTCTCAGTCTCCAGCAGTAATGGCAACCCGAACACTGTGTGCCAGTTTCCATGCTGGAGATTCACATTAGGAACGAGCAGGCCATAGGTTAAGCGTGCTCAAGCTTTTTCGGTTCCCCATCGTCAGCACAACTAGCGTGCTCATTAACCCGTGGCTAGACTTTATTGGTAGTGGAACACACCTCACTTCAGGAGAGTGCATCCAAAAAGCTGATAAAAGCAGTTATTTAACAGACACGCATGCACACCTGGCTTCAGAAAGATGATAATGCCAAGCAATCTTGGGCTGAAAGGAGCCCTGGCAGGTGTTTTGTGAAGAAGTGGCACTTAAATGATGTCTGAATTTCAGGAGGTATTCAAACGAAGCGAGAAAAGCCTTAAAGGGTGATGAGGACTGGGAAGGTTTTCACTCTAGGGTATTACTTAAAGAATTACTAGTTTCTCCCGGCGGAGAGCATCATATGCATGTAAGGACGGCAGAAAGCACTCTTACTTTGAAGTACAGAATGTTTTGCACCACAGAATGAATGTTCCTTCATGATAGATGCGTGACACGTTGCAATACATTTCCTTTTGGCCGTTTTGTTGTTGTGGATCTCAAGGCTACGAGCTTCAGTATAGAATTACAGCACACCATTCTATTATCAACTAGTCAGTCTTTAAAATCAAAAACTGACCTGCTCGGGCCGGTGGTTTAGATTTGTACCTCCCATGACCGTATTTTTGCTGGCTCTCACCGACATTCTTAAACATAAACTTAAATGTGTCAGAAGGAAATGTTGGTTATTTTCCATTATAAAGATTGATAGTTGTGGTCTGGGTGCTGATTGGTCAATTGTTATTATTTATCAGCAGTAAAACACAGGTATGACAGCTTCACCTAGCTGCTTTTTAAATCACAAATCACTCTGCAGAACAGCTGATCAATGATTTGATTTGGTTATTTTATCATGTATTTTATCATGTATGTCATTTAATATTTTATATTCTATATATATATATATACTATCCTTTTAATAAAAAACATTTTAATAAACATTTGTTTATTAAATCTTAGGTATATATATAATTTTATTTTTTTTATTCTTTTTTAGTTTTTTTATAAAATATTATGCACAGTTTGTGAAACTAGAGTACACTGTACACTTATCTCTTACATTCTCACTGTCAAACACACCTCACTGTGTCCCTGACGGACATCAGCGTGAGAAGCCGTCCTCCTAAAAAAAATTCAATCTCTTTCTTGACTTGCTGTCAGTTTTATAGAAAGCCCCCCCGCTGCTTCCCCTTTGCACTGTGTAAAGCCCAATAGGAGTAGTGTTAATTGCTGCTTGCACAGTAGGAGTTCAGAAGATTTCAGCCAGTGGTTGCTGAGCATATAGTAAGCTTCATTCAGAAGCAAACCTCCAACTCTCAGCTTTCTTCTCATTAGTGTCGTTCCACTCCTACATTTCATCTGCAGAAGAGACAGCAGAGGGGCCACCATATGCTTTTGCTACGGATGGCGTGGGCTTCCAAATAGGCTTGTTCTTCTGTCCTGAAGTGTTCATACCTCCCGTTATATTAGACGGCTATTAGGGCAGCCAGGGGGCGTTTTACATTTACATTTCTGACAGATGCTCTTATCCAGAGACTTAGAGAGCATTCAGGCTTTCTATTTTAGCAGTGTGCTTATGGCCTGGGAAGCTACAGGAATAGGGCTTTTGTAGTTGATTTTTGTATCCAAAGAATGTTTCTTTCAAATGAAGAGGTTTCACATCATGAAGCAGTTCTGCCGAGCGCCAGCTCATAAGCACCCTGCATCCGAAGACATACAGATATATCGCTTCATTTCCAGCCAATCGATAAGCGGCCAGGTTTTCTGTCCCTGCCTGCTGGGTATTGTTTGTCTGGCTATAGCTGCTTTTACCTAGACTTTGGCTTAATTAATAGTTGGAATTCACAGTCAATTGCAAATCGATGGCAGTAATTACATTCAGGAGTCACAGTTTTAATGGGTTTTAATGTGTGTGTTTCGCTCGGCTTAAAGCTGGATTATTAGAGCTGCATGCATCCTGTGACATAATATTTGTATTTTTGTATGGTTTGTTATGTAATACATTTGAGGCATATACACATAGTGTATTATATTTTTTGTTTTGTCTGCTCTTAGCAAAGAGTATTTTGACACAGTGTCCTGAAATATTCACTAAACGTCTCCTAAGGAATCAGTAAACAGAGATGCTCAACGGATGACACACCTCATGCCGGGATCACCAAGTTCTCATTAGCTTGCAATAAGATGCTGACAGCAGAACAATCACAACACCCTGAGAAGCATAGCTACGCCAGAGAGGACTACGCAGCAGGAAAGCTGTTCAGCCCCCCAAACGCACAAATCAATGCCCCTCCCCTCAATCCCGCTGCCCCCCGCCCCTTACGATCTCCAACAGCTGGGAAATTCCCATTCCGGTCTGACAGGTGAAGAGCTTGTTTTAATTAGCAGCGTGCTGGAGAACAGGGAACATTTGCAGTGGAGTTTAGCTGTCACGTCTGTAGCTGTGCTTACTGTGGAAGGAGCATCTCATCAGGGCTGTGCTGAGCCATAAACAGTACAGATCCAGCACCTGCTCTGCAAAACAGTGGGAGATCTGCTCTAATGAGGCGACGCTGTCCATTAAACACCTTCTGTGACACTCCTGGAGACAAGCTGCATATGTCAGCACGGCTTTTGATTCAGTTCACACCTTCATTTATTTTTTCATCCCCTTTTTTAATAGCCGGGCCTATAGATTAGCTAAGCTTTTAATTTGAGTAATAGCATAGTATTGTTACATTGTGAAGTATGATTGGTTGATGAGCAGTCAGAATATCTTTCATTATTATTTTAGAATTTTTAATAATTATATATTTTATGTTATATATAATTTAATATGTAATATATAACATTAACATGTTTTTTATAAATATATACAGTATGTATGAAACATTTGTGTTTCTCCTGAGGAACAGTGACAGGTTAAACAAGTTAAAATGAAAAATATATATATTTTATATTAAACTATTTTATGAATTAAATTAAATTGTAATATATATCAATTATAAATTACAGTAATATTAATTATATATATATACAAAGTATATGACGCATTTTCATTACAATAAACATTGTTAGTGTAAAAAACATATTAATGTTATTGTCATTTATAAAAATACCTAAAATGGAAAAAATGGAAAAGACTTAAAAATGAAAAATGTTTGAAAAAATGTTAAAAATTATAGTGCATTTATATATGTATACTCAATTTGTGCTGTGACAGTTATCAGGTTAAATAATTATAATGGCTGCCATACCACAGCCGGCCACATTTCCCACCAAGCACATCGTGAAATATAGCGAATGTTGTTCGGCGCTTGACTTTCGTTTAGCACCGCACTTATGGTAATCAAAACGGTTACTGAGTTATTTTAGCTGGAGCTGATCTACTGCAGTACCTGTAAATGTGCAAAATCCATCATGAAATTGATTTAACGCCATTTCATGGAAGATAAATGAATTAGTTTGACAAGGAGCTGAGGAAAAAGCAGGATAATGTACAATGAGCAGAAGTCAACATAAGTCCCCTCAGGGTGATTAAGAACCAAACGCTGTGTCTGTAGCACATTAACCTGTTCAAGCTTGTTTGGCAACAATGGACCCTCTCATTACACTCTATTCCTTACGAAGCAATCGTCCTCATTGATCCTTTAAGATTGGAGTTGCTCCCTTAAATAAAACAAGTTGAAAACATGCAGTCGTGAAGGGATTTACTGGCTCATTCGACACTTGATGGATGTCTGGTTTTCTCCCCTGACCTTTTAGTCAATTAGCTTTGGCTCAGATTTTTCAGTAATTAACAGTCTGATACTTTCCTCTGTGTTTCTTAAAAAATAATTTTCAGCAAGTGATTAAAGTGCAGCAAGTAGATTTACCCAGGTATTAATTATTTGTCAGCTGCTTTTGAACTGTTGTGTTACATTAGTGCTCATTTATGGATAATCCGGTCGGGCCTCTTAGGAAACATGGAAATATTACTGAAGATTTCAAAATGAACTCAAATATTTCTTATGAAATTTTCCCATTTCCACATAGTTTTAATTACATTACTTTGACAGCTTCATACTCTTAATGTATTTAAACAGTTGTCTCATTTATAATTTATAAAACACAGAGAACTCCTGAAAGAAACATTTCTTCTGGGATCGGTCGAGCCGTTGGTGCAGGACAAAAGCTTTGATAGCTTCCATTGTGACATTGTTTATGCCTTTCAGGGAAATCAACTTAGTAATGCTTTGCATAGTTGTCTCTGCGAATTTATCTGAGATAGGAGAAAATATTTTACTTCCAAAAAGTAGATCAAAAAAGTCCACACTTGAACCGTTATTGTTATTTTAACTGAGCTGTGTAACTCAACTATTCTTTTTAAATAAATGGTTTCCCATTTTCTTCTTTAATTAAAAGCCCAAAGCATTTATCAGAGTTAATTAAATTTAAAGCCAAAGTGGAGGGCTGAGAGCTCAAATGATTGAATTGCTTTAGGTGTGTTTTTTATTCCTTCATTTTCACGCATGTAGACGTGCACGTGTACGAATGAATCTTTGCTCTAATTCCTTCGCTAAAGTTATCTTACACTTCAGTGCACGGCTGCTTCTTGCATTGGCTCATAATCAATGTCTTAAATGGGCTCTGTACTCTGTTCATTGGTTATTGCTTGACTAAAGTCAATCGCATTGATGTGAACCTACCGCATACACACACATGGAGCACTTATACAATATACATGTGTGCATTTTACACATTGCTGAGTGAGTCATGATTATTTGCCTTGGCTTGTAACTTTAGCAGCAGTGGCCTTCAAAGCTAAGCTGAGGCTCTTTCTAAAGCTTTTAGTTAAACCTCCCAGTGGTAATATTCTTGTAGACTAAGAAAAGCATTGCTGTAGCTCATTCATTTCCAAAGACGATATGACAAAGCTGTGGTTTCTATAATAAGAGCTCTCTGCTTAACACAACCACAGACGGTGTGAAATCTAGTTTTGCATCAACCGAATCCTGATAGAGAGAAGTTTTCTACATTGACCTTCATCTGCACTAGGGCTTTGATGTTTGCTTGGTTGTGATAGGAATATAAACGCGGTCCGGTCAGAACAGCTGATTCTGAACTGCTTGTTCGCAATTTGTATTGTGTAGACGTTGTGTCGTACCTACTCGAAAGTAGAAGTGTAGCTCAGTCATATGTTCCAGAAGGCTGTCAGACTAAAATTCAGTCAGCAATACGTCCCCCGTCCCTGTATACAGCGCTGAAGGCTCCATAATGCTTGTACATCCCACTGGAGACTGCAGAAGTGAGATTGAGTTTGTTGTGGAAGATTCTTTTTGTATTCTAATCCTGGTCTGTTATTTATCAAGGGAGCGGGGCGAGGCAGAGGGATAGGGTAGCGCAGAGCAGTTAGCCGAGCGTATGCGTGTTTTTTTCATTCTCAGCTTTCTTCCTCAATCTCTTGTTATTGAGACCCACTTTGCTACTATATATCACTGCTTCAATTTACCTTGAGAGAAGGCATGAGCCTTTGTTTAACCGGGTTTAACTGGGTAAGGCAAAATGAAAGAAAGAGAAAAATAACAATACGCTCATAATAATTTCAAGGAGAAGAGTTCTTTGGGCTGCTGTGCTGTTAATATTTGCTTTTGCTCGCAACACATTCAAGGTTGTATATTAGATTTCAGCGTGTGTTAAAGTATGTGTGGTGGGTATTGATCGTGTTCAGGTAGCATGCGGCGTTCGCCTGTATTGATCTGTATTCAGAAGCAGAGTGGCAGCGCCGCCTTTTCTAGAAAGCATCCCATGCCGCCTCCCTTTCTTCATCATTTGCATTTTTTCATCAATTCTGTTTTATAATGGATACTTTTTTGCCACAGCTTTGACCAAACTCTGCATTTCCAGAAAATGTTTAAGACACATTTATGCTTGTAATGTGACTGATTTGATAAACATGAGTGATATTTTAGTGCAAAAACCTGTTTTATTTATGTACCACTAACAATCTACTTTTACCAGGCAGTAAAACTACACCATATGCTGTACACTATTTAAGTCATTTTCACTTTACAAAATTGGTTATTGTTATTTGTTTTGTGTGTATATATATAGATATACATTTAGATATTCTGTACTGTAACTGATATAGATACAGATATAGATGGTGTAGATAAAGATATAGTGTAGATTATATTTGTATATAGATATACTGTAAATGATGTAAAAGTACATGTAGATATAAATATACATTTAGATATAGTGCAGTGTGGATGATATAGATATAGATGATATAGATATAGATATACATTTAGATACTGTACTGTAGATGATATAGATATACTGTAGATTATATAGATATACATTTAGATATACGTACTTCACTGTAGATGATATAGATATACATTTAGATATGCTGTACTGTAGATGATATAGATATAGATATAAATATAGATATTTTAAGATCTTAAGAAACATTCTTGTCAACTGTGTCTAAACTTTTGACTGGTACTGTAGATATAGATATATAGATGTAGAAATAGATTTTTTGTTGACCATAGCAGAAATAATCCATCAGCTGTTGATCAAATAAAGGTGTTGTATAACCATGCGTATATTCAAATGTGAGGTGTAGTTGTCAACCTCGTGCTCAGAACTTTATATCTATATCTGCAAGATAGCAACAGATTTTTTTGCACATGTTTGCGGCAGTACTGGATTTGCATAATTCTTTACTGAACCTAAAACAACGCAGATGACATGTGCACAGGTCCACATTATCATTGGGCACATTCTTCATGTATTTCACAGTGTGTCTACAATACACAGTTGGCAGTCTTAAATGATCTACTGCAGTGAAGACTTTCCTATTATCATTGCTAAAGGGCAAGGTCACCACATCTGCATGTGCAAAATTTATGTTTTGTGTGTGTGTGCGTGCGCGTGGTAAATGCTTGAATAAAAAACCTTTATTTTCCTCAACCTGCTTTAAGCAAATGCCTCCCATTATGGCTTGAATGCAATATGCCAGAAAGCAGAGTATTCATCAAATACTGCAGCAAAGAAAAGCTTGCATTTGCACCTGTGAATGACAGTTTAAAAGACCACGCTTGTGGTATAAGGAAGAAACCTGGGAGTTTGTTTTACAGGTTATAGAAAATGTGTTTGGATTGGCGGAGGTGAAATATTTGTATTTTCTTCACTAGCCGTGAAAAACAGTGAAAATTTAATAGCACACTTTTGAAGTTTTGAGTAGAGGTCATTCTTTTTTCCCACTGGTCATTTGTCAGGTGGTTTTTGTTTGTTATGTGAACACCAAAGACAGACAGTGAAGGAAAGTAAAAGCGAGAAAGAAAGAAATAGAAAGAAGGCCAGTGCTCTCTATGACTCATATGTATCAAAGTTCACCTTTTATGGGCTCCCTCACCTCAAAAGCATCACCAGGCCCCTAGATACACAATTATTTTCTCATGAAACAGACCCAGCTTACACCAGCAGCTCTTCTTTTAGGCTTAAAACACATTCAGGAGGTCAAATCAATCATATGCTCTTTCACAACCCATATTCTGATGCTATTTTCTCATGCTGTAGTAGGATTTCGAAGGTTCGTTCACTTAAAAGGCTTCAGAAACACAAATTGATTTACAAACCAAAACATACTTTGCAGCAGACCTATCTTTCTCTGTCTCCATCATCTCTAGCTCTTTCAGACCGTCTTTTTATGTAATCCACCATTATTGGCAAATAGGGGCTTATTGCTCAAACAATAATTCTGCCCCTCTGCTCCGGACTCGTATCACTGCATCGTCACATCAACCATGCCTTAATTCATCTCTTTCATTTGCCTGCTGTGATTTATAATCCAATTAGCAGGGCTTCATTGCTGAACTGAAACCGAAGGCACTTCGCATGAAAATGGGGTGTCTGGATATTAGCCGGAAGCTGCAGCTAGCACGTTCGGTTTTGTTGTTGTCTCTGTGATAAAGATGTAAGGTTTTATGTCTTGAATAAGGCTGCCTCTTTGTGATAAGATGGATCAAATGTAGAATTCAAAAGGACAAGCCTTTGATTCGGAACGTTATAGTGAGTTATGACAAACGGCAACAGTTAGGACCGAGACGAGAGCTGTCACAGGCGTGCGCGAACTCCCGCTCGCTCATTCGCAGCCGCACAATGTGATGTTCCCCACAGTGTGCGGCTTACTTTATCAAGCGTCAGAGGGTCGCCTGAAAGTCTCGAAACGTTCCTCTAGATGCTTTCAATAGATACGTGTTAAAAAGCACATTCGTGTCACGATTTGCATGTGCGCCGCGAGATCCCATCAAATTTTAAAGTGCCGTGAGATGTCAACCTTTTCCAGCGTCTGAGCCAATCACGACTGAGCACAAAGAGGCTTTACTGTGCAGATTACCCAGAGGCAATTACTGTTTGGTAATTGCACAGCCAGCTGTTATGTGCGCTAGCACTGCAGCTGTGGATATCATATCCAGACTCACATTACAATTCCATACACTGAGACTGCTAACACAGTTGTATTGGAGGCGTTAGCCTTTAATTAGAATCCCAAACCAGTTGGCATTTTTATAAATATGGATAAGATGAGGATTCCTGTGCTTACGCAAGAGCCGGGGTGGGATAGAGCAGAGTTATGGGAATGCTGAGGCAGTCTATGCACCAGTGCCCAATTTAATTCACTTTAAATGAGAATGGCTAATTAAAAATAGCTACTTCATCTTATATCCGTGTACACTGGTGACAGGAAGAAAGAATTCTGCAGCACTCTAAATCAGAAGAGTTGTTATCCATAGCAAACCAAAAGCATTTTAACAAGCCTGTCATTTCAACTCAATTCACTGAAATCTTAAATCACTCCAGATAAGCGTAGTGTCTCTGATTTGAAGGTTCTGGCTGTGTTTTGGCTTTTCATAAGTGGAATGAATGAAAGGATTATATTTATTCTTTTAATAAAAATAGTAGGAATCACTTATTTAAAATAAATTGACACACATACAGTTTAAAGCTTCAATTCATAACCTTTTTTGCTTAAAAGAATCTGTTATTGAGCAAGTACTTTACAGAAAAAATCTGTGTTAAAAATTCACAACAGTAAGCTTATAAAATGATTTATAATTTGAGTTGTCAGGTACAATTTCACAAGAAATGTCAGTTTGAATGTCATTTGACCCCCACAGAGATACAGTAAGTAAAGGGACCTACGATTTTATGTTTTAAGCAGAGATAGCGATAGACATTAGAGGCAAAAGTTACAGATTGCAATATTAAGTAATAATGTGAAAACCCAGCTAAAGTCTTTTTTTGTGATTTACTGTTTTCTATATAAAATCATACGACATAATGATAAGAACATGCTGTGAAAATATAACCTTGATATCTTTAATATTGACTGAGTAATGACATGTCAAAGATTGAATTCATAGTAAAATAGATCAGGATTGGATTTTTAGTCTTTAATGTGGTTTTCCCAGACAGGGTCACAAATGCATACATTATTTTTAATGCAGCAGTACATTTTTTTATTTAACAGAATTTGGTTATACTGTATATAGATCTTGGAATATATTCTGGAAATGTATTTTTATCACTATTAGATGGCTCATTGTACAGTAACACTTCTGATTGTGGTCATTTACAAAGCCTTGCAGTCAAATGTTGTTGTAATGACCACTGCTTTGTTTATTTCACTGTTGCCCCTAGCAACTAGTTTCCCTACATTGTGTCTTTCTCCTTGCGTATAAAATTCAATCAAAATCAATATTTTTTGTCCGTGTACAGTATTTGTTTATTTGGTAAATAGTCAGCAGGGACAATCGCTACATAAAACCCTTCAGGATGATACAAAGTGTCTGGGTTGATTTTGCAGTAATGTTTGACTCCCCTTATAGGCATTTCAGATAATATACCAGTGTAGCAGCGCTTGTATCCAATGGTGTGCTGTAGGCTTACATCACTTTGTTGAGAGTAATTTTTTACATTAGTCACAGTTTTGTTTAAATGTCCCCATCTTATTCCCACAACGCTCTTTTCTGCAAATTTTCACATGACTCTGTAAATACATTATTTGGAGTATTCACACTCCCCCCAGGCACGTAGATGTGAGCGTTTCAGAACGAGGGCCTCATCGTATCTAACCTCACACAGACAGCCAAAGTCCCAGAGCTAGTCAGCTTGTGGATCCACCTCCTGAGAGCTGCTGACAGAGAGGACACTTTGTTAATGGAGATCTTCTGTCCTCACTCACCGCAATGAGCTCGGTCTTATTGTAATTCACAGCTCAGCGTGTTCCCACCTGCAGCGGCGAGAGGCAGAAACTTATCAAACCGTACCTTCACTTTGCTCTTCAAAGGCATGCTAAACATTAATGCTGAAAACAATGGCCCGCGGTTATACGCAGAGCTGGGAATATTTTCTCTGCGCACGAGCCCCCACAATGCGATTTACGTGAGTAGGACGTGTTCCTAAAACAGCATTCACATCACCCGGTCAGGGGATTCTTTGTGGTTGATATAAATGTCCTATCTCCATCTAGGAACTTGTGTGTGTAAATCACGATAGCGATGTTATGTGCCATGCAATTTACACTGAATCTCAAAATCTCGTAAACCTGCAGCATCTCATTTGACTAGAGAGAGTTATTAGATCTGGGTCTGCATGCAATCTGCAAAGATCTTATGAGAGCAGATCTATGAAGATTGTATTTTCCTTTAGGATTTCTATAAAGCTCTTTGATCTCCTCTCCTCAACCTCGTCCTCAACCAAGGGATTTATACGTGACTTATGTCACCTGCATCAACTCAAATCGATTTTCACTTCGCAAGCCCTCAAAAAAAACCGGCTTGTGTGTTGTCAGGCTTTGCAAATCCTTCACGGGTCTGCTAATAGATTTAGCATCTGCTGTTGTGATTGGACGACTCCATTTAATGAGGGAGTCACAAGCTATATGGCGGTCTAAAATGATAACCGCTTTATTTTATGGGCAGGTCAGAACAGATTTATTTCAGCAAGAGAAACAAATGAGAAAAAGGCATTTGCTATGACTATATGTGCTTGTAAATATAAGTTTTATCGCTGATTATAGGGTTGTTTTGGCCTCAAGTCGCACATGACGTTGTATCCATGTCATTTAAGAGGATAAGACATACATCACATCAAATCTTCCACTGTACCGTAGCATATGTTTGTAGTTTTCTGCCCGGGATTGAAAAGACTGGCCTCATTTTAATGCTGGTGGCATTCAGTGACATTTATGTCACCAATTAATTTCAAGACAGAACGGCCTGTTAATACCAAGACTACGCAAATCCTGGCACACTGTGGTACGGGAAACAGATGGAGTGAATCTCTTGTAATGCACGAGAGAGACATGTGTTTGAAAGCACAGGATTGTTATGAAAGAACAGGAAGCATGCAGTAAACAGTAAACTGCACCAATGTAATTTGGAATATACATTTTAACACAGATATTTTTTTAAATGTGTCCCAGCTATTTTAACAGAAACCCTTTTGATTTTGAACAGTAAAGAGTTTGCAGTGGCAATACAGTACATGAAACTCACTGTTTACTATTTTACTCATTCTATTTTCATTCAGTTGTTGATGTTGTTTGTGTATGTTTCTCTTATAAAAGAATTAGTGGCGAATAGTCATTTTACATCAGTTTGGTAAAAATAAACACAACAGTTCTTTCGTTGCTAATTGAACATTTAATGAATAAGATGTGCAGTTAATGTGATATGAATGTATTGGCTGAAGTAGATTATTCAGTGAAATCGATTTGTGTTTAAGTAAACTAGGACAATTATTTATGTTGAGAGAACTCATATTATATAACGTAAAATAACAAGCTATCGGTTTTATTACTGTCCTTCAATCTTTATAAAATCCTATGTTCTGTATAATTCCTTTACCTGTAGGTTTTTTTTTTTTTTTTGAGTAACACGTCCTTCACTGTCTTCTTCCGTTAGTGCAGGCTAGTGCTCACGGCGACCTGAAGGTACACAGTGGGAAAAGGCTATTCATGTCAAAGAAAGCAAAAAAGCAGAACCATATTTCACAAAGGCAGATAGGAAGTAGGGCAGAGCGTCCATGTGAAACCTACCATTTTCATCTTTAGTCATTTTGAAGCCCACTCCAGTCATGGGTAAAAAAGCAAGATTGTTTCATCTGCGCACGGTGAAAAATGGCCCGGGCTTTAAATTGGTTCTCCCATCCAGGGGTGGAAGAGGACGGGTGCCGCAGAAGAGCTCTTTGTGACGAGCACTTACTCTAGTATTTCCCTTTTGCAGCTGGACTTGTCTTCCTTCTGCCGAATCATTCACATCTACAGAAAGACATCTGCCAAGAGCTGGTGGCTCACGTTCAGCCTGGCTGCGCAAATAGGTAGCAGCGTTGGCTGTAAATTCGTAGCACGTCGCTGGACATTCCAACAGTTTAGCGTGTCCTCTGACCAGCAGAGGCTTGAAAAAACAGCCCCAGGGGACCAGGCTTTTAAATCTGAAATAATTGTTCCCAGAGGACACAATAAGACCTGACAAAAACATACCAGGAGGAGAAAATAGCACAGGTGGAAAAAATAGCATACTAATTTTTAAACTAATTTGAAAGCCAGTGGAAGGGCCTGGGGTGAGGTCACAGGATCGGGAGCCAACTGCTTTAGTCAGAACGCATTAGGGCAGGGGAGAAGGGAGGACTTTTGACACCCGTGCAATGTGGCTATTAAAACGCATCTGTGTGCAATAAGAGCGTGCATGTTATCAAGGCTTGAAGAGATGGACTGTAAGGTTGGTGTCACAGCCCCATGTGTTCCAAGGACTCCACTTCCCATAATCCCTTGCACTCCACTCACCTGTTTCCTATCACGGACTTATTATTGTTTAGTCGTTGTCACCTGTCACCTTCATCACTCCCATGTATTTAAGTCCTGTGTTTGTCACTCCTCATGGTCTTCTGTAAAACATGTTCCTGTTCCTGAGTTCTTCCAGTAAAGATTGTTCCTATTTTGATTCCTGGCTCCTTTCGTCCCTTGCGACCACAACGTAACAGAACAGAAGACCAAAAAGCAAAGAATGGATGAAGACATCGATGGCGTGTACATCGACGACGCTATTCGCCAGAACCAGGGGAGAGACCATTGCTGGCTCCTTCCTATACTTCCTGGTCCTATGTGAATCGTCAGACCTCCCAGACCGCTTCCTGAGGCTGTTTTTTAATATCAGTCTGAACAGGGCTGTCCAGGATCAGCTGTCTGGGAGGGTCCACAGGTGGGATCAGGGAGTATGTGGAGTGGGTCCTGCTATGCTTGGCCATCCCTTCTCCGCCTGGCCAATGGCTCGCCCTGAGGTTCCTGACTCCGCTTCCAGAGTTCCGGCCAAGATGGCCGCTTCTGAGAATCACGCCCGGCCAAGATGGCCGCTTGAGAGTCACGTCCCGACCAAGATGGCGTTCCGAGCCTCCAGTCCCGGCCAAGATGGCCGTTCGAGCTCCAGTCCCGGCCAAGATGGCTGCCCCGAGCCTCCAAAGACAGCCTCCAGTCCCGTCCCAAGATGGCTGCGTTCGAGCCCTCCAGTCCGGCCAAGATGGCTTCCCGAGCCTCCAGTCCCGGCCAAGATGGCCGTTCGAACCTTCCAGTCCCGGCCAAGATGGACGTTCCGAAGCCTCCAGTCCCGCCAAGAGGGCTGTTCCAGCCTCCAGTCCCGGCCAAGAGGGAGGAGCCTCCAGTCCCGGCAAGAGGGCCGTTCGAAGCCCAGCACAGGGCTGCCTCGAGCCTCCAGTCCCGGCAAGAGGGCGTTCCGAGCCTCCAGATCCAAAACCCGTGCCTCCAGAGCCCGTGCCTCCAGAGCCTCTGACCCGAGCCTCCTGACCTCGAAGCTACTGTCGCCTCTGACCCGACTCCAGGTTCCCACCCAGCCTCCCTCTCCCTCCTCCTCTGAGTTCCCCAGTCCCTCCTCAGCCCCTCTGCTGCTAAGCCCCATGTCACACCACCTGGGTGTTGGGGCTCACCTGAGCCCTTCAGAGCCCCTGGCGCCCACATGGGGTGCTGCTTCCCCTTTGCTCCACCTCCTGCCTCCGAGACCCAGACTCCTCCTCCTCCTCCCTCCCGACCCTACAGCTCACACCTGGCTCCTACCTCCCTCACCTCCACCGTGGGCCACTACCTCCACCAGGCTCCCTCGTCTCTCGGCTCGCCTTGGTGGGGGTCGCACCTTCCCTTCCCCTTGGCCTCCCCTTCTCCAGGTCAGCCTCCCCTCCCTCGGATCGTCCTTCAGCCTCGCTCGCTCCGGTTTCGCCAGCCTGGACGGTCCCACTGCTCCAACTGCGGTCGGTGCCGCCTCGGCCCTCTGGGGATTCCTCGTCACCCTGGCTCTGCGGCATTCCATCTCCAGCCAGGGGATCCAGCTTCCCGGGTGTGGTGCTGGTGGTCGGGTCCCGCACTCCTACTCTCTCCCTACTCCATGGCTCCTCCCTCCATCGTCGCCACCCTGGCCGGATGGACTGTTTCGTTGCCCTCGTCCTCCTCACTGTCCCCTCCTCCAGGACCCCCACCCTCCCTCCTCTGTTGGTCCTTCTGGCTGAGGGCAGCCCTCGAGGAGGGGGTACTGTCACAGCCCCATGTGTTCCAAGGACTCCACTTCCCATAATCCCTTGCACTCCACTCACCTGTTTCCTATCACGGACTTATTATTGTTTAGTCGTTGTCACCTGTCACCTTCATCACTCCCATGTATTTAAGTCCTGTGTTTGTCACTCCTCATGGTCTTCTGTAAAACGTTATGTTGTGTGATTATGTTCCTGTTCCTGAGTTCTTCCAGTAAAGATTGTTCCTATTTTGATTCCTGGCTCCTTTCGTCCTTGCGACCACACGACCCGTAACAGTTGGGCAGTACTGAATATTTATTATTTTCACAGCATAAAATCAAGCAACATGCATTGCAGTGATTCTATTTATTTCACCACCTTTACGTATGTGACGTTAAATGATTCACAGCATCTCTGATTTACATTCTAAACTAAAATATAGGCATGTATGATTCATTTCCATTTAATTAATTTTATTATACTTATTCAGTGACAACATTGTGAAAACATTATTTTTGGCTAAATTGTTACTGTGTTACTGTGTCATAAGTAGTACGAGTATATTTGCAGCAATAGTTAAAACAATGTATTGATCAAAATTATCAATTTTTCTTTTATGCCAAAAATAATTAGGATATTATGTACAGATCATGTTCTATGAAGATATTTTGTAAATTTACTACTGTAAATAAAATTATAATATATATATATATATATATATATATATATATATATATATATATATATATATATATATATATATATTATATATATATATATATAGATATATATATATATTGTCCTATCCTAACAAACCATATATTAATGAAAAGCTTATTTATTCAGCTTTCAGATAATGCATAAATCTCAAATTTAAAAAATACACACTTATGACCAGTTTTATGGTCCAGGGTTACATTTAAGTCATTTAAGATAAAAAAAAACTATTGAGGTATGTATATAATATACCGTCTAATAGCTAAAAATAACTCAAATTTTATATTTTCAACACTGTACCTCAGACAGCTTTTGGAATGAAAATGAGGTAAATGTGTCGGTGTGGAACAGGACTGGACAGCAGTGAGTCTCGGGAGACTGAGGAACGCAACATTGTGCTGACAACTCTGTTTGCTGAACAACAGCGGGGGCTGTTTGAAAATGAATCCCTGAGCAACCTGTTCTGGCTCCAACCTCGATGCTTTATTCAAGACGCTTGCCATTACAGACTTGTTTTGACATTGGAGACTCTTAAAGTGCCGTTCAGAATGAGAAGTGTGTTTTAGTGTGATGTAAAGCAGGAAGTGAACAAAATATTAGAAGGATATTGTGTGTGTGAGAGACAGCTGAAAGCTCATAGCTACAGCGCAGATAGGAGGAGGAGATTTTTGCAGACGTTCAGTAAGCTCATTGGCCACATCTCCACCCCCGCCGTCAAGCAGAGTTGGAGAACCCAGTAAAAAGAGTAATTATTCATGACTGAGCCGCATACTGTGGACTCTGAGGAGCAGTTGAGCTGGGATGCCTAATTACCTCTGTGTATCAGGAAAGAGAGAGAGAAAATGAGTTGAGGAAGACGACGGTTGGCTCCTCCCCTCTTCAGTTTTGGTTGACCCATTTAAGAAACAGGGAGGCACGAAAACGCAACATCAGCTGAAACATCTAACACCTTCCACAGACTGGGAAGCCTTTGTTGTAATGCAGACTTGAGACGTGTGTTACTGTTTGAAATCCAGAACTGCCACTTTTTCAGAACCATTTTGTTTTTTCAAATGTTGATTAAATTGGGTTACTAGTTACTAGAACATGCTTTCTTCTAATGATGAGGACAGGACACTTAAATTACCAAAATGACTAATAAAATAGTGTTTCCAGATGCACACATGTTGTTGCTGTTGTAGGAGTTGTGAGTTTTGAATTGAATGAGAAATATGAGGCATCATGACAAAGACAATAAATAGTCATCCATAGTCAAACGTCTTTCCATTGTGATGTCCTGTGAGATTGCACACGCCGACTAGTATGAACTGGTTGTTTTGATGAATCAGTCAAGCAGTTTTTAAAATTAGTCCTAAATTCATGAGTTGCTGGTTTGAATCAGTCTAATGAGTCACTCACTGGAGTGAATCAGTCTGAGCGGTTCCTTGACTTATTCACTGAACCGTGAGTCACTAAGTGAGTCACAGCTTGAAATAGACGCAGAACTGTTGCATATAATGTTCTTATATGTTACAATTAAACGGTATTCTGTGTATTTGCTTTCAACTTAAATGACAGTGTGATGTTAAATATTTACATCCACTGCAGAATGTTCATTTAATAAATAGTTCTTTCATTAAAAAGAAAAACATGGAAACTCATTACCAAAAAGTAGTACATATCTATAGCCCAAACAATTTAGTAATTTTGTTCATATTATGGTACCACGTCACATAAGAAATGTTGATAGAAACTGATGATGAATATGTTACCCATGGTATTGAATGTTCAAATGAAGATGTTTACAGTGTTGCTGTAAATATATTCATGTGTCGTTGGGTTATTGTGTTTACATGACATATACATAATGAAATGTGATCATATTCTGCTTCTGTAGTATTCTTGTTTATGTAAACATGAAAACATGATTTATGTGTCTTGTGTACTTCAGCCACAACATGACATAATGTTAAATTACCTTTGTAAATTGCCATTTACCAAAATGGGTAAACATGTGAATGTGTTTGAGATCACAGATGTTTAATCTGAGCATCTTTTAAAGCAGCTCAATTTGCCTGGGGTACTGTGGGGCATTTTAATCATTAAGATTTAGATTCTAGATTGTAAATGTAAAACATAGGATAGCCCAGACAGCTTTCCAAACAAGAGACATATCGCAAGTATTAACATTTTTTTAGAATCAGCTTTGAGCTAAACATATTTTTCTCTCTCTCTTTCTTTCATGTGCTCTCCTGGTTTATTTTCTGCTGCTGTCTCAAATAAAAGGTAAGTCAGTTATATCATTCTTTACATAATCATAAATATGGATGTTGTTATTTCTGAATAACATTTCCATGCATCATTACTTTTGCACTAGCTGTAAACTATTATAATTCAGCACATTTCCATTGATGTATTTGCTATTTACATTGATTCTGCTGCCCCTGACATAAATTATGGTCATGCACACTAATAATTATTACAGTAAATATAGACATTTATTTTGAACGTTTGAAAATAAGTATATCAGAGTGACAGCTTGAGTATAAAATAATGGGTACACAATTAATTACTGTAAGCAAACATGACATATTTGAGCAAAAACTCAATAAATCACATAAAATTAAGCTGCCTATCTATTGTAAAATATAAACTCATATACAGTATTCTATTATAGAAATATCCTGTATAATAATCAAATGCAAGTTAAATCACCATTTCTTTTTGGGTTTAGCTTTGCAACAACTTATTTTACCATCAGGTTATTTGAGTGTTGCTTATATTAATAACCTCTTTCATCAATAACAGCACAAATGCATTTGTGACAGAATTTGCCTTTGAACATTGCCTTCAATTACACTATTACCCCAAACTGACATTTAGCAGGAGGCGAATGTAGCCTGGGCTATATATCAAAGAGATAATAGGTGAATGTAGTTGTCTGTGATACAGAATTAAGAAAAACAAATAAATTGAGTTCGGAAAAAATTATACCATTCCTCTGTTCACAAAATCCCTCTTTCCTGGGATTTAAATGGATGTCAGTGCTGATTACAGGACGTTACAGGGTTGTGTGTCAGTGAGCTTTCTGGAGAGACCGCAGCAGTATTGAACTGACATCTGTAGAGCTCTTTAAATGTGCTCTGAATTGGCTTTCTGTGCCTGCCACTGTCTCATCTCTCACAGGGTGCTTCTCTAAAAAACCTTTCATTAATCTAAATAAGCCTTTACTTCCTTGAAAGGTTGTCAATTCTTTATCTTCTTTCAAGTATTAAACCAATAAAAGCTAACACTGCTTTGTGCCGTACAGGGAAAGATTTTCTGATTTATATATTTAGTCTAAAATTGGTTTATTTTTATTAAAGGTATGCAAATATGTCAAAATCAAAACATATTTTATAAAAATATGAATGGAGTATGTTTGTGGGTATTTTTGTGAAGATGTAAATTACAGTTACAGATACTGTGTGATTCCTTGGCTTCCTGAAAATAATCATAATATTCATCTGTGAATAATAGAGTGATAATCTGTGTTGTAAGTGTGCAGAAATCACTAGATTCACAATCCATTTACAGTAAGCTGGAAAGCAAACCAACTGATGGCTTTTCAGTTTCTTAACTAGTACAATAACAGCCTTCTGAATGACGTTCTTTCTGCACACCTCTACAAAGATCACCGAGAGAAAACTTCAATTTATCATATCAGTCAAACCTTCCTTTGATGGAAGCTTGCCATCTGTGATTTTCTAGACATGAAATTCATGGTGTTAGGTTTAATTTGCACCTTTTTTTAAACACTGTTATACGCTGTAGAATAAAGGTGTTCATAAACTTAACAGCAGATCATATTTACTTCTTCTTTTAAGTCGTTAAGTAAAAACCAGCACGGTCTATGTGTGCCATCGCACGAGACACTAAACGGAGATGTTCTTGTCAGGTTTGTGACGTGTGTTGTGGGTGGAGGAGCGCGCACACTGAGCCCCTGCGGAAACGCTCTGATTTGTTTATCAAAGCTGCCTGCTGAAATAGGACACCCTAGATATTGAAGCTTAATAAGTTATAGATATGATGTATAACACTGCAGCACAGCAGCGAATGGAAAACCTCAAGAGTCTCCGCTGTTTACAGTAGCATTTAGTCATTTTTTGTAGACATCCAAGTTTTAAAATGTAAATTTGACCCCGGTTTTAACATTTGAACAAGTTTTCCTTGATATCAAAGCAAAACATGTTTGTTTTGTTGATAGCGTGCGAGGCAGATATCCTCGTCTGAACTTGAAGATAAATGCACGGATGCGAGGGAGACAGCTGAGAGCCACATCGCTTGGTGAAGCATCAGTGAGTCAGACAAGTTTTTAGAGAGGCATAGATGTTATTAAAGAAAAATCACACAAGCTTAAATAAGTTATGACTGTATATCGGTACGGTTGTGATTTGAGTGTGATTACCTGCGTCTGTCATAACACGGCCACTGAAAAAGTAATAATGTTGCTTTAGTATCGTTGTACGATAATGTGATACAACATCCCAGTCCATCCCTCTTTTCTTAATGTTTCTGAACTTGACGTATGGAACCACCCTTGGGTTTTTACTTTCTTACTAATGTTCTTCAACAGAGCACATCAACCTTACGCTCAGAAGTTCCCTTAACTGTCTCATATAAAAGAGATGGGAATTCAATGCCTGCTACTTCATAACACATCACTCTGAGGGAAGTACAGTCCCTCGCTAAAGTGACTCATACTGCGAGTAATTCACCGGCAGGTTTTCACAATTACACAAAATTGCAAATATTTCAGTGCTAGGCAGTTAGCCTAACTGCAGGGTACGAGTCTTCATTTGATTTCCATCCACACTGTCAACTTAAAAAGCTATTAGATTTGATTAACCAAGGTAATATGATAATCCGGAGAACTTCTCTAATAATACAGCGACGATGTTCAGGTGAAAATAAGTTTTCTTAATTTGTTTGCTTCCTTTGTGATTAGCCATCGAAAAATGCCCATAGCAGAAAATGGTATTTATTTATTTTTTTCAAATATAGTTTAGCTTTTCACATAGCTTATTTCTGGTTATGAGAGCCCAGAGTATTGTTATTGGTCCACACAATAAAATGAATTACGTTTGCAGCTTTGGAAATACAGAGTATAAAAAATGTTATTCCAGGTCCTGTGGTCTCAATTAAATTTTGTATAGCTGGCTATTTTAAATTTTTTCATACTGTAAATAGCTTTGTCAATATTAATAATAACTAACAGGACTTTTTGGTTCCTATTTAGCATTTAGATCCTGTGGTAATTCTCACGTTCCCGCATCCCTTGTCTTATAATAATTTCACCCTAGCTGTGTTATATTTGCAGTTCCTATTTGAAATGTGCAGGATGTTCTTGGCCTGCAGAGCTTATTTATCAAGTCTCAAAGTCGTCTTCCACACTGTGGGAAAATAAGTGTAAATCCGGCGTGGTTTATCCTGCGTAATGTAGGAGGTTAATACACCCTGGCACCCGTGGAATGGTTTTGTGGGAGAGAAGCATATATTGTGTTGCCAGACCTTACAAACATGAGTGGCTGTAAGGAATGCTAAGTAGATTGCGTCTGTTTCTTCTCTCACGATCTGAACTGCGACAGCTAAAAACACAACAAGTCTGCTTAATTTTTTATAAGAAGATGCGCGTGTATTGCAATGTTCATGCCAACACTCGGTTACATCTGTTTTTTGTTCAAAGTACTTGAGTATTATCTTGGTTTAGCAGTAATGCAGGATGTTGGGCTTGAAGAAGTGAGCCTCAAATTGCAGGTTTTCACGTTTAACCAATTATATAAACCTACATGCGTACTGTATTTGAACTGCTTGGCAACGCTGCGGTACACGGTCTTAACTTTACACTTTATATAATTACATAGCTGAGAAATGAATGGCTTGGGTGTTTGATTTACATTCAGGGATAATTATACTTTGTATGGTTAAAATACTACAAATCTGTCAGAAAGGTTCATTGCTGATGTTTTTATTTAAAAAGTACATTTAACCTGATAACTGTCACTGAACTACAATTTTTAAAATTTTAGATATTTTTTATTTATTTTTATTTTTTTAATTTTAGGTATTTTTTTAACATTCTTTTGTTTATTTATTAAATATTTCTTCTTGAGTCTTAGACCTTTCTATCAAAAGTATAGTTTGTCATGATTAGATTAGAATATAACTATTCAACATTAAGTTAACAGGTTAAAGTATCTTTCTTTTACATTTCTTATTAGGGTGAGGTTCAAACTTTGTCCTTAGCCAAGAATAATTATCAAAATATAATTTTGGCAATAATATTTCCCCTAGAAACACCAAGCGCAGAATAAGTGAAGCCCTGATAGATTTCACAATAACAGCCTAGACATCCCCACTGTGTTCGCTTGTTTCATTTTGGCATGCAGTCCACATCCAACAGGGGAAGGTTCTTTTGTTCTTTATTATTTCCTTTTTATCTTAATTACTTTTTATTATAAAGCCTTTAATGGCTTTAATCATCTTAAACATGGGCTGTACAACTAACAAACCTGGAGCCAACTTCTCACCCTCCCCGAGATAACACCATTCCATTTTAATATAACATAATATCATACTCAGAGTAAAATTACATTTCAAATGTGACATGTAGTTTTTATTATCACAGTACTGTACTTGTACTTTTGACATCCTTATAAGCAGCTGCACAAGGCCTACCTTTAGAGGGCCACATTTATCTGTACCATAAAGGATAATAAAGAGTCTTTCCTCTTTCTGTGATATGATTTATTGTACAATCTCCTATAGCAGAGAGCTTTAAAAAGCATTTATCATCCTTTTATGATGAAACAGTCTTGTGGTGAGATAAAACCATTTATTTTAAGTATATAATAAGCTACCTTTAATACTGTAAAGACAAGATAGTTCTTTCATTTTATGCAATGCTGTGCTCACGCTCTTTAACACATCACTGCAGCATCATTTGATAATGTGGAATAATTAATTCAAGGAAAATCTCCACCGTATGCACCAGTGCCTGGCTGTTATGTCGTTCTCATCGGCAGCAGATTCTCCTGGCTCTCCTTTTATGTTTCGATACAGTGCTGATTTTGATTTCCAGCTCTGTGAGAAATCTCAAGTCCAGAAGGACTGAGCCTGTGCACACATGATCCAATGGACATGATTTCGATATCCTGCTCTGTGGGCACCTGGGAAAACACAACAAATAACTACACTGTTCTTAACTCACTTCCCTAAAGCCTCTATACACAAGGTTTATCTAATCACAGCATCTCTCCGGAGCGCTGAAGATATGAACTCTCACTGGAACGCAATCTGAACGTTTCTGAGGGCGCATGGAAAGCATGAGAATGAATCACTTTGCTGAAACGTTCAATTAAAGGGGTTGCTGTAGCCAAAAACCTTTTTAATTTGTTTTTTTGTTATTGTTGCATGCTCGCTATCCCATGGGGGTTTCCAGTTGTAAAATTACTGCAAGTATACAGTGTGGATTGGTTGTTTAGCAGAGAGGCACAATGAAAAATTGGTTCGAATTTCATCAGGAGAAACTGTTTAGAACTCCATGAAATCAAAATAAGAGTTTTGTAGCTGTTAGTCAATGTCTATTACCTTTCAAGCTGCCTGTAGTGTGGTGTGTTTCTTAAAGCTGACAAAATAACAGATTTAGGAAAAGTGTTGGTGACTCATCCTGCACTATCCAGATTTTTTAAAAACTTAGTTAAATCCCATTGTTTTTTCTAACCTGATAACTGTCACTGCACACACAGAGCATTTGAAAATGTAAAAAAAGTCAATTAATTTAGGATATTTTACATTTATATTGGCATTTATGCATTTGGCAGATGCTTTTATCAATGCTCCAATTACTACTGACCTACAGAAAATTATTCTTTATAAATATAATGTATTTAATATATGAATATTTGTATTTATATATTATATATTTATATTTTTTATATATTTTTAATATAAATATGTATTTTTTATATTTTTCATGTTTTTAATATTCATTTTTTATATATATAATTAACATTACTATTTTTATATTTTTTATGTTTATTGTTACGAAAACTTGTCAGTTGTTTATTCTTTCCATCATTATATAGTTTGTCATGATTATTTAAAATAACTATGAAATATTAAAGTGAATAGAGAAATAACATAGGTGTTTCTCCTGAACATAACAAGACTTTTAATTTCCCATCCAAACTTCCCGTTTTAAAATAAAATATCACAAGAAATCTCTGTTCATCATTCAATTACACGAGGTCTTTAAGTTCAGGTTCTGTAGCTCATGGTAAGCTAACATCAGAGCATCTACACAGCTACTTGGGTCACATTGGACTTACGTCCTCTGCCCCCATACCCTTTTAAAACCACATTTCCCATAAACTTTAATAAAGGGCTGAGGAAGCCTATTACCTCTGTCAAATCACAAAGGGAGGTTTAAAAAGTGGTTTTATGATTGGCAGTTTTAAATGCCACGCGGCTCAGGGAATGTGGCAAGCTAAAAAGTCAAGCTGGACATGTTATCTTGCTCTATACACAGGCCGAGGCTTTGTAGTCGAATTGCAGGAAGTAACTGAAGCAGGAAAATTGAATTTTTGCCTCAAAGAACTTTTCTCCCAAAGACTATGTGTGTGTGTGCGCAGACAGTTCATTCAGTCTGTTTATTGAATTAAACACTGTTTACAAATACTTAACCTAACAGGTACTTAAAAGCACTGACCCTTGCTTGTTCCAGTACACTAAGGCATGACAATGATTCATTGCGGTACAAGCGGTTGGAGTGCACAGTAATGCCTGTATCTACATCCTTTTTGCTTGAGCAGAAGTTTATTCACATGAAAGATGATCTTTTCTTTGTTTCACCTACACCGTTTCAAATGATTATCAGACCACCAAGGTCAGATAAAGAGTATAGGATATATATTAGTATGTATCCCATCTAAAGGATATAGTCAGACAACATAGAGGCCAATGTGAAGTGATATTGATCTGTTCAGCTTGACCGCAAAATGATATAGAATGGAATCATATTCCAGTATTTAGAAAATAACCAGACCGATAAATTCTTGTTTCTTCTAAGCGGGGAAATCAATTCTGTTTTTGAGACTTTATTCACTTTTTGATTACATCATGATGGCGGTGGTTAAGTTTCACCTCTGCCGTACAGCTTTAGGCTAAGCATGCGTCCTTGGATCAACATCCCGCTGCCATCACGTGCACTAAGACTGCCAATAGACCATTTAGTCTAATTTATGTGAATAAACCTGCCCGATCCTCTACATTTTAGATTTCCATTATAATGTTATATCATTATAACCCTGTGCTTTCGTTCAGCGCCTCTAACAGGTGTTGTGTTAAGTAGTGCCTCAAACTCAACAAGTTAGTTAGCAGGTTTCATAAGCAGGTGTTCAACACTCTATAACCCACAACCTGCCTCGGGGACCGTTCGCCAGATCAGTTAATTACATTCCCCACACCTCTTCTGTATGCTCATTTAGATGGCCACAGCCGCCAGAAATGACAGGTGGCTCCACTTTGGCATCCCAGCGGTTAGGTGAGATTTGAGGAAAAAGTGGAATATCGGTCGTTTAGCTGAGCGGTAATCAGTTGGGAACGTGTTCAAGAAAACTGTAGGGTCCCGTAGGTGCATCAGTGATGACCAAACATACAACCTAAGCAACGTTTTAGTGTACAACAAAATTAAGAGGTTTACTGATGGAAAGACCAGTATAGCTGGTCACCAACATAAGGTACAATAGCCCTAAACAATATCTAAACATTGTTAAAAATGTATGAATACACATCACAAAAAGCATGCCAGCTTGTGAATTATAAAACAACATATATGCTGTTTAAAATTAATGGTGCATTTTGTATTTTGCTTATAAAAAATGAAAATGTGTGAAAGTGCTTTTCAAATATAGGATTAACCTGATAACAGTCACATAAAAATGCTACTACATTTGACAAAAACTAAAAAAAAATATATTTAGATGTAATATATTTTTCTTCTAAAAAAGTCTTCTAAAAATTTTTATTTATGGTAATATTTATGATATTTCATTTTAGGTATTTTTTATAAATTACAGTAATTATTTTTAATTTTATTTTGTTTATGTTTATTGTTATGAAAATTGGCCAATTATTTCATCTCTCGTCTTTTACCTTTCCACCAAGATATAGTTTGTCATGATTCGACTAAAGTTCAACTATGAAATATTAAAGTGGATAGAGAAATAACATAGGTGTTCCTCCTGAACGGTGACAGTTAACAGGTTTATATAAAAGTAACATCATTCATGGTGTTTGTATCGGACCATGTGTGATCAAACAGAATTAGTAAGAAAAAAGGTTCAAGCAAGCAGTCCCTTAAAGAGCAGTGAAACATAAAGAGCCGAATGATAATGCATAAGGACATAGCTCTTTCATCAGCTCTTTGATAAGAATCATGGTTATAATGGTCCACCAGCTAGTGTAGACCAGCATCAAACCAGCACTAACTAAAAACTTTTCAGTAAAATCTTTTAAATAGATGTTTGTGTACTTCTGTTCATTAAATATGCTGGACTTTATTCACCCGGCCCATTGCTACCCTGGCAGACCTGGTCAGCACAGCTGCCCAGGTTAACTCTCTGGGGCTGTATCAGTGCTGTTAGCTTGGCAGTTGGCAAAACATGTCGGGCATCATTCTCGCCCTGCAGTGGTTTCTTACCATGCTGACGCAGCACGGCCCTGGATCCATTTCAAATCACAGTTTCTATACAGCTGCTGTGATTCCACACCACATCCAATCGCCGTGAAATATAATATTGTCTCCTAATATTTGTAAGTCGCTTTGGATAAAAGCGTCAGCTAAATGCCTAAATGTAAATGTAAATATAAGTGCCCAACTTTAGCGTGAGAACAAGAGCCTGAGATGTTCATGAACATTTGCAGGGAATGAGCCTTTTAAGGCCAGTGGCATCCATTTTAGCTCCAAAGAGCGTGAGACAGCCTCTTCTGAAATTACAGTCATGTAGATGATTGGCTTGTCACTGTGGAAATATGTTGCAAATGAGCATTCAAGGCACGTCAGAACAGATGGCAACTTAAAGACAGTGGCACTTTTATCTCATATGAGACAGTGCACAGGCCAAATGTGCAATGCGAGAGTGTTCTTCAGCATCCATCTCTGCACACATACACTCGTTGTTCCCACCCCACCTGCTGTGCTGCTACTTTCCTTTCTCACTTTTCATTCTTGCTTTTCTTCATCTCTCCTAACTTCCTCGAGCCTTTTAGATCATCCTTCATGTCTTTATGTTGTTGTTTTTTTGCAGCTGGAACCACTTATATTTTTGGTAGAGGTGGAGCGCTCATCACGTACACCTGGGCCCCTAATGACAGACCAAGCACCAGGGCAGACCGTTTGGCCGTGGGCTTCAGCACCCAGCAGAGTGATGCCATCCTGGTGCAGGTGGAGAGCAGCCAGGGTCTTGGAGACTACCTGCAATTGCACATTGTGAGTATTACAGCTCAGTTTGGATTGAATTAGTTTTATTCATAAAAATATGAAATTAATCACCAGAATAATCTCATATAGTATTTTAATATTTTCTAAAAAATAATTTTCTATTTATATGCTGTATATTCTTTTAAAAATTATATACAATTATACATTTTATTTATTTTTATTTTTTTCATTCTTTATACTTTTTATACATTTTTTATAACAAATTAACAAGTTAGATTAAAATATCTATCACTAAACCAGGAAAAGAACAGCAAGAGTCGGACAGAATTTGTACAGAGCTTTTATGCTGCCTTCACATGCTATCAGAAATTTCCTACTTCCCGCTTGTAAAGTTAAGATTGCGACTGTGTTCAATATGCACAAAAGTCAAGATGTATATAAGAAAAGGTTGCCTTCATACGTCATCTGCTTTGAATGCTTTGCTATGTATAAAATATACAGTACACATCAAATGGTTAATTATATTTATAAATATGCAGTACATAATGACAAGACAAAGCAATAAGCAATAAAAATGTCAGTCACTACAGCAACTGGTCTTGCCCACCTCGGAAACGTAGGCATCAAAGTTAGCCCCAAGTTGCCCAATTGTAAATACGACTTAAAAGGCCGTTCTAGGAAACTCGTGATTATCATAATTCAGGTAGCATGTAAATGCAGCATTAGATCACATTTACACCTGCTTTTTATTCATTTTGGGTAATCTTATCATAAGCAGTCAGTTGCAAATATAGTTGTTAAAAGAGTTCAGAATGTCACTAAAACCACAAACACAGGCAGTAAAAACTGCATCTGACTATATTTGCATTTGACTTCACATATCAGGTGCAATGATGTCTGAAATTCTGAATGAAATCTTGGACAATGGCATTCAGCTCTAATTAAACTGCAGTATGTTTGTTGTCTGTGGGCTATCATGTGCGCACTGATGTAATCTCTGCAGTTACATTATAAGATCTTTAATCTTTCTTGACAGGGAAACTGATGCAAATTGACTTGGATAAAAATCTTAAGTTGAATCATTTCAGAGAATGCTTCAGGGGCTTCAGACGTACAAGGCTATAATCATAGATCAAACCATGAAAATAAGCTACGTCAATTGTTTCCACCCATAACCCCCACTCCAAGAATTTTAGGAAAAATTTTATATAACTTTTTAAAAATAGATGGAATCATTAATTACTGCACAGTCTATGATGAAAACATCATGCCCCTTCATATTAAAACAACATAGGGCTGAAATAGTATGACGGTAGATCAGGCTTGTAAATGCCTCGTTGACCTCTTGGCTTATTACTAGCAATTATATTTCAGGAGAGTAAAAAAAGATGCATTTTAATAAGGTTCCTCTGAATGAATAATTAATTCAGCGTGAACTGTCGACTTTCACACTGTGAGCCTCTATGGCAGCACAGCCCTAAACAGTCTAAGAGCAGCTGCTCTGTTAGACACAGACTGGGGCTTGTTTTCACAGAGTTCTTCCTCTTCATACAGACACACAGCCTCTCATTCTGTGGATTAAAGGACGGATCTGTGTGGGATTTCTCGGAGAAAAACTCGATTGCTCAATGCTTGCTCTTTCACAGCCCGGGAGAGTTAATGGAGGTCTCAGTTATATTTTATTTAGGTAGCGACTTTGTCTCAGATGTTTTTTTCCTAAATTCGTACAGTACCGAGTATTGTGCTATGAAATTAATGAGTACGTAGCTATGAAGTTCATGGGGAATGCGTAACCATGATATTTTGGTCTTGATGAGAAATGTCTGTGCTCTAGAGGATACACGGGTGGGAGTACCGGGGTATTTTTCTAAAGAGAAACTGAATCACAGGAACTGAAGACTTGAGCAAAATGTGCTCACGGTTTTAACTCAATGTAGTCTAGGAAAAACAATTGAGGTATTAAAGAGCTGATTTTCCTTTCTGGTGTCCTCCCAAGCCATACTGTACCGTCACCCTCGATTACAGTGCCCCTTTATTTGACTTGTGTCATAAATACTGTTTGGTAGTATATAAAAACGAGCGTGTAAACTTTATGGTAGACATAAAGGCCGAGTTATGAAGGAGAGGCGTGGCAAATAGCATTTGAGGTTTCACGCCGATCTCAAGACAACTCGGCTTACGCCTCAAACTTCGTCCTTCGTGTAGCAGGATTTACTTGAGCTTGTAAATTACAACCAAGGACAGATAATCCAATTGCTCGTGAGCATGACAGATGTAAAAAATGACTGACTGCGGTGGGCGTAGCAGAACCCGACAGCCCTTTGGCGGCTGACTTCAGGGTTTTCCCTATTTTTCTCTCCTACAACCCATCCCACTATCTTCATCTCGCTCACCGAGGATGTTGGAGCATCTTTTATTCGCCCACGTAGGCTGAGGTTTGATGATAGCTGAGCAGAAACAGCTCTGGCTGATGAATGAGACAGAACTAGAGGTTGTTACTGCTTGTAATGAATAGCAGACTCATTTTGTATTCCGGATGGGTGTGTATCGATCTAAACCGAGGCTCTGGCCTTCCTCTGTCTTGCTGGCATTGTGCATTTAGGGTGCCCTATAGTTCACCTGCCCACCTGTCAGGGGAATAGAGTGATGGATTAATGGAGCTTTATAGTCTTGCTGGCCATGTTAACCAAGCACCCAGGACCCATAGAGACGGAGGCTTGAAACATAGTGTAGCGCCATTGGGATTGTGACCCGCTGGTCACGACATGGGCACGGGGGTTGTGTGAACTGGTGACCCGCGTGCCCTCTGCCAGCTGGCCCAGACATCAAAAAGAAAACCCAGACAGGATGGCAGATGCTATAGTGGCCATTTGCTACTCTACTTACCAATGTGTTTCTGTTTGTTTACACTGGTAGATGATTACAGTAGGATTCTGCTCGACTTCCTGCTTGTTTTGCAATCTTATACACTCAGAGATCCCAGCGCTACCATACGGTTATATATATGTGTGTGTGTGTATACATATACATACCCTGAAGTCAATACATTTTAACCCTGAAGTCAAAAGTATCCTGGCTCTTCTTAGCTTTGTTATGCCATTGAATGGGGTAAGAATCTTTGAAGTTCAGTAGATTAAAAAATTGGATTAATAAAGGTCTTTTAAAGCAAAATGATATCTTTGTGAGAGAAAAGGATTAGTATTTTGAGCTTACTTTATAATTGTCGTGTCACATATAGAGATGTGAGATTATGTCACAAGACAGTCAAGAATTTTCATTTTTCTGTGAACTATGTCTTTAAACAGGGCAGGAGTTTTATCAGGACATTCTGAGCTCCAGAATGATCTCTGAATATGTAAAAATAAAGAGCTGGTGCGCTTCCCACTATAATTAGCTGCTCCCACAATGTGTTTGACTAATAGGCAGATTAAATTGGCCTTCGTCAATCACAGCTCACTGTAAGCCCCCTTCATTAAGAAACTTTAGAAAGAAACCCGTGGCAAAGGGCATCTCTGTTGAAGAAAACCTGTAGTAGAGCACAAAAACAGCGCTTTAACTCTGTTATTAGAGCACATTTTGCTGGTGAATAGAATAAGGCAAACTCTGCATTCATTGCTAGAGGGGAAATAAATTATTCAGTTGATTACTTTTAAATTTTATCTCACCAGCCTTCACCTAAAATAAAAAATAGACTGTTTTATAAATTAAAGCATTCTCTTCAGGCTTTCAGATGTGCAGAGATGGTACAGTGCCTACACCCTCAGGAAATGGTTTCCAGTCAGGGTTACGTGAATCCCAGGAGGCATTTCAGCAGGTTCCAGGAGATACGTGGATAAATTTCAGTTTTGAAAAAGGGTGAAAGAGATTAAATAATTAACACCAATTAATCTTGCGAGGGATTTGTGTAATTAACTCATCCAGTCCCATCAGATGTCTCAGTGTAAGATGTAATATAATGGGACCAATAATAACTAATTCGAAGAAGAGGCTTTTATCCCAAAGCGACTTACAGTGCATGATACTATACATTTATGAGTATGTGCAATCCCCGGGGTCGAACCCATGATCTTGGTGTTGTTAGCGCCAAAGTCATTGATCACAAACTATTGATTTGAGATAAATATTTAATAAGTTATGAATTTCTAAAAGTATCCCAGAGGATAAGTCCACTAACTCAAAACGTGTGGTGATTATTGAGGATTAACAGATTGCTAAATGACGTGATTGACCGATCACAATCAATTATTCAAGAGAGCTCAGTAGTGACAGAAATTATGTTTACTGACCTTTATTCTGAATATTTGAAAGGTTGTTTTTTTATTGTTGGTTGAGGTTATATAACCCTGCCCTCAGTCAATCATTATCAAGCCAAATGCAAACTAAATATCAATCTAACTTTTCCAGTTTGAGGGGGAGCTCATTAATGAGTCTGTTTCATCCACACTATTGAGTGTTTTTAGTTGAAAAGTGAATAATGTGTACCTAAGAGAAAAAAGGTAGGGAAACACTGCCCTGTGGTGTTTTTCATGGGCTATTGTGGCTTGGCTCAGTCAGCATGCCTCAGATCATTCATCTTGTGAGTGGTCGAGGTACACTTTGGCTGTGGAGCAGATGCCAGGGGTGGTAGCACACCTCAGGGAAATCATTCTTTTACTGGTGCGTATCCCCAAGATAGATGTGGGGTGATTAAAAAAATGAGGGAAAATCTGTCAAAAGAAAGTGCCTGGCGTAATAATTAAAGGTGCAATTGTTGTGAAAATAGTAGACATCTGACCTTATAAACAAAGCTGGATACTGCGGAAATTAGAGGACCTCAAGTAGTATCAAAATTAGGGTTCATATAAGCTTCCTACTTAGAAATGGCACATGGACCTCAAGTTGTATATACCCCATGAATATGAAACTGCAATCATTATGATACAGAGTTTCCCAGTTAGAAATATTATATTGCTATTTATATTAGTTACCACGAGGTTGTGAACAAGAAACACATATTGCAAATCTTTCTGGTTTAATCTTTGTTTGACCAAAGTAGTATTAGAGACGAGACATACTAACATCTGCGTCATGTTGTGTTAATGCTCATTCGGCTGCTGCTTTTAAAAAATAGTTCATCCAAAATCATTTTCTCAGCCTCATGGCATTTTACACCAACCCGCCGTTTCGCTTCAGAAGACATGTATTAACCTGCTGGAGCCGTATGGATTACTTTTATGATGAATGTGCTTTTTGCTTTAAAGTTTTGAGTCCCGCTCACGTTCGTTACAATGACTTTGTTTGAGCTCCTCTAAAGAGCAAAAGTCATATATGACTTTATACATGTAAATGATGAGAAAATTGTTTGGACGAACTGTTTCTTTAAAACGGCATGCCCTTTTTGGGTTGTGATGTATAGGATATGTCTGTTTCACCTGACTACTACAATAATGACTTTGAGAGCACAATCTCTTTGGTCTGAAATGTACAAGAAACTTGTGATCTCGTGTGCGCTTTTATATATAATGTCTTTGTCGACTAGTTCTTCAATTTGGTTCTCTACAGACTCTCTACTAGGTTTAGTGTAAATACTGTTGTCAACACCTGAATTTTTGTGTAGTTAATTCGGTTGTAGAATGCGGTTGTCACTCCTATAAATAATCAAACTTTGTATGTAATCCTGAACAGGATTAAGCCCTGAACAGGGGTGACAGCCATATTTAGCTGCTGTGTGTACATGGCATCTATGTGTACAGAATGGGATTAAGTGTTTAAAAGCTTTTTACAGTTTTGCATTTGCTTATGCTTTTATCCGAAGCGACTGTGCATTCAGGCTGTACTTCCTGGGAAACGAACACATGACATTTTTAACACACATACTCGGCCAGCTGAGCTGCAGGAACACGTGTGACTCTTTTATTTGTGAAAAACAAAATAAGATATTTTGAGAAATATGGTTTTGTGTTCATACAATGGAAGTCAATGGGAGCCAATGTTATTTGGTTACCAATATTCTTCAAAATATCTTATATTGTACCCCATAAACTTTTTTGAAAATGAAGCAGAGGTTGTTTGTGTGATGCTTTGTCATTTTGACCTCTATATTCAGTCGAATCAGATTCCTAAAATGGAAGTTGCATTTGATCATAATCAAGCATGAAGCAGATAATAACTCTGGAAAGCAGCTCTAGCATGGCGTTCTTAGAGCTGTACGTCCCATTTGTCAAGTAGTTTGAGGAGAGCTCAGTCGCTTGTCAGTGGCACAGATGACAATTGATTCATAAATTTGCTTTGATAAATTGTGCAGCAGAGCTGCGTGCGTCTAGTGCTCAGTCTAGTAAGGGGGAACACAGGCCCCATGCTGTCTTCCTGTTTATTAGCAACTTTCTGAAAGACTTCATGTGCTATACATTTTGCATGAGATATTTTCAGCTACTCCGAATTAATAGGAATTGTCATTGTATGTGCGATAGCACATCTTCAGCGGAGAGAAAGAAGAGTTCGGTTATGAGTCTCTGGGCATTTAACCATGACACAAAAACTGAAATGAGACTGCTTTGCATGTGATTGATAGATTTGTTTTTTCTACATGCATACGACATATTAATGTTTTCTGCCTGTGGAGTGGGATGCATATTTCACACATAATAGAGTGAAAAATAATTTTTGTCATTGTGAGTTTGTTCACATAAACTTTGGCTTCTGTTTTTCAGTATCTTGCATCATGAGCATCACATTTTTAAAATGACACGTCTGTTTAAAAACGTTTTAATATAAGACATCATGAGATGTTGTGATGAACATTGATGTTGCTCATGAGTACTCAGGCCTCTAGATGTTACTAAATCAAATTAAACCTTAAACCTTAAATTCAATATTTTGTAATAATTTTTTTATAATAAAATCATTTATATGATAAATGTTCAATTTATTATATATATATATATATATATATATATATATATATAATTGTATAATACTCCTTTGAAAATGTCATAACACAACCCTGTTATTCAATCCCGATCTCTATCTGAGGGCCATTGCAAATGCATAATTCCAAACAAATGATTCATGGGAACATGCACCTCGCTGTCTCCTCACATTTTCTCTAGGGTTAGGATTGCTGTGAGTAGACCTGATTGGACGGAGCAGATATTGCGTCTCTTCAGAATGTTATAAATATAAGAATACAGGTAGCCTGTGTTTTGCTTTTATTGCTTGTTGCGCAGTGAGTGTGAGAATGTTTGTGTATGCGTCTGAGTGTATATGGGTGGGAACGGTCTTTCTAGCTGTCACTCTCGCATTGACAGAGAGGCTTAGAGAGCCTAAAAGTCTCATTCTCTACTCCACAGTGTTTACCTCATATCAGACTCTCTTAACAGGAGCTATTGCACAGTGATTGCTCAGTCAACGTGACACATGTGACCCTGCCACCACACTGTGGATGTCTCTTCCCCACCCATGTATCCCACAATCCTTTGCGTCATCTCCTCCTCCACCCGCCCAGTCGTCTCGCCCTCCTTCCGCAGCTTCAATTCACGTTCGCTCGTCCTTGTTTAGATTCAGCAGCTAACAGCCGAGGCTAAAATAAAAGATGTGCCTCCTCGGTTCCCAGTCCACGGGCCCGTAGCCGGCAGATGATTTATTGTCGCCCGATATGCAGGGCCACTGTCAGAACCCGACCCGCCACAGCCTCTAACTTCGCTCTGAATGCGAGACGGCACGCCTTTGGGGAATGAGAATTTTGCCTGGGGCAGTGCTGCAGCGTTGCACCCGTGTGCTTAAAGGATGCTGAGAGCGAAAAAACGCAAGGTGACTTTCCACATCCTTCCAGAAGTGAATAAGATTACAGATGGGCTTTTCTTTACTATAGTATATAATTTCATTTTGAGAATATTGAATCTGTGTGATGAAAGGACTGTAATAGTGACTATTTCAGCACACTGTGCACAGTCGCTGAAAGCACAGTATTACAGTTGCTCATAGTTTTTTATTTGAGTTACTCACATTGAAAACCTTTTTAGTGTCATGAATGTCTTAGATTGTGCCTACACATGAAAATGCATCTGAACTACACTTTTTTAATTTGAGATTTTCTTTATCTTTTTTATTCATTTAGATTTTTTATTATTTTAGGTATTTTTTTTAATATCATTAACATTTTTATGTTTATTTTTATGAAAATCTATCAAATATTCATTCTTAAGTCTTATACCTTTCCATCAGTATATAGGTTGTTGTGTGACTAGATTAGAATTCCACTATGAAATATTGTATAAGTGAATAGTGAAATAACATAGATGTTCCTTTTGAGGAACAGTAACAGTTAACAGGTGTATGCTCTTATATTTGGATGTAAACACCCTAGCAATGATGGCATCTCCATACCAATGCTCTGGCAACCACTTAGCAACATGCAACATTTTTTTTAGAATTTTTCTTTTAATTGAGTTTTGTTATTTGTTATTTATTTTTGTACATGTACCGTTTGATAACTACACTTTGCTTTGTAGCCAAATCTCCTAATGTTCTCCGGTTATTCACCTCAGTGTGCAATGGCTGCCTCTTCTCAATGCAATATTAACATGTGCTGCAATATGAACAGGGCACAGGGCTGCTTTCGCTCGCAGCATCTTGCCCATGTGCATGCCGCAATAGAGACGTGCCTTCAGGCTAGATTAGTCACAAGTCAGTCCTTCAGCCTGTGCTCAGACTTTAATTAGACTCTCTTCTCTTCTACTGCTGCACTGAGGATAGCAACCCTGCATGCTTTTGTTTCTTTCCATCCTCTCCCCTGAATTTCAATAATGTACTAGGGCCTCATTTGTTTTGTACAAATCATATTTTTCGTTTGAATCGCACCTCAGGATGGGTCTCTTGGAAGTTTAGCTCATTTGCACAGAGACAACCCAGGCACTACCGTCAAGCCTTACCATCCACAAGATTGTTTTCTTTTTGCCGTAACTGTTGATCCGTCCTTTTATGAGCAGTCGGTCGCATTTGTCGCCTGTGGGCCGTGCAGCAAGATGTCTAGACATAGTCTCATAGATTGAGGCCATTTCATTCGTCACATTTGGAGGTCTGACTCAATTTTACTGCAGAGCCACAAGTCGTGACACGCCACACGACAAAAATGGCCCGTAGCCATCTCCATTAGAAAATCTCATTAGACAATGTCGTCATTAAATCTCAAAAACGCAAATGGAACTTCCTGTCCTCCGAGCTAAAGAACGGTGAGGTCAACTTTCAGTAATACAAAAAGAAATTCTATTATTTGATGTAAAAGAGAAGCTAATAACTTGGCATTCAAGTGGGCCGCTCTGCATCAGACTTGCACTATGCACAAAAACAGCACAGCTCATTAGCAAGAAAGCGGCAGAAGAATATATTGTGGCAGAGTGTTCGGCTGCAGAATGAAAAAAAACTGGAAGCTCATGTGGGACATGCCAGGAATAAAAATGTTCTCTTTGCTTCTCATAAAAAGCTTTTTTTGTGTCCAGACTTAAAAGGATGTGTTTCATTACCAGCAGATGTGGCCAATGCGAGTCCTAGTCAGAAGCCAGAGCTCCATCTTAAGGAGAGACTTCTGCACCGCTCATTTTCTATTGCTGCCATTAAAGGAATTGTTCACCCACAAATACAGATTCTGTCATTATTTAGTTTATGTAGTTTAGTAAGTTTCTTTCAACAATTGTAATGGTCACTTTGGTCAAAATGGTCATGCCAATATAATGAATGGACAGTAAAGTTTTTAAGCATCAAAAAGGACACAAAGGCATTATTATAAAATCTTACAATATGAGAAACAACTTTAACAACCTTAAACTCATTTCAGTTAAATTTTTTAAATCTGCCCTATTTGTCCTTGGTGCATTCAGGAGAGAACTAACAATATCTGATTCAACAACAAATCTGTCTTTTGAGTTTTTCAGTTCACAAACCAGCCTAAATGATTCAGTACATACAGTCATTTAGAGCTCTTTTATGATATTTTAATGGGGTCTTTGCATCCTTATTGATGCTTGAAAGCTTCAGTCCCTATTATTTGTAATTGCATGAAAAACATGAATTTTCTTCTTTTGTGTTCCACTAAGAAAAACATACCAGTCAAAAGTTTTGAGACAATTGACAAACATGGTCAATTTCTCATGGTCTTAAAAATCGTTTAGTCTGAAGGTGTATATTTCAATGTTTAAAAAAACGTTCGTAGACATTTATTATTGTGCCAGTATATAAATTTCTTTCATTAGAAAACTAAAATCTTATTTAAAAATAAATTTGAAATGGATTACTAGGACCAAATAATAAATAAAAGCAGCTAATAAGAGTCCAGCATAGATAGAAATTCCTTCAGTGCCGTTTAAAAAGCTTCTCAGGTTGAGATCTCAAGAAGCTGGATGATAAAATGCCAAGAATATGATTTTACAAACTCTACACAAAGGGTGACTACTTTTGATGATGATCAAATATAACTGTTAATTTAAATTGGATGTTTTTAGTCACAACATAATTCCCACATTTGTGGTATATCATGGTTTTGATGAGTTTACCACTATTCTAAAATGTGTAAAAAACTAAACAACAGTGAGTAAGTGTTTCCAAACTTTTGACTGATAGTGTAATTCACACATCTTTGGAACAACATAATGACAAATTTTTATTTGTGAATGAACCGTCCCTTTAAAATGAAGCCAAATGTTCAAATACACACGGTCACAATACAACTGTACACAACGCAAACAAGATTCCTCCCTAGTGTAAGGGTCAGTGGAAAATGGTTACATAAAACTAAATTACAATGGCAAAAGAAACATTGGCGAACATAATAAGTGGACTTCGGGGGACAATAAACTGCTATAAAAGTGTAAGTAGCAATATTTAAGAAAATGTAAGACAGAATTTTCACTATTATACAGATTATTTGAAATGGTGAGCTCATTTAATTTTGTCAAATTACCCAGCTCTTAAAAATATAAAAAGCCCTGGGAGAACAATGGCACTCGTCTCTCTAAGCTTATCTCCTCGCTCTGACTGACTGTGAAGGTCATGTTCAGTAACACACATTAGCCTCAGCGTGTGTGGGTAAACAGACAGGTGAGTCCATGCGTTAGAGCAGCACAGCCAAAGGTCGCAGTCGCTGGCCCTCACGCCGCTCTCCCAGCACACCGATGGGGAAGACGTGTTTACCTTTAATTAGTGTTATCGGTAATATGCAGAGCAGCCTGTCGCTTATCAGATAAACTCTTCACTGGCAGAACAAAAGCCTGTGGTAAAATTCACCTCTAGGGTTTACGCTCTCTCTTATTCAGAATTAGCTCCCTTAATAGTCGTTGTCTTCTCCGTCTTACCTCTCTTGCTGCTCCGGAAAGTAGGGCAGACGTTTTCAAAGCGTTCATGCAAATGAAAAGAGGACTATTCCAATTTCAATGAAAGGAGGGAGGGTAAACACATCGCCTCAAAACAAGGTTGTCTGCCTCGTTTTGGAGATACTGAAGCTGAATTGCTGCAGGTTTGTCTCTTTAGACGTATAGATTCGAGCTATACTCTCAAGATCTGAGCTGAGTAGTGGTCACAGGCAGGTAGATGTTGACAGGTAATGAATCTCTCTTGACTGGTTTATTTTTTCTCTGGGTGGTTTCGAAACACCCATCATTCTGTGTCAGAAATGTTAACCTCGTGCCATTTCAGGCACAGCAAGCGTTCCTTAAACAGTAATTTTATACCTTTAAGCAAACAATCGTACCTCCATTACGGAGTGCTTTTCAACAGGCGCTGTAAGACTATGTTTTCATCAGGCGCGCTTGGCTGATATTACATTTTGATTACTTGCTTTCAGTCCGTAGCGATTGTAGGCGTATTTTTATGAGCTGTTTATTTTCCCAGAATTGACGCCTGTATGATTTTGATTCTATGATTTTTTTATTTTATTTAGAGGACTGTGGAAAGAAAAGTAGAAATGTTGACAGGGTCAGATCAAGCCTTCACGGGTTCAGACCTTCGTCTCCAAAAGCTTCTATATGTCACAAGCACCCACTGCACCATGGCTCCGACTTCAATATTGGCGTGATATTTAATTACACCCCCAGAGTTTCATTAATATGTATCCTCAAAGTCCCTTTCAGGCAAGTCATTTCACTCGGCAGCCATCTTGGTGACGCCCCAGGCTGCTGTTTTATATGAAAGTAGAGCATCTGTCTATTTAAATGGAGGAAGTTGAAAATCCACAAAAACTGTTTTATAGGATTGTAATATTATGCAAAGAAACAGCAGATCCAGCAAATGATCATCCCCACCGTAGATAAAACCAAAAAATGTTTAATTTTCTCTCCATATTGATTGTTACAGTTTCTCTGTGTGGTCGGTCTCCTCTGTACTGTCGATGGTATCCTACATGCGAGTTTTAAACCACACAAACCAAAGGTCTGCAAAGCTCTGCACTCTGTCCATTTTCCCGTCCCTCCAGAGTATCCGCAGTATCTGTGCTACAGTAACTAACGCAGCTAGCAGATGTCTGCGTATGAGCTGCGCCCGCTCATCTGGCAGCTCAACAGCCGTGATAAATTATGTCCTGCTGGGCTGTAATGGTACAAAAGGTGTTGAGCAGCTCAGTGTTGTACGGCACTTACACTATGAAAACCTTTATGAGCTAGTTAAAAAGATGAGAGTACAGATGGTCATAGGGAAGGTTGGGCCAATATGAGGCCATAGTGCAAAAATTAAACGCGATGAAATCCAAGAGCTCATTTAGCTTTCACTCGGTGCAGGACAGCCACCGATAAGTCCCTTCAGTATCCTGTCCTGGACAATTTGAGATTATTGGAAATCACACACTTCAATTACATTACAAAGCCCACTTGGAGGCACAGCAAAGTTTTTTATGTATAAAGCATGATTTTTCATAGTCAGGTGAAGTCCATATTCCACAGTCCATATTTTTTAGAAATAAAATAAAACAACAATTTTATGTTGTTTGAAAAGTTATTCTGTCTCCAATTATTGGATTATGAATACTTTTGGTTTGTGTATTTTAATTCACAGAAATCCTACAAAGTACGTTGCCTATGTGTGTACTTTTTTGTCACTTCCATTACACGTATATTTCCATTTTTAAAATAGATAACTTGTGCATAGATGGATATTTTTTGATGACTGGGTTTAGTAAAAACAAAAAGAATGACATTTTACTGAATTTATATTTCAAGTTTTGACAGAAAATGTCACATGCCCTCAACAGTGTTTAAAAAGAAGAATATTTTGTCAAAAATGTTAAATAAAGTACAATTTCTTAACATTAGTTAATGCATAAGCTAACATACTTACAAACAATGAACAATACTTCTTACAACAATACTACTTCAATAAACAAAACTATATTGCTAATTAATGTTAACAAATACAACCTCATTGTAAAGTGTTAGTTTATTTTTTGTTATTTTTATAAAAACACTATATACTGTATTATACTATATATTGTTTTCCCCTCTAATTGTTTGAAATCATGCATATGTACTCATGAAAGAAGAACATAGTGTCATTGTTGCATTAATTTGTCTCTCCCTCCATGTTGCGGCTCTGTGGCATCCATCTTTAAATGAAATCCACCATTGCCACTGGCAGCTACTCAGTCACCTTGCATTGAGGACATTGTCCATTTTAAAGCAGCGGTGGGGTTACCCACAGGGCATGGGGGCAGGGACAAGAATGATTGTGTCCTCTCCTTCACCTTCCTCACTATGCCTTTATCAGCTGCCATCCCATAATGCTCCTTCCCAGACAATCCAAACACTCCCAGCTCAAGCAGAGCTGCAGCAGGTGGAGGTGGCAGCTCACTGCCTGTGCAGCCAGATGGGGTCAGGCGGGAGCAGTGGGATGATGTGCATGAGAGACCATGCGGAAATGAGAGAAATGCACTTTATCGCACTGCAAGGGCATATCGGTGCGAATCCTGACAGTTTGACTATTGTGGTGTGTGGGTGAGATGATTATATCCAACGAAAGGTTAGATGTGTTCTCCGCTTGTGAGTACAGAGAACTTTAAGCTTGTCATCAAATCTTTTTCTTACTGTAATGAAATTTCTTTGATTCACACAAAATTCATCCTGTTTCTTTTGATTCTGATTGTTAAACCTGCATTTACATTTCAATGCAGGTTTTTTAGTGCTTGTTTGATTTTGGTTTGGCTGGAAGAAAGGGATAGTTCACCTAAAAATGACAAAAACACCCTCATGTCATTTTAAACCTGTATGTTTTCCTTTCTTTTGCAGAGCACAAAAGAAGACATTATGAAAAATGCTGCTAACCAAACAACACCCTTTAACTTCCAAGTCATTTCTCAAAATATCTTCACAAAGTCATATGCAGGTTTGGAATGACATTAGGGTGAATAAATGATGGCAGGGACAATAATCTTTTTTGGGTGAACTATCTCTTTAAGAAAAATCTAAAACTTGCATCTCATGCTGGGGACCAGTTTTCAAAATAGTGATAAGCTGCATCACCGAAATTTTTAACAGGGTATTTTGTTGCCCTTGTATGTCTTGGCATTTTATCCACATTACTTTCTGACCTTTACTAAAATTTTCTTTGTCAGTTTTGTTTTATATTGTTTTTCTAGGTGTTTGACATCTTTGTGTTTTGCACTTTAGCCGGCAGCGACAGGCTTATGACAGGTGATTCTGTCCTGCATGTGCTTGTCGCAGTCCACTCTAAAGAGATTACTCACCCACAATGCCCTTCACTCATATGCATCATCAGTATTACATCACACTCAGAGGCTCTGGATCATAAATCACTGTCATTTCCCTTTTTGGTGAATGATAGCCTGTGAGATAAAAGTACACAAAACATATGGAGGTCAGTCAGTCATTGTGCTCTCGGGGGACCGAGGGTCCCTTACTCGACTGAGGGGCCACAGGTTGGGCGGAGTGGACTGAAGGATTCAGAATACAGCAGTCAACACTGTCCTGCAGTATTCTTACCTTATTTTTAAAGTCCTCAATGTACAAACGAGTTAAGCAAACAACATTTACACCTTCTGTCTACAACTCCTGCCGAAAACACACTTTTGGGCTGAAAAGCTTTAGAGAACACTTCAACACCTGTGCTTTTATTTGTCAGGTGAGCATAGATGCGTTTTGGATTATTTTCTGAAAAGTAAAATACATCATTGCAAGATAAGACGTACATATAAGACGCACAGATAAATCTGGAATTTGCTAAAGGTAATTTTCACACTAAAAGTGTTGTTTAATTGCATGTGCTGTGTAGTTTAGCCCACTCAGTAATCATGCAAATCAGGTAACACAAACAAGCCCAAATAATCTGTTGAGCACTATTGTGCTATTACTATTACTCCATGCAACAGTAAAATCTACTGTCAGTCTGCAACTCCTAAAGTCACACTCCTGTGATGAAGTCAACCATTTTCTCATCCACACCATGTTGTTGTTTTGTTGGCCATGAGAGACAGTTTTCTACCACTATCTTTCATACTTCTAGACAGGAGTCTCTTACACAAGACGCAAATCCGAGCGACAGAGAGAATAACAATGAGCTTTATAACATGGTCCCATCCCAGCAACTGACAGCTTCAAACTCTCTGAAATCTTCTTTGATTTCCCTGTTATAGGTGCAAAATGGATTGTGGTTCTTCTGTGAATGTTCGTAACAGCTAAGCCTGTTTGAAATGATGTGACATTTTTAAATGATTTATTTCGGAAGAATTTCTATTACTTGTCTTAGATGTGGAAATATCCTCCTGGAAATGCTGGTCACCAGCATATGTTGGCTGGTGTTCTTCAGTGTGAGATGATGGTGTGCTCAGGCTTCTTAAGTAGGTTATGATCTCCTTCATTGGCCAATCAACATCTCAAGCAAGACTGTGCAGGTCGACCAACTTTACCAGCAAAAACCAGGTTGGGCAACTCAATCTCATTGCAATTTTAGCATCTTTAAAAGTAGTCACTCTTCGCAAAATCATTCTCTGCATTTTATTATCCAGCTTCTCGAGGTCTCAGCCTGGGAAGCTGTTTAAAGCACTGAAGAAATTTCTATCTATAATGGACTCTTCATTTATTATTGCTCCAAGAAATCAAAAAAATATTTTTTATAAAGTTGTACTTTCTATATATTTTGGAAATACTGAAATATTTTTTCAGTTGTGTCCAAACTTTTTGAACTGATACTGTACACTTACAATATACAAAATCACCCCTAAGTTAAGTTTTCATGTGTGATCAGGTTGAGATAGGCCGTAATGAGCATTTATAGATGGTAATTCATCAGGGTAGTTTGTTGTATTTGAAAGGTTTTTGTATTTAACTTCTGTGATGAACATAAAGGTTTTCAATTTTCATTCTGCCTCATTACTGTGTAAAGTATATTTGGCAGATTCAGCCTCATTGGTATGTAAAGAGATGTCAATATCAGACTAGCATTGACACACGCTCGTTAGTTTTTCATCTGCGCCCTTTAGATTCCAGAACACGCTCGTCATTCACCTCATGCTCTGTTTGATATTTGTCAGACATCAGCATCTCAATGAGAACCTGTCAGTCGAGGTCAGAGGAAGGAAGGAATATATCCAAACTCTAAACGTGTGTGGAAGTTTTATCAATCCGTGGCTTTGTGTCGGAGAACACCTTTTGCTCGATCCAAAGGCTGTTCAGATGTGAGGATAGCGGTCTGCGCTTGAGCTGTGGAATATTAACACCTTCCACCCAAGCAGTGTGACCAGCACACGTCTCTGCAGTCTGTATCTTGAGGTGTCAGGTGCGCCACCCAGAGGCAGAGAGTGGCAGGTGAAAGTGTTCTGGGAGGGTATGAATCACTGTTCAAATAAAAACAGCAGGAAACTGTCAGTAGTTGTACATGTCAGAATGTCAGTAGCTGGCGAGTCAGTGTGTGTGTGTGTGTGTGTGTGTGTGTGAGAGAGAGAGCAGTGATGAATGCAAAACATAAAGACACACTCTATTTCCCCTCCTACATTACAGAGGACACTGTTTATCTCCTCTCCCAAGGGTGAGCCGCTGCAGCATGACCAGATGTTTGTATTCGCTCGCAAGATATTTCACATCTCTCTTGCCGTAATTTATTTTTGTCACATCTGATACCTGTGAATATTGCTGTTTTAGATTGAGTCTGTGACTCTGAGTGTTTTCAGAATGTTAAGCTTTTAATTTGGTGGTGCATTCCGGGTACACAACAACAGCTCCGGCAACTGTGCATACCATGATAGCTGATTTATTGGTATTGTTATTACTATTATTATCATATAAATCTTGCATCAGCTGGTTTCTGATTTATGTGTCTACAAAAGAATTGACAAGTTGAAGGATGTCAGAACATAACACCGCATCTACCAGACTTGCTAGATTGCCTTTATAATGATCAATGAAGCTGTATGTACATGCTGGTTTACAGACACCATTTTCTTTTCTTTATTGAAAATAAAGGTACTTATTTTTCCATTCATGTGAATTCAAAATGATGGTTCTGTTTGTTTATTAGTTCATGAATTAGCTAACATTATCTAACTGTAAGAAGTATATTTACAGCATTTATTAATCTTTGTTAATGTTATTAAAAATGTATAAAACATTAAACAGATAAAACATTTGATTGTAAAAATGTACAGTATTAATACACAAATAAACATTACCTAATATTAAAAATACTTTGAAAATATTGTTCATTGTTAATTCATAATGTAACTAATCTAATAAAATAAATTGAACAAATAAAACCTTAATGTATAGTGTCACAATCATTATTATATTTACAAAAATCATGTGTGGACAGGTTGCTGTGACTACCCAGTCATGAAATCCTGCAAACGCCCCATTAAACAAAATATCCCTTTTCACACAGGAACAAGGGAAGGTCGGTGTGATCTTCAACGTGGGCACGGATGACATCACCATAGACGAGCCAGCGGTCATCGTGAACGATGGCAAGTACCACGTGGTCCGCTTTACACGCAGCGGTGGCAACGCCACCCTCCAGGTGGACAACCAGCCCGTCATTGAGCGCTTCCCATCAGGTAAGACCCCACGGATGGCCGGAGAGCGGGGAAAGCCATCAAGGGGATCTCATTATACATGTGATGGTAGAAACACTGGAAGCAGCTTCCCTTGAGAATGGACACATGGGGTCAGAGAGAGAGACAAACAACACACCTGGCTTTAAATAATGAGCCTGATACTATAGAGAGAATGATAATTAAAGATATGGAGACTGTATAGTGGATCCATGTTGGAGCCATGCTGTATTTAAGGGGACAAATTGATTTATAATTTCAAATGTGAGTTATTTGGGTTTGAAGTGTGCCATTTTACCCTCAAATTCTTCCCAGCGAGTCTATGAGTCACCACATGCAGGGCCCAGATAACCACCACATGAACAATCTAATAACAATTGCAAATTGACACATTTCCCCCCAAGCTGCCTTTCCTAATACATTCAGCCTGAGATGGATTTGGAGCCTTTACAGTTTTTAACTTCAGCCAACTTCGCTCTAGGCGGGCGGAGGAAGGCGTATCTGCGCCTGTGAAGATGCTCCATCCCTGAACTGCACGCAAACTTTGAACCACAAAGCTCGCTTTCATTATCAGCATTAGCCAAAACACCTCTCACAGGTTGCACGTTAAAAGCTAGCGCTCTCGTACACGCGGCGCCACCGAGCAGTGGCGTCTTCGACACTGTAACCTGATATCGCGCAGCCTTTAAACTTCAGAATCAAGCTCTGATTCATCTTCTCAACCCTGCCGTATTCATTCCATGAGCCTTACGTGCCCTATACAAACAGTCCCATGGCCTAGTGTGCTTTCCAATTAAACCTGAGCAAACTTTCTCTCTCCCCATTGTGTACTTAGGGAGGCTGCTTCCTCTAACAGCTGCTGTTTCACAGGAAGACATTTTCTTTGTCTCTAAAAGCAATTCTGTCTTTCCCGCCATCATTTTTCAATCCGTCTCTGCAACGAGTTGCCTTCAAGACAGGTCAGCGCAGAGTCAAGGAGCTCTTAGCAGAAACACAGCACTGGCTAAATAAAGCTCAGGTTAGGGCTCACCCGCTACGTTCCGTCCGCCTCCGCGCGTGGGGTCTCGTCACGAAATCGCCAGAGGTTGAATGCCGCCGCATCCCTGCAGTTCAGAGTCGAGATTTCTGAAAGGGAAAATTGGTTTTCTACTGCTGCGACACAGACCTCCTGTCCGCCAGGACTCCCCCAGGCCCCCTCAGGTGGTGCGAGCTGGATAGGGAGGCCGTTCCCAATCACAGGGAGAAAGCTGAGCTTCAAAGCCGCCACAGTCATGTCACGCTGCCTTCAAAACCAAATTATGTGCATTTAAATGGAATAGCAAGGCTGTTTTGTGGTACCTTTCATCTTATGGATTTAAAAAAAGATATAGGTCTCACGTGTCATCCAGCACCGGATTGCGCACGTAAATGAAGTCGGCGGCGTTTTGATTAGATTAAGAGCCCTGATTAAGTTAGTTAATTAAAAGAGAGGATTAGATGATCAGATATGATCAGATTTGCAGGCATGGACGGGTCATCTTGTAGGTGGCGTTTAATAGAACTGCCCTATTTTCCTGAACACAACATTACATAAATAAAGATGAAGAGAAAATCTTGAAGAATATCCACAGCATCAATACATGCTATTGGGTGGATCAGTTTAACCTGTTAATTGTCACTGCACGTATTGAGCATACACATTAAAATGTAATATCCAAATTATTTTTTTTAGATTTATTTAGATTTTATTTAAAAAAATATTTTTCTTTTTAAAAAATTTTTACATAATTAAATTTTTTTTTTTTTTTATTACATATTTTTATATTTTTTAAATAGCATTAACATTAGAATTTGTTATATTATTCTTAGTATAATCTTAGAGTCTTAGACCTTTCTGTTAATATATAGTTTGTCATGATTACATTACAATTCAGCTATGATTTATTTAAATTTACATTTTTAAATCTTTTTTTACATATTTTTAATTTTGGGTATTTTTATAAATAGCATTAACATTAGAATTTTTTATTTATTTTTTGTTTTTGTTATGAAAATATTATTCTTATTTTTGAGTCTTAGACCTTTCTATCAATATATAATTTGTCATGATTACATTACAATTCAACTATTAAATATTAAAGTGAATAGGGAAATAACCTATATTATTTATAAATAAGTGTTCCTCCTATGGAACAGTAACAGTTAACAGGTTAATGTTTCCGTTTAGTGCCGCTTGCTTACAGACGAGACCTATTTCAAGTTTTCTTTGAAGGTTCAGTGCAGAATTTGCCACACATGAGGTCTTTTAACAGGCTTACGGGAGTGGGAGGTTTGGCCCCCGTTCAGGTTGCAGGGTGGGTTGTACTGGCTTGTAGAATACGACACAGTATGTGGCATGTCACAGAATTAACAGTTCACGGGCGGCACGCTAACATCTCCCTTCAGGAAACCTGCAAAATAACTTAATAGTGTTACAGCTGAAGAAAATGTACGTGATGCCTGAAAGGAACTCAAGGCCATGGCGGACGCAAACAGTACTGACCGAGCTATGGCGTTAGGATGATTTGGGTATTTTGACGGGGTGAGATAGAGATTGAAGAGGAGATATGATGAGATTTTTCTCTTCAGTGAGTACAGGGCCTCATTTTTAGCTCTGGTGAGGGGATCTGTCAGGATCCGTCTCACAGATGTGAGGACAAAGAAAGCTGTAGTATCTCATCAGATACACTCTGTCTGTTATCTGGCGGCCGAGACACATAGTCAATTATAACTACGATGTCTTTTTGTAATTACACGTCTCCTAATTTATGCAGGTACCTCTGCGTTTGATACTAGATGCTGATTGTATTGTTCGCACTCCGATATCTTTTAGAGACCAGAAAATGTCTTCCGGAGCACTATCATTATATAACTGCACATTATAACATGTGACATCATAACTGAAGATGACTGTTTTATTGATTGTATTTGCCTCCTGATGTATGACATGATTCGCTGAGATCATAATCGAGCAGACCGAAATTAGAAGTTAAACAAGCACTAAATATGTCCTCAAAGCTTTCTAAACAGAATTAAACATGCTCTAATTAGTCTCAAGCTGCTAAACTGTCTAACTAAGTGCAATCCACCTTAAAACCACATAACTTCCAGCATAAAGCTCGGTTAGACTTCCTAACTTGCTAAACTTGATAGTCATGTTGCCATGTTTTTAACCATGTGACGCTTCAACTTCCAGATATTAACCTCTTATCTGTCTCTCTAAATTCTTTGAAGGGAACATTGATAATGAACGACTTGCTATAGCCAGGCAAAGAATTCCATACAGACTTGGTCGGGTAGTTGACGAGTGGCTACTCGACAAAGGTAATAAAAATTAAACACTGACTTAATGACTTATTAAGGCTCTGCAAGAGGTGCAGTTCCCTTAAAACCGCCAAGCCGTGAGCCATACTGAGCTAAACTCTCCAAAACCAAACCTTTGCATTGGCATAGGTCCGATATGCAGAATTGTGGGCCAAAACAAACTATGAATTGTGGCTGCCCGCTCACCCTGTAAATCCAATCGGTCATCTACATGTGGCTTTGGCTTTTCATCCATCCAGCAGCAATAAACTGCGTTCACAACAAAGTCAGAACTGCACCACTTCAGAGATAAAGGTTTAATCTTAAACATAATCCCTGACTAACATTCTAACAACGTTCTATAACTGCAACAACTGTCTGTAAATAGTTGATTATTTTTTGCTGTCTTATGTTTTCCTTCCTGTGATCCCCTCTGACATTCGCAAACACTGAAGAGGGTTTTTTTTTAAATAACCCATACAACAGGAAACTATATTTACCTTATCTAATCCGAGCAGTTAAAGGGACTATTGCATTTTGGTACTCGTAACGCTTTTTTCTTTAACCCTTTGAGTGCAATAGAAAAAAGACAAACATTATTTGGACTCTTATAGTGTAAATGTTAAGCGTGTATAGTGTAGTAATCTTTGGACTCGTGAGACATCTGTAAACAGATGAATCTTGCTAAGACCATTGTATTAGATTTCCCCCAAGAAACTTCCTCAGTTATTAAATTGCAGAAACAATCTGCGAGGTCTGCGTCAGCACATTATCTGAGAATATTGTGCATTAATACTCTCAACTGTATGTGTAATATCTGACTTTTTGGTTGGTTGAGCCGTTTTCATCTATATGCAAACTCCTTTTACCGCTCATGTACTGAGCAAACATTACATCTAAATGTTAAGTGTAAAACAAATACCCGTAGACTGTTTTTTAAGGAAAACTGACCTTTCTGGCTCCGCATGCTTCTGTTGATTGAACTTGATAACATGTTGTTAAAAAATGTGATTAAAAGTTCAGTTCTACAGTTGGGTAAAAGTAATTTTCAGACATTTATCCCCCCTTGTGTTCTCAACTCGGTCGAAGATCCGCCATTTACGGCACGTTTTAATTATATTTAATCATACTTGTATGCATATTTATATATATGATGAGTTTCCCCCATACTGTGATTTGATTTCCTCCATTCGATCTAAAAAGGGCATTAAACTAAAGCTAAATCCGTCCTATACCGGTCTAAACCGAAACTAACTCAGAGGGTTAAACATTCGAAATATTGATGAAAGACATTTTCGTAAATAAAAGGAAAATTGCTGTCAGCTTTTGCAAATTCAGATGTGATTAACAATGTCCCTTTAACATGTGCAGTTATTTATCAATTACAATTGACAAGTAATTCTAATGACACAAAGCCCTCGTGCGTCAGGTCTGTGTCCTGTATGAATGGTTTGTCTTACTGACTGACTGACTGACTGACTGGTTTTTGTGAGAGAGGATTTTGTGCTTGCCATTGAGGATCTCTGACTTATTCTCTGTGTCTCAAAGGCCTTGTGGTCACCTTGGTCTCCTCAATTAAACATCTGTCACTGGGTCCCACATATTTAGCTAGAAAGAAATATCTGTACAACCTTGAATTAATTAAAGGAACTTGCAGAAAATGATATCTCTTTGCAAAATAAAAGTAAAGTTCATACCCACTGTCCTCAGGTTTAAATCATAAATAAAATAATTTAATCGCCCTTTATGTATTTTTCTCATTGGTACTTTGGCTTAATATTACGTGTAACGTTTTTAATGTCACACATTAATTTGAAGAATCTTTTCATCTGTATGAAAAAAGAACATGTGCAAGTGGCCATCTGGCTTCTTGTCACGCTCTATAACGTCACGCCTTTTAGACGATACGGGATTTTATCTGCGCTCCCATGTCAAACTTAGTTATTTTCGACTGTTAAAAGCAAGACCCTAGTCGTGTTAAATGGCAACCCTTCATTAGACATTAAGTGGCTCTCACGAAGGGGATAACAACTGCCCACTTCATAATCAGCTGTGTCAGAGTACCTGTTCATCAGGATTAAATAGATGGCAGCAGTCCAGATTTCAAAGGCCAAAGAAAATGGCACTTTAACTTAACCATCCTTTTTCTCTTTGTGTAGTAATTTGAGAGGTTTTCATGCAGTTATACCTAAAGTCTGGCCTTTTTGTATAATATTCTCTATTATAAACACAGGGACATTTTCCTTTTATTAAGGTACAAGATTTAAGTCAAGGTCAAGATTTAGTATAGGTGTTGTTTAAGGGACATTAACTGTCATGAATTTATTCATTTGTTAAAAAATAATGTTCAAAGGCATCATAGGTACCAAAGTTATTTGCATTTGTATGTTGGGATGCTGCTTAACCTAAAAAATTGAGAAATTGAGTATACACATAAAAATGCACTGAACTACAATTGTTTTATTTTTAGATGTTAGATTTTTTTGTCTTTTTAGTATATTTTTTCCTTTAGTAAGTCCTTTAAATAATTTGGGTATTTTTATAAATTACAGTAACATTAGCATTTTTTTAATAATGCATTTTTCCATAATGTTTATTGTTATTATTATTGTTGTTCAAATATTTCGTCTTGAGTCTTATACCTTTCCATCAATTTATAGTTTGTCTAATTAGACTAATATTTAACTAAGAAATATTAAAGTGAATAGGGAAGTAACATACATGTTCCTCCTGAGGAAAGGTTAACAGGAATGTAGGCAGCAGGTAACATAAATAGCATAAATCTTTATTTATCCAGTAAACACAGCCACCTAAAAGGACTCAGTGACAACTAGAGATTCATGGGTCGAAATCCTCAATGTAGAAGCGGTGTGTGTGTGTTTGTGCGTTTTGTGTGTACCCCATGTGTGTCTGTTCATGTGGCTGGAGGAAAAGCCCCTCTTGCCTCAGTGACACATTAGCATTTGAGCTGGCAGATGACACTTATTCATGCAGATTAGCATCAACAAGGCCTCTGAATAAATTATATCCAAAAACTCTTCACATACTCATAAATACTGTTTTCCAGTTTTGCCCTCTTTATATAGTTGATTATCCACAGCTCAAGTCCTACTAGTTTAATGAGGCTCGAATGATAATATATACCCATTATTCTATAATGACAGGGACTCTTTCACTCCTCTATTATCTAGTAGAGATACCTCAGGCTCTGTGATTGATCTTTGCCATCATGTTTAATACAACATTTTGCTCCTTGCACTATTCGGGTCAGAAGTGACAGCCATTAGAATTGGAGATTTGCATCGCCAGGTTCAAATGTTCAAAGTGTTATCAGCCCATGTAGGCAAACCGTGATGTCTTCTGCACACCCCAAATAGCTCACACTGATCGTCCCTCTTCGATTCTCTGTTTCTCTCTGTCTGCCCTACTGTCGTACTGCTCTCTCTCTTCCTCTCGCTTTCTCGCTCCCCTTTCCTCTCCTCTCTGATCCATCACAGGTCGGCAGTTGACCATCTTCAATAGCCAGGCAGCCATTAAGGTGGGTGGTCAGGATAAAGGACGGCCGTTCCAGGGTCAGATCTCGGGTCTGTACTACAACGGGCTGCAGGTGTTGAAACTGGCAGCGGAGGGGGATCCCAACGTGCAGGTGTCTGGGAATCTGCGCTTGGTGGGGGACGCGCCCTCCGTCCTGTCTACGGAGACCACCTCGGCCACCCCTCCGGCTGCGGCGGACATGTCCACCACCATAATGGAGACCACCACCACCATGGCCACCACCACCACCCGCAGACAGCGCTCCCCTAGTCTAAAGGACAGTATTACACAGGTGAGGATGAGGAAGATAAAACAATAATTATCAAGGTTTTAATTATAAATTAGTATCAATTATTATAAAGGTTTTTAAGTAATAATCCTCAAAAACCATTGGTTGACAGAAACAGATAGTCCCGCCCTAAACCTGCATCATTGATTAAGACTGTGTTGCTGTTTCATGCTGGTTAAAAATAGTGTTTTAATAGGGCCACAGTGTTTATACTTTTATGGGAAATAAATGTACAAATTCCCTATAGGATTTTCTACAGTTGTCTCTGCATATTACTTCAGGATTAGATTAAGTGTTTTACCATCGACGATCACCCTTAAGTACCATCCAAAGTGCTTTTTTGGCCGTTACCCTCCTAAATGCGGTATTTTGTTGCGTTTCAAAAGTTTTGTTTTACAACATGTCCAGCTGGCATCAGCAATAAAAGAGCTGACAGGACAGACCACCGTAGGGTAAAAGATCTCTGTCATTTATTGCTTAAAAACACAGCCATTGCTCTAAATCAGGAAGCCCCTGAAGGTAAAGTATTGCAATGTTCCGGTTCACATATGTCAGGATATATCTCCCCGACATATTTTTCCTCTTTCATTTCTCCCTCACATAGTATTTTACTAGTCACATCTCCTTTGAGAAGTCCTGCAATTTTCTCAAGTCTTTATTTTCAAAGCATATGTAGAGCTGTAGTGCAGATGCATTGGAAGAACAAAACATTGTTACATTTTCCAGCCACTTGTCGGGTTACAATGTGACATCTTTTTTAAGCTCTAATTCAAGGGCTTGTTTAAGTATAAACTTACATTGGCAGCCATTTTGATGATTTTGTCTGCTGAAGTGCTCGAATACTCCTTCCTTACACATTTACATTTATGCATTTGGCAGATGCTTTTATCATTTGGCAGACGCTTACAGTGCGTTTAAGCTTTACATTTGATCAGGGTGTTCCCTGCGAATCAAACCTGTGACCTTTTGCATTGCTGACACCGTGATCTAAACGTTAAGCTACAAGAACAATACAACAACACAGATTGATATCTTGGGCTTTACATTTCATCTTGCTGGGGTTTTTTTATGTTGTTTGTTTTTAGTGTCATACCATGAACGTCCTTATAAACCTGTCCAATAAGCATGTTTAAAAATGTCTCTTAAGATCCTTTCATGCTGTTCCATTTAGTCTGCTGTTTAGCTGTTATACGGTGAAGGAAAATTTGTCCTTTGTAAACATCCTCTAATCCTCCCTAGAGTACTGCAAAGTGGTCGACTGAAAGTCACACAAATTGCTGTTTGATGAACCGCTAAAAATGATGCTGTAGCCAGTAATGAAATATTATTGTAATTTATATTTTCATAGATACTGAACATCAAATGTTTTTTAAGAATTTGTTTGGTTATAATCAACATTATCATTGATGTCAGTTGCGAGTACTTGTTTCTTTGTACGCATCCCTAATTCATTATCCTCATTTTGTTTGTTTTATCCTGTCATTATACATAACATAGATTGACCCCTTTTTTGTTCCCGGCTCACAGTAATTCTTTACATGTATTGACAGTCCAAAAAAACATATTAACCTCAAAACACCATCTGTACAATGCTGCAGCGCAAGACTATTAATATAAAGATATTGATTTTTATATCGGACATGTGTATTGCCCCTTATCCCCACCATGTCTCTTATATTTGCAGATCTGCTTCCCCCGTCTGCCTTTATTCATGCAACGTTCAACTCCATTGATCAGAAGATGTGTGATGATAGAAATAAAAGACAAGCTCAATAACAATCAGTGTCAATCATAGCAAAACTGCCAAGACTCATAGCCATTAGCACAAATGAGGACATATGCGGCTTCTCTCACGTGTACTCTGTGAATCACTACTAATCCACCCTGTCCTGGGTGTAAATAGTCACACAAAGCAATAGCAGGAAAATGAGGATTTGAGTAGGACAGCTTAGCGCTAAGGAACTCTCAGCACATGAGTAAGACGTTTATATAGAAAAGCATCAAGCACAGTGTCATAGAATACAGATTCATTCATTTAGCCCGTATGCTGAACTATATTAGCATTCACTGCAAAAACATTTCTTCCTTAGATGTGTGTTTCGTTCCAAACCGATAGAGCTGCCTGTTGAAATGGCATTTTAAGGTATCGTAGACACGCTCCAGATGCGAAGGCTGTTCCAGTAGGTTAACATTTTAATTATTCCACCACCAAAGATACGCCATTTTAAACACATTTTGAGGCGGCATCATATATATTTTGTACAGTGCGATCCCAGAATGCATTGCAAAGAAGAAAAAATAAATCTAAGATGAAATGAGAAAATGTTTAAATTGATTATGCTTATTTTGCATGTGCTTTGTTTTTTATGTGCAGTGTTAGGTTAGTAACATTCTAACAGCAAAACAAAAGACTTGCTATCTATGTAGGGTGCTCCAAATAAGTCATGTACAAGTTTCTGTAATAGATAGAATGCTGCCTTAGAAAGCAACTGCTTATGTAGGACACGAGGCAGCTGTTTACGCAGAAATATTTACATTTGCATTTATGCATTTGGCAATCGAGTTTATCCAATGTCATTTGCAGTGATGCAATTAAATGTTTTATATTTGTGTTCTTGAGAATCGAGCTCACCTTGTCGTTGAAAGCTCTTGTACTCTACCTTTTGAGTTACTGGGGCTCTAGAGGAAAATATCTTCATTTTGCATTGATTAAATGCAAGGAGTTTAGCATCAGGTAACATTAGGTTGAATGTGCAAATAAATCATCAGAATATTTGAAGGGCAAAACTACTCGCCGTGCATTTTAAACGCCGGCTCAAATCATTTTAAGTGTTCTGCAAATCAGTCAGAGCTTCAGGGTCAGACATACACTTTTGTTTTAGAGTGGTTTGTGCTATTTAGTATCAAAAAGACTGCACTTCCCGCTCGCGTATCTTTTTCATGACCTCATGTTTGTTCTGGGTTTGAAGAGAAACCTCCATGTATAGCAATGTACGTCAGAACTCTCTTCTGTCAAGCAAGCCCTTGATTAAGCTGACACCACACTATGCTTCTCTTTGAAGGATTAGAACATTAAAATGCCATTGACTGGATGTTTCTGGACATCCAAAAATTAGTCACGGCGCATTTGTCATAAATGTAAACGGACGTATCGAGAAACAACCTGCAATTTCAGCACTCTCAATAAACTTGTCTTACCGAACACATAGGCATTGTGCGAAAGCGCTGATAAGAGGTTCGCTAATTATCCTTTAATAAACGCAGTCACGCAAAACTAATGCTACAATGCGTCTTTAATTAGAGGTTGGAAATGTCAGACTCTAGTATTTGTAAATCAGAATCAGAAAAACCGGGCAAATTTGTCATAGCGTTTCTTTTGTCCCAGTAAATGCTTTGATGGTTCAAAGTGAAGCTTTTGTTTAAAATGCAGGGGCTGATGGTACTTTCTGTACTTTTGATGTTTGTCTTTTCATTAGGATTTTTTTCTCTTCGTTTCAGCGGCATTCGGCTAAATCAATATTTGATGGAGGTCGAGCACTAGAAATGTTTTTATGTTGGCTTTAAAGGAAACGCAATAACATTACCACTGTGATGGAAAAATATCAACAGAATATGTTCCTCAATGGGCTTACCTTTAGAAGTAATGTATTACTGGCTAGTTGGGCTTTTAAAATGTTTGTAACTGACAAGGGTGAACTGAGAAAAAACTGGAAAAAGCCAGAAGTTGGACTAAATCAATACTGCACTATTTCAGCCAGAGCGATTAAAACTGTCTGCGGGCCAATTCAATTAGTGTATGGACGTCAATCTTGGTCAGAATGGCTGGGATTGAAATGCAGGAGCTGATGTATATTTGCATACATAAAGCTAGAGTCTCCCTGGGTCTTAAATAAAGAGGTAAAAAATGTTATCTCAGTAATCACATCATGGAAACCACATATAGGATCCTTCAGGCCAATATAACGTCTCTTTGGATTGACTGTGTAATGCTTATTGTGAATTGTTTCATTTATATTTCTATGTAATAAGTTGTCCTTCGTTCATTTTTTTGTGTTTATTAGAGAGCCCAAATGCAAAAACAGATGTCACCATTAATAAATACCTCCACTTACCTTGTTTAAGCCTCGCAGAGGAGTCCAATTCTCCCACCCTCACAAACAGATAAATATACCCATGCAAGTGAACGGTGAAATTGTTCTGACCTCTCGGTGCGAAAGGACAAACTGATGCGTCCAAATCAGTCATGGCCCAGATCCAATTACATGTTTTATGAATGTGAGATATGAGCTGGGAATGTTAATTCAGATTCAGGTCAGACTAAGGGGCAGCGGAGATATTTGGTGTAGCATGGCTGAATCTCTGCATCCATCTCCTCACCCTCAGAGCTGAACAAATGTCTCTGCGACAGATTTGAAAAACAAAGAGAATACTGAACGAATAAGATAAGCATAAAATAAACCTTACGTTAGTTTTAAAGGTTGTAGAGAAAGCAGATTAGATAGAATTTGCCTCTAAACTTAGGTAAAATATTTGAGGTGACAACTTAGCGGAGGGAATTTACTGTGAATACATTGTGGCCGTTTTTGCCATCATTTTTTTTTCGGGCTGTCTGCTTTAGCACATGATTTACTGATATGCAAATCACCTAAAATAAAAACTGTGTTGAGTATAATTCTGCATGGTCTTGCAGGTTCGGTTCTGTGTTTGTGGAAGACGCAACATGCTTCATTGGGGCTGTACAGCATCACTCCACTGCTGTAATCCAGATAGCTGAATCAGCTCTTTAAAATGCCAAAAGTGCACTTAATTACACAGTACATCTGCATACATGCATATTTACATACACCTCTCCGCTGTTTGATAAATTATGGCTGCCACGATGAACAGAAAATGCAAAAAAAAATTGTGAATAAGACTAAAACTAATTAGGAGGCCTGCTTTGTGATTTAAAGACTAACATTGACTTTCTGCTCTTTCAGAACTCAGATGATCTGCTGGTGGCCTCAGCTGAGTGTCCCAGTGATGATGAAGATCTGGAGGAGTGTGAGCCTGGCACTGGTGAGTAAACACACACACACACGGCTTCAGATGCTCACTGCTCACAGGCAGCACACACTGTTCCCCTCTGATCAAACTATTGTCCTATATAGAAGAACAGCTTTAATTAGAAGTAAAGGGTTTTAGCAACTCGTTAGCTTGCGGATACAGTTTTCATTAGATGCAGTTCTTGCATAGATAATTCCTCATTTAAAACCCACTGAAGCTTAAATTTTGCAGTTTGAATAGAAATAACTTTTAGATTTTAAGAACATGATAAGTTATACTTTAATCTAAATGTCTTTTTTAAATCTCACATTTGTATACATAAAATGAGGAAAATAACTCTGTAAGAAATTGCAAATTTGTGATTCATCAACCTCATTTGACTGAGATCTGCATTTTTAATGTGAATTACGCTGTGATAATGCTTCTTTACTAGCGTTTTTCCCCTTATGTGGTTTTAAATCTACAGAAGTCCTTATCTCTAATTTAAGACTTGATTGTGAGCTGATCTGGGTATGTTTATAGAGTTAGGGGTTACATTACTTGAAGCAAGAGTGGTCTTCTCAAGCTATTCATAACACTAAGTGGCCATTCCACTCCATCATTGGGTTTGGACATTCATCATTAATATAGGTGTGACATCATGAAATTACGAGCGTGTGCAGTTATTGCTCCTGTGATTGTGTATTATGTTGCAATCATTCAGTGTGCTTGAGTGCTTGAACTCTTTCTAATGGCCTGACTGTAAAATCAGCTGGAGCTCCTTGACATTCTGTGCAAGCTTTTGGTTTCCTTTCAGTTTATTTTAGGTGAACAAAAAACAGAAATTTCAATTAATTACATGGTGTTTCGGGCATTTCATATTTATGAATTGCTACAACAGCCCTAATTTTTTGTTTTTGTCTCAAAACCTTATGAGCAGCCAACTTCGCTTGTTTAAACATAGGTTTGTTCATGATACAAAATTGTATTAATTATAAATAGACATAATTATGAGGTATCTCATTTTAACCAATATTTGAGGCAGCATTGCAAATATTTGCCAGAGATCAGGTGCATAATGCAATGTCACAAGTCTAATGAAGTGGTGGCAGATAAGGAAAATGTTGACTTAAAAATTTAACTTTACAGTTTTAAGCATTAATAGGTCCAAAAATTATATATTTCGACCAATATGCATGTGTGCTTTGTATTTGTATTAAACCACATGCAAACATCACAATCAGCTGAGAGTCTCTTGTGCGGTTCATTTGAGGTAAACGGATTGTGTGGCATATTAGAAGCTGTTAACCACTGTTAACAAGCCTGTTGCCTTCGAATCTCAAATCAAATCAGTCTCAAGTCTTACCTAGGAGATTTAATTTTGTTTTAATAATGTGGACAGTTCTATATATAGGCATTACACAGCGAGTCAGCTCGATAGGTTTTGAGACAGAGCATTTAACTACTGGAATTTTACAGAATGTATATATGAGGAGGATTTTGTCATTGTAAAGTAAATATACAGTATATGTACAAAAGTCAGATGAGTGTAGTATTAATAAAGTATACAGGGGAGAAAAGTTATGCTTTTCAAAGGGACCATCTTACACACCTTTGTTTTTGTAATTTGCTTTTTTTCCATGCAAAAATCATGCGGCCTATTTGTTGATGTAAGTGACTCAAACTCCATGGTTTGCTATTGTGTTTAACCAAAAAAGAGCCAAGAGCTATTCGAGCTGGTTTTATTTTAGTTATGCTTTATGATCTAAATAATTATGTTAGCCAAATATTCATGTTAGGCATTTGAATAGGTTATCAAAGTATTTTAGCATATTTAAAATATAAAGCAAATTGTAAAAATATTTGTTTAAGAATAAAATACATAGAAAATATATATTTGTTTAATAGACAAGTTAAAATTATGTTGAATTCAGGAATCGTGTTCGTTTGTGTAAATATGTATGTATTTCTTCCTAATTCTTGTTTTTCTCACCCTTTCTCCTTTCTCATCCCAGGAGGTGAACTAGTGTTGCCCATAATTACAGTGGACACCCAAGACACCCTTCCCATGGCCACTCGTTACCCCGCTATCCCCGCCCCTCCCACCTCCCTGACCCCTCTCCAGACCACTAAAGAGTCCCTCATTCTGTCCGACCCCCGCCCACCATGCCCTCCAGACCAGGAGGACTGTGGCGACCCCATGGAGGTGTCGGCCTTCGGCTCCGGAGAAATGACGGAGTCCGATGACGAGGACTTTTATAAAAACTCCCCCATGGTCACTGATAGGACGGTCCTACCGCCACCCCCCGCAGTGGGCAAAAGCGGTGGCCAAAGCCCTGGTGGTCACCGGCCACCGGTCCCCGCGCCCACCACACACCCCAATCAGCTCCACATCCCCGCGGGCAAAATGAACACCCGTGACCAGGTGCTTCTGCCTCCCGCCCCGTCCTCCCGTCACACCCCCGGGCTGACCTACCCACCTGACTTCCCTCATGTACCCACAGCTCACCCAACCGATCTGATGGAGAAGGGTCGTCCCGGTGCCGTGGAGGTAATCCGGGAGTCCAGCAGCACCACTGGCATGGTAGTCGGGATCGTGGCGGCCGCCGCCCTCTGCATCCTCATCCTGCTGTACGCCATGTATAAATACCGCAACCGGGATGAAGGTTCTTATCAGGTGGACCAGAGTCGTAACTCTGGCTCTGAAAGCAATGGTGCCGTAGTCAAGGAGAAGACGCCGAGCACGACCGCTGCTGTCGCCAAGACGACTACCAAGGGCAAGAAGAATAAGGACAAGGAGTATTATGTCTAAAGAATGTGTGTGAGATGAAGGGGAGAGGAGGTTAACAGGAAGTGGGCTGAGGATTTTAAAAACTTCAAATCACCTCCTCTGCATCCTCAAACATTTAAGCCACACAATCTTCTGTTTACTTCTGCGAAAGTTTTTCTCCCCTTCTGCCACAGAAAGATAAAGATGGAATAAATGTGGAGGAAGGAACCCTGATGAATAGATCCTCCTTTGCCATCTTACAAAGCCATTGTTGTATGTAATTTTATCTCCTTCATGTCTAAAGAAAATCTTCCATTACATTCCAGATGATGTAATGCTCTCTACACTCTTTGAGATTAAAAATTTATGTTTCATGTGGCCAGGATGTCCACAGGAGAGTAACAGAACACCATGGACCGAGAGAGAAATGTACATGTAGCTTTTTTTTTTTACATATGTCTCCATACACACGTTTTGGTGCTATTCCTGAGTATTTAACATAATAGAAGATCTTTTTTATAAGACATTTTACGGCCCTTGTTAAAATGGTTTACAAAGAACATAAAGTGATTTGCAGGAAAGTTATTTGCAGGAGGTAAGCAGGTGCATGTATCATATGTGTTACATTTGACACATTCTTCTGAGAAAAGAAAGTATTTGGTTAGAAATGTGGCAGAAAACATCACAGCTTGTTTCCTATTCCTACACAACAGAAATACCAGACTAGTTTCAATTCATCCACTCAGATATTCTCTGTCAGGTGTATAAATGAAGATTAAACTGTCCCTGTCATGAAACACATGAACCAAATTCTTTCTTTGTCGTTTATCTGCCATGGTTTTATAAACACGCAATTGCTTTCTTGCATATCAGCGGTTAGACAGCAAAGCCTGCTTGACAGCAGCACGACCAGAGGAAGGTTTAAAGTTGTCAGAGGATTGTTAGGCTTGTAAAGAAAAAAACTGTCTAGTGTTCATGATGTCTCTCTCTCTCTCTCTCTTTCCATGGTGCTGAAACATTGTGATCTGTTAGGCTACTAATTGTGTTCCATGCATGATGTATTCACATTCAGCTTTTGATGAGAGTTTTTGTAATATGAAATGCAAATCATAAAGTTGATAACTCTCATCTCACCTGGAGGAACCGATTCGCAACGAGAGAGCACAACCTCAGAAAGCTAGACTGTCCTGAACTGAGCATCGGCTTTCAGAGAAAAGATGTTGTACTTATGTAAATACAGGACATTGCTGAAAAATACATCAGGATACAGGTTTGTGTGTATCGTGCATACGGTATGTATGCGTGTGCGTGCGTGCGCTTGTGTGTGTGAGTATTTGTCCTTGTTTGTCCTTTGGCATGAGAAAGATATACGCAAGACTACAGTATGAGAACTCTTTCTCTTGCCCATTATATTCTCTATGGTGTGAAACTACAGCCCAATACCCATCAGAATGAGACTACAGACAGTGAAACAGGATCTGGAGAATGGAGAGGAAATCGTCTTTTGTGAACTCTATGGCATCTTCACACAGGGAACTTGTATAACTGCATTGAGATGCCAACTCACCATCCCCCAAACCTTAAAGGAAAGGAAATCCAAGACTTTGGATAAAGCAGCACAACCTTGTATCCAGACTTTTGTATCATTGAAGAGGAGGAAAAAAAATAAAAAAACAATATACTGTCTAGATATTTCTCACAACTGAAAATATGGTTTTCCTGAATTGACATTCTTTGTTATTAAAAAAGAGATTTTTGTTTAGTCCTTTCTCTTCAAATTAAAAAAAGATGTTATTTACAACAGATATTACTTCAGTTACACGAAGTGATTTTCAAATGTGAAATTCTGAAATGTTTTTTTTTTTTGGATTTAATGAATTTGGGTAAAGACGTTAAAGTAAAAGCATTACATTTATACCTCCATTTTGCATTCAAGTTATTTTCGTTACGTCATCAACAGGGCTTTTTGTTTGTGTTTTTGTTATGTTTGTTTTTTTAAATATAATTGTCATTTACATATGCTGGTCAAAGTATATTCCCGTTCTTAATGTAATTGTAAAGTGTTACTGTGACATGAAATCTAAATATGTGTACATTGACAGAGGGAAAAATACACTTGGTTCTATACTTCGTAAAGATTTGGTCAGTGTGGTCTCTTTTATTTATAAGATGATTTAAGACAGTGTGCCTGTTCATACATGAAATCTTAAAGGGATAGCTCACCCAAAAATAAAACTTATGTCTTTATTCACCCTCATGAATAAAAACCTGTGTATGACTTATTCTGCTGAGAACATATTTTGGGAAATGTCTCAGTGGTTTTACATGTCTTACAATGGATGTCAGTGGGGGCCAGTGTTCTTCAAAATATCTTCTTTTGTCTTCTGCAGAAGAAAGATAATCATACAGGTTTGGAATGACATAAGGGTGAATAAATGATCTACTTACCTTAATTTATTCTCTCATTTAATATTGAATACAAAAGGTTTCATTTATACTATCTGTATTTTGAGAGCCATGATGCCTAGTGTCTCTCCTCCCTTAAAATCATGACCTAGCCATTGTAAAAACTCCCGCTGTGGAGCCCTTGTCTTACATGGCAATTTCATCATCTGTTCTTATGTATTGATGGGTTTCTGCCCATGAATTCTCCACATACTGCTAATACAAAGAAATCTTTAGATTTTTCTCTGCTTTCACTCCTCTTAGATCTACAGTAGGTAGACAGGCATCTACACAACATTTTTCCCTATGGTCTTATAAGATCTAAGCCCTTACCCTCCTATCTACCCCTCACTGTTCTTGGAAGTTTTTTTCTTTATACCTAACTCTACACATTGTCAGCTATTTAAAGGCTGCAGCTAAGAGTATGTTTATGGAGAGTGAGTTTCTAAGTGGCAACTTAGATTTGGACAAATATTCAGACTGATGAGGCTATTTCTATAGCCAGGTTTTCAAGGGCAATGCAATGTTGATTGCATTCAAATAATGAAACCTGGCCATGACACAGTTCTATTTTGATCATTATTCCAGGTCTGTAGTAAATTTAATGTAGTAAATCCTGTTTGGCCGGTATGCAGAGAACACAATTAATTTAAATGAAGGTTTTCATTCAGGTAGTGCTGTGCCAGTGCTTCCAATTATATTCTGGCAGGCGTAAAACAAAAAATCCAATCTGCCCTTTCAAATGTGCATGCAAATTAAAAATGACAAATGCATGTTCACGTATTGTATAGGCAAATGTTAGTTACATAAATGTAGGGCATGGTCTTGTGTCTGGTGTGCAATTTTGTGGTGTCTGAGAAAAAACCAATCATTATTTTAGTGACTAACTTCTGACAGTTGCTGTCTATGTAAGGTGAAGTGGGCTGCTATAACACTGCTGCATATACTTTCAAGGTTGAATTAGTAGAAGCTTCAGATTTTGACATAAAGATCTATTCTCTGCACAGATAAGACTCAACTAACATCAAGCCAGCCGTGAGACGTGTAGATTAATAAACAGTGGAAAAGAAATCAGTGATTTTTACACACAAGACAAAAGCTTTAAGATGGCAGTCAGGGCAAGGTGAGGTACTGGTGCAGTTCACTTTAATCTGTGATTTACATCCCTGCTTCTGACATCTTAGAAAAACAATCACATTAAAAAAGATACAGTAAAAAAAACCTGTCAGCACATTTTGATGTCATTCTCCTCCACATCCTTTCACGCTCCGAGCCCTGGATTTGAGATGTGATGAATAATTTAGTGCTTGGTTCCCCTTTTCCTTTAAAGTAGATAGAACTCGAAATTTCTGCCAGTGCAGGAGTCCTGCCAGAGGAAATGCATTAAAAGCACAGCTAAAAACCTTGCCGAAATGTCATTAATATGAAAGTTTTTGATAATTGATGCATGAATCAAAACTATCCTTTGCTGGGAAGCTTTTCAATTTATGTTCCTTTGTTCAAAGAAGAGTTGTCTGGAAGAGCAGACATAGACCTAAAACACTGTGAGCAGTAATGGACAGTTATGATGCCAATGGAATAAAAATGAAGCATTAACAGACTAAACTGAAAAAGCGTGAGACTGCCATCTGCTGTCTACATCAACATAGACCTTGATATATATATATATATATATATGAATGCTATAATAGGGTCATTTCTGAACATACTGTATGAGAGCTCCAAATGACATACAAGAGTCATCAGTTTGAGGCCCACCCATAAATGACACCAGTCTTAAATAAATGTAAATAACATACAACTGAAACGGATATCATTTACAAAACGTAAAAATAACAATAACGCAAAATTGCAAAAAAATCACTATAAATATCGAGAGAATCATTTTATCTGTCTAGTTGAGCCGCATTATGACCGCATAATTTTGGTATCATTTAGAAATATTATAATCGATTAATAAAATATCATTGCTCCGATAAGAATGACGTCATTCAACCCTTTGCACATTTCAAAATCATCCGTTTTTCAGTCTGCTGCGCTTTTATATGATTAAAAGCCTTAACAAGATGTGTGGAAACATCTTTGAAAGGTATTGGAATTTATTTATTTGTGTGATTTATTTTTACGTTTGTTTGTTTGTTATGTTTACAATTAAGGAATGGCAACCTGACTAACCAATGTCAGGAGAACAAGCCTTTTATGTCGCGTAATGAATCAGTGGCTGTTCATTGAGTGACAGACGTCTACAGCCGCCAATCATATTTAAGCATTACATCTCTTCCGCCAGTTGGGTGTTACCCGCTGTAGCCAATCGCGTCGAAGCGTCAGTTCTCTTCCTGTAGGTGGGTGTTTGCTACCTGTGTGAATGAACCGATTCGACACTGGAACTTAGCGAGCTCGTTTTCTGAGCTTTTATCGCTGGAGTTGTCACACAGCGAACCCGGACTTAACGACGAAATGGCTGCTGTGGCGACCACGTAGATATATTTTGCGTTTTGTGTTTATTTTTGTGTTTTTGCTTTGATTGTACGAAGAAAACAGTCCGTGCTGTCGTTAGCCTGTGCTAACTCGCATCCAGTTTCGCTCTCCTGCGGTTTCCTGCTCTGGTTTCTGGTCAGGGATTCTCAAAGAGCCCATCGATATAAGATATTAAGCGTTGAAGGTGTTCCGTTGTGCACTAACAACCGATACTTTCGCTACAGATAATTTATGCCAAAGTCAGAGAGATCTCACTACTGTTTGTAGCATGCTAACTGTGTGGCTAGAGAGCAGGTGATGCTGAGCATATTCGTTCAAATTAAGTCGAGAAACGGTTGAAACACGATTAGGTTTATTATTGACATCATCTCTGTTTGGTTTGGTGATTGGCAGGTTGATGCAGACTCGAAATCAATAGCTCATCTTAGTGTGGGCTGTTTTAGCGATGTTGCCGTTTAAACACACGGTTTGTTTACTGCTCTAAAAATAAAGGCAGCCCTGCAACCTTTTCTTTAGTGTTTTTGGATAGTTTGGTGTAGATTTGCTTTTCTTCACTGTCTTAATTTTAGTTTAATATAATGTCAAAACGGCTTAATGCTAGCTAACACATCTATGCTAACATTAGCCTAAGTTGCTAGAAAGACTGTACTTGTTCAAAGCCAAATTCATTGAGACGTTTGTCTTCTTTATATTTATGACTGTTACTTACTGAATGTGCTCACCGTTTTTCTTCTTTAGCTGTAGTTACTGCCATACAGGAGAAGTTGAGATGATCCTCTAACTCTTTAGGCCTGGAAGTTATGGCTATAAATAGAAATAAGTAAGCCACCAGTTAATGTACATAAATCACCCAAGTCTGTTAGACACTCCAATCATTAAATTGCATATTACGAATCAAGCTGGTTTATATTTACATATCTTTTGTTTAGAAGCAGAAAAGCAGTTTACAGATTTATTGACGTTTAAAATTAAATTCTCAGGACTCTGAAGCTGTATACCATATTTTTTTATTTAGAATTACAGAGACAACAATGATCTATAGTTGTATGAAGATATGATTTAGTTGTTTAATGATCTAATGCATATCACTTGACATTTTATTATTAAATTATAGCCCCTATAAAGTTAGTTTCTGTTTTAAAACAAACATCTTATGCTTCAGAATCATTGTCAAGCCACAGATAGGTTAATAATGATCATATTCAAAATACCCTGTTGGTCTTAAGTATGTCATTAGAGCAGCTTGTTTATTTATGGAATTATGTTTGTTTGTGCTGGAAAGTTGTAACAAAACCAAACCAGACAGTTTTGATGGTTCCTCAGGATGAAAGTTTTTATGTAGCCTTTGGATCGCAGTTGTGCCAAAAACTTTTGATGATCTGCACTACAAACAGGGGTCTGCTGGAAGAACATGTGAATGATCAGTTAATATTGAAAAAACACAGACCTGAAGTCTTTCTGGATTGTCTTATTTACTGCTAATTTTTCGGCAGCCTTTCATTACAAGTCCAAGAAAGTCCATCCTGTGGGTTCCAATGGAAGAACCACTATAGAAACATTGCCAAGAGAACGTTGAGGACTCAGAGCATCACAGGCCTGGGCTTTCTCACTCAAAAACGACAAGATGGGCTCTCAGGCTCTTCAGATATTGCGTCAGGGAGTTTGGGCCTCTTTGACTGGAGGATGGTACGTGGACCCTCATCAGAGTACCTTCTCAAACTGCTTTCACCTCTACCTCTGGATATTCCTCTTAGCCTTCCCTTTTCTTCTGTATATGGTGAGTCCCTTTAAATCTTAATTTCCCCAAGTACAGTATACTTTTATTTTATGAGCGTTTAATGTGCAGCATGTTTCTGGAAAAAAATGTTTTTAGATGTAGATGTACTGTATTACAAGCTGTTGTGCAGTTTTAGTCTGTTAATGTTGAATAATATTTCTTAATACCTGCAGATATTCAGCTTTTCTCTGTTCAAAGATTTTTAGAAGTTGCTGCAGCTTCATTTTAAAAGGAAAAACATTTCATCACATCGTCAGAGTAACAACTTTCATCTTGAAAAGTATTTCTTCTAAAATAGTTGTAATGATAGACAGACCAGATTATTCTTAAAAATGAAATGGAGCTCCAAATATTTAAGATGGGCTTTCATAGTAGTAGTGTCAGTTCAAGAAAATTGTCTGTTAATATTTGTAAATGATATTATTACACTGCTCTTACAAGTACAAAAAATGACCTTTTATAGAAAAAGAAAAAAGAAAATCAGTTCAGGAATACATTCCTTTGCATTCATAGGTTTCTCTGTGTGCCAGCAAGTTAAAGATAAAGCAAAGCATGCAGACAAACATGAAATATTACTATGCCAAAAGTTATACTTGTTTTGTCTTCAGATGACATGGTGCACATGTTATCATGGTTTATTTATTAAAATGAATTTGATTATACATAGGTACAGATTGTGTATCTTTAACAAAATGCAACTCTTTATTGTTTAAGACGTATTAATAATCAGGTTGAACTTAGCAAGCATATTAAATCAGATTTATTGCAAAAGTCCTTAGTGGTCTACATCGCAAGCCTTGTTTTTAAGATTATGCATAAAATGAAATGTAGTACAACCTCACTGAAGTAAACCTACTTTCCTCAGGCCCTCCCTCCCAGTTTAGTAGTTGCTGGTGCGTATTGCGCTGTCATAGCAGCCTTCTTCACAGCCATAAAAGCAGTGAACTTCCGACTGCATGCCATGTTTGATCTGGGTGAGATTGTGGAGAAAAGGCAGGCCTCGTTCACCACAGACCCCCAGAGAGTGGAAGAAGGGGAAGAAGGCTCTGGAGCTCACGACGGAAGCCAACACAGGTACAGGAACCTTTGTGTACGCAAAATGCATTTTCAGACTCATGTCTGGTGCTCAAGTCAGCAAGTTTTCTCTAAGACAGACGGTCTTTGGGGATTTGTGGTTGGTGAACAGCTGTTGATGGTGTTGAGTTGTCACTCTGTTGTAGTCAGTCTTTAGCTCACATCAGCATGATTGTGCCCACAGAGACAGCGGCGTCGGCGTGGAAATGACGGTGTTCCGAAAGGTGAACTCCACCCCTCCTGTGCGCTGCAGTTCCCAGCACTCCCTGTTTGGATTAAACCAGGTGTCGGTGAGGATATTGCAAACACCAAACATCACGTGTGTTTAGTTATTATTCTTTTTCACTCTAGGAATTTCCTCTTACTCTTTCTTTTCCGTTGCCCAGGAATTTTTACCACAGCTTGAAGACCCGGGAGGCTTAAAGGGTACATAGTTTTGTTTTGGTTTTTGGTAACTGTATGTGTTCAAACCCATGGTTATTTTGAATGATGTAATGCTGCATTTTTCAAAATATTTTCTCTAATGTTTCTGTGATCATTTTCCTATATTACAGATATTAAAGAGCTCATGCAAGAGCAAGGCAGTAACAACGTGATAGTGACCTCTGCACATAGAGACGTCCTTCGACACAGCTCTCAGGACAACACTAGTAAGAACATTCCCTTTGCTGCTTAAGACAATCAGAAGTTACACTATTCACTATTTCTTAACAATCTAGGAGGTCACTGTCTGTCTGTATTGAAAATTTTATTTGTTATTCAACTGTTATTATCTATGGTTTGTATCTCCTTGAAATACTGAAGGTTGGTGTGAGTTAAAAAATTGTAATATATTTATAAATATTTTAAATTGAACAGGGAAATTTGAGAATGGATTGAAGGCTTAATGGATTTATAACTTAATAAAAGCAAATGAATTAGCTCTGTTTTTTCTGTTCTATTATGTTATGGTAATCCCTATTATACTTAATAGTAAGTGCTTTTTATCTCTGCAGGTATGGTGCCAGCCTGCCTGGCTGGGGATTACAGAGGACCAGTTGGAGTTAATTTAATGTCTGCAGGTTTTGCTAACCTTCACCCACACTGTCCCTCCATTCCCCCCTCCCCCTCAAGCCAAGAAGATGGAGATGAGAGAGAGCAAGTGGAGAACGGAGATGTGGAGCAGCTGTCTCCACAGAGCCCTGACGGGGAAGGGATCGGTGGCTACTCCCCTCTCGGACCCTCGGCCGAGTCTGAGAGCCTGGGAGATGCTCCTCTAAGCCCTCTCATTAAAAGTAGCCTTAGCGAAGAGCTAAGTGAGAACTTGCTGGGTTTGGGCCTTGACCCTGTCACTTTCGCCCCTGGTGCCAAGCACCCAGGCAGTCGCACAGGGGTAGCCCTGGCTGCTGGCTCCACCGACAGCTGCTTCAGTGGAGGAGGAGCAGCCACAGACAGAGAGACTTTAAGTACGGTCAGTAGCTACCGTAGCGAGAAAACTGACTCCACCCAGCTGGAGAGCCCCTCACTGGGCCAGGTGCATCAACATGTGCCTAATGCTCCTTCCACAGCTTTGCCTCAGGGTAAAGGCCCTTTTCAGCAGCCGGGAGATGTGCTGCAGGGGGGCAGCGACACGGACGACTTGTCAGACAGCGTGTTGCTGCGTTCTCCCTCCAAAGAGCTCTCCTCTGGGCAGGTCCTGGACAGAACTCTGGTGGAAGGAGAAGACCTTCCCCCTTTGCTTACGGACTTTCCGCACCCCACCTTGCAGGACTCATCACCGTCTAGCAGCGGACCCTCTGAGACGTGCGATTTTGACGGTGGTATCCCCATACCCCCTCTTCCTCCACCGCGCCAGGCCAGTTCTGTACCTTCAGGGTTGGCGCTGGGCTTGGTCTGTTCAGAACCAGCTTTGCCTGTCTCTGCTCCATCCTACCTCCTAGCAGAACCACCATCTCTGCAAGCGCAACAGCAGGTGGTGCGTCCTAAGGATCTGAAGCTGTTATGTGCGGGTGGCAGTGTGGGACACCGTCCTGGCCGCAGGAAAGCTCCCCGTAAACGAGGCACTGCTGGCAGTAGCAGTTTTGACTGTGGCTCCTATCGACGGCACCACAACCGTAGCCAACACAGAGATTACATCCCCGTTCGCAGTCGGCTGGGTGCCAAAGCCTACAGTGAGAGCTTGTTCGAGGACTCCACTGATGAAGACGACGGTAGCGACATGAGTGCCGGTTCTAGCCTGGGCTCTCAACGACGCTTCAGTTCAGACGATGAAGATGATGATGAAGATGACGATTCAAGCTCCTCTACCTCTTGCTACTCACCCGATCTGGCCAAAGCTGGCATTGCTTCCCAACCGGGCCCAGTCCCCCAGCTACCTAGCCCTACGGAGGGGGAGGAGCCTGATACCATAGGTCCCTCCCATTCTCGCAGTGCTCAGCGCTCAGCCAGCACAGCCAGTGCCAAGACTCATGCCAGAGTGCTCAGTATGGATGGGGCTGGTGGAAGTTCAAACAACACCGGGACGCTTGCCTCTACTATGATACCTTTACCACCTTCCTCAGTTCCTGCCCCACGTCCGCTAACCATCTCTAAATCAGACCTTGAGGCTCGGACACTGCACTCAGAGGGCTTCTCCAGGGCCCACCACAGACTAGACTCCCTTGGGGGCTCCTGGGCTGGGAATCAGACAGGATGGAGAGCAGGAGAGCTGCTGGAAGAGGGAGCAGTAGGAGGAGGTAAGAACCACTTAAGTCATAATTTTACTGCTTTTGTCTTTAAGAACACCACATTTCTTAGATATAAGGATAGTTTAGAGCTATGCATAATTTGGGACACAACATGAGATATTCTTCTGGTAAACTTGATTTTAAAAACTTATCTTGCTTAATACTGTCCATGCAATTCCAAATCTAGGTTACTGTAGCAAGGAACTGAATATGTTAACATAATATCTGAAGCATAATTGGTGACCTCTGACATTTTTTAAAATAGATTGCAAAAGCTCACCAGTTCTGTCAAACTTTAATTTATTTGGGTTTTTGGGTGTTATTTTGCTACTTCACTAACTTGTCATTTCAGCTTTAGAGCATTTTTAATGCCAAAACTAACTTTGTTGCTCATCCAGCCCCAGAGGATGCCAGTAAACGGGACTCTGTGAGCAGTGTAAAGAGGACACAGGCCATTCGGAGGCGACATAATGCCGGTAGTAACCCCACGCCACCGCCTTCTGCCATGGGTTCTCCTCCTAGTCTTCAGGACCTCCAGAGAGTCCGCACATCCTCTCATTCTCGAACACGAACGCTCCCCTCCGCCCTGCACTTCGCCGCCTCCTCCCTGCTTCTTCTGCCTCGCAGTGGCGTTCACGAGGCCTCCACCTTCGACGACACCTCTGAGGGGGCTGTGCACTACTTTTTTGACGAAAGCGGTAAAGAATTGTTTGTGCTGTGAAGCTTTAACCATTATTTGTCTTTTATACTTGTTACACTTACATGTTCTTGAGGTTTTGACATTGTTGCAGCTTCTTTTTCCTTTTTAGGAGTAAAGAGATCTTATACTTTTGGACCTGCAGGTGGAGGATATGAGGACCCAGTGCAGTAAGTTTTAAAACTAATACCTAAGGCTATTTACATGCTCACATATTAGTTTAACTGTAATTGGAATATTGGCAGTGTATTTTAGATGCAGGCTGTTATGCTAAAGCTCTTAGGAAAAGACATTTCGGGAGAGAAAGTGAGAATTTTTTTTACAGACATTAAAGAAAAGTCATGGCCTACATTTGTAAGAGTCTTATGACCTAAATATTGCAAACTGTGTGCTATTAAAAGTGCTTTAATGAGGATTGAAAGAATTAAATGGCAAAAGAAAGCATCCCTAGTAATTCCAGAGGGACATGGCAGAAAGAATATGCATGATATTTTTTTTATAATAATTGAGAATTATGTAAATATCGAAAAGGCTTAACTAGATTATTTAATTTCTTAACCAGTAAGTGATGTGCATGTAAACGTTTCCATTGTGATGATGTTAGACAGTCTCCCGCTGGATCTATATTTGACCCATCTGTCTTTATTATTGGCTTAGGGAGCGTGAGCGACAGTCACAGTCCTCCAGCTTCACCTCCACTGATGTCCAGGAGGTGGCGCCGGTGCTATCCATTCTACAGCCCAGACCGGTGGTCCTTCAGGGCATGCAGGTCCGCAGGGTGCCTCTGGATATGCCAGAGGTTAGGCTCAACCTTTACGCTCATGTTAATAATTGCTCAATCTCATTTCCCAGTTTGCCTTTGTTGATATCACCTCTTTTTGTAGTTTGACCTAGATCATGAGTCCCCACATGAATCCCAGGAGAACACACTGATGATCGAGGAAAAGGCCAAACCTAAACAGTATTACCGCTTCTGGGTGCTGCCGGGGAAGTGGCTACGAGTTCGCTACGATAGGCTAGCATTGCTAGCGTTACTGGACAGGTGAGATGTTTTCAAGCTGTCGTAAATCTACAGAATGTCACATGGCAGGTTATGAACCTGATGAGTTCCATTCTGGTATGTTTTCAATGGTAACCCTTGTGACTGCCGCAGGAACCGGCGCGTGGGGGAGAACGTGTTTGCAGTAGTGTTGGCCAGCTTAGTGGCATTTCTTGGCTTCCTGCTGCTTCTCCAGGGCTTCTTTAGGGACATCTGGGTCTTCCAGTTCTGCCTGGTCATTGCCAGCTGTCAGTACTCTTTACTGAAGGTCAGTGTGAGACCTTCTACAAAACTAAACCAGAAAGTCATCCTCTCACCGTATGATGTAATGTACAGGTGTATTGCACAATACCTGGAAAAAAGTCAAAGATCTGATCAAGAATTATCATCATACCCATCCAAAATATTTAGTTTTTTGTAATTGTGGTTATTTTTTGCTCTTGATTTTTCAGAGTGTGCAGCCTGATGCAGCATCTCCAATGCATGTGAGTATTACAGCTGTGTGTGTCAACCTTCACTTTGCTTATTTAGTCAACACAGAAATTTATGAAGTATGATCTATATTTCAGGGTCATAACTGGATCATAGTGTACAGCAGACCGGTGTATTTCTGCCTGTGTTGTGTTCTGATCTGGCTGTTTGACCTGGTCGGTCACTCGGACAGTTTGCTGCCTTTCACCCTTTATGGGGTCACCTTCTTCTCTGCCCACTTCCTGCTTTGCGCTAGAGACATGCTTATAGGTCTGTCCACTGTTTCTCAAAGCCAATGTTAATAGAAGTAAATGTATAATGTATTTGTTTTGTTGCCATCATGATGTGATTGTTCATCTTTGTTGTCCACAGTGTTCACCCTTTGCTTTCCAGTCATCTTCCTGTTTGGGCTTCTACCTCAGGTCAACACTTTCCTTATGTGTTTGCTGGAACAGGTGGACATGCACATTTTTGGTGGAACTGGTGAGAGATGTCAACGAATATATTTTTATATCGTGACTGTGATGTTCGTATAGCTGAAAGAGTTGAATAGCCCTGTTGTAGAGTCCTAGCTTTGTTTTCCCTGTACAATAAAAGCGTTCTCACAGAACGTCTAGTCACATTTATCAACTATATGTGTGTGTTTCAGCCACCACAAGCCCCCTGTCATCAGTCTACAGTCTCTTTCGCAGTGTGTTGGTTGCAGCTCTAGTTTATGGATTTTGCCTTGGTGCCATCAATGTAAGTGTGACATTGTTTGTCTCTGTGTAAACCATCTCTTTAACACTGTTCCCTTTTGCTCATTATTTGTGTGTATATGTGTGTGTAGGCTCCATGGGGAGAGGCTCATGTGCCGGTGCTCTTCTCTGTGTTCTGCGGTCTCCTTCTAGCGTTGTCCTATCATCTGAGCAGGCAGAGCAGTGACCCCACCATCCTCTGGTCGGCATCACGGTTGTTACTTCTACCCCGTTACATACAGTCGATTTCCGTCTAAATTGTTCTAACATGTCCGCGCTGCCCTCTGACAGGTCTCTGGTCCGATCCAAGTTTTTCCCAGAGCTGGAGAGCCGAACGCCAGAGGAGCCTCCATTAGAGATTAAAGACCCCCTTCCAGAAAAACTGCGCAACTCTGTGGTAAAATGCACTTTTGTGTTTAGCTTTTGCTTAGGAAGTGTTTTGTTGGTTTTGAAAACCTGCCTTAAATTTGTATTTCTGCAGAAAGAGACTCTTCATTCAGATCTGGTCATGTGTCCTCTCATGGCCATCATCACCTTTGCCATCAGTGCCAGTACGGTTTTTATTGCTCTGCAGGTCAGTTGGTGATCCGTTGTATTGAAAAACCTTAAAGATAGTTTTTGTTATCATTTTCTAAAGCATTGCTTTGATCTCTCTCAGCCTGCTCTCAGTTTCGTCCTGTACATACTGGCTGGGGTGGTGGGTTTCTTCACGCACTACCTCCTGCCTCAACTGCGCAAACAGCTGCCCTGGTTCTGCCTGGCCCACCCTGTGCTGCGTTCTCGAGAGTACAGCCAGTTTGAGGTTCGAGGTGAGTAGACAAACCCACACGCATAACTGTACAGTCTGAGCGAATCCGACGGACTGATTTCTCTCTCTGTCTCAGATGCCGCTCAGCTGATGTGGTTTGAGAAGCTGTATGCGTGGCTGCAATGTGTGGAGAAGTATTTCATTTACCCGGCTGTAGTGCTCAACTCCCTGACCACCGAAGCTCACACTGTCAGCCAAAACCCGGATAAACCTGGCGCCTAGTAAGAACATTCACATCGGTTAAATCCTGAAGACTTGATCTCTGTGTACACAGTGGAAAACCTGAATACCAGGGGATTTTAAAATAATGTTTTTCCAAGCCGTGGTGGAAAAGTCTCAGAAATAATTACTGTATTTATAGTCATGACATTTGTTTCTAGAAATCAGATGATGGACTGTTCCTCTCTTTCTTTAGTGGTCGTGCTCTGTTCATCTCAGTGGCTGGAATGAAGCTGCTTCGTTCGTCATTCTGTGTTCCGTCTCATCAGTATGTCACGCTGTGCTTTACTGCACTCTTCTTTCAATTCGACTACCCTCGCTTTTCCCAGACCTTCCTCCTCGACTACTACTGCATGTCCATCCTCTTCAGCAAGGTTTGAGAACACAACCACATGTCCCAGAAACATTTATTTAGCTTGTATTAAACATTGAAATGAAATTTTAATAGTGAATTAAAGTTGGATTTGTGAAACGGAAGCTGAAACTAATATTTTCTCGTCTCTCCTGTGTCTGAGAGCAGCTGTGGGATCTGCTGTATAAACTCCGCTTCGTGTTGACCTACATTGCACCTTGGCAGATCACGTGGGGTTCTGCTTTCCACGCCTTCGCTCAGCCCTTCGCCGTTCCCCGTATCCTTTACCCACCGTTACTCTCGTGCTCCTTTACACGATATTCACACTTACGTCTTCTCTCACATTGTAGTATTTGGTTGTGGACTGAGCTATATTTATGACATCAACAAGAGAATGCGTGCAGCAGATGTTTATTGACTCAGCAGGTAAAGGTACTTAAAAATAGAAATGGTTATTTGCTTTAGCTTTTTTGCAGTTTGTGTTTTTGGTTTTACTTGCAACACGCACAAAACGGCACTCGCATCTGTCCGCACAGATGCACTGCAAGAGATGGCCCCGCTAAAGGCCATTTCTGCAGGGGACGAGTAGTCATGAATATGCATTAGGACATAGTGGGCAATTTATGCAGTTTATGCAAATTAGGCCTGATTGCTGTCATACTAATCGCAGGTTCTGCACCAGACCCCTGTTTTGCACAGTTCCTTAAAAAACGTTTCCTCATTTAACACATACATCAAACCGACTGAAGGCATTTGTGCACTTTGTCGGTAACGTGTTCGAATCTGACCCGTTTTTTAAAGGTCACTTGTTCCCTTAACTCAGTTATGCTCACAGACTCGGCAATGCTGTTTGTGCAAGCTGTCTTTTCAGCTCTGTTTTCTACTCCTCTCAACCCTGTGCTGGGCAGTGCTGTCTTTGTCACCTCCTACACCCGCCCTGTAAAGTTCTGGGAGCGAGACTACAAGTAAGTCCCGAGCAGATGTCGGCTCCATTGTTTGTTTTGCCAGTTTAGACGAGACCAGATTTGAATCATTGAATTTCGTTTTCTTTCAGCACTAAACGTGTGGATCACTCTAATACACGTCTGGCCACACAGCTTGACCGTAACCCTGGTTTGTGAACTTCATTATGTCCAACTAATACAATATTTACTGTTAATATAATTGCCAGTCTATCCAACTGCGTTTTTTCCCTCCTCTCTCTTGAATAGGTGCTGATGACAACAACTTGAACTCTATCTTCTATGAACATCTGACTCGTTCCCTGCAGCACTCGCTGTGCGGGGACCTTCTGTTGGGCCGCTGGGGTAACTACAGCACGGGAGACTGCTTCATCCTGGCCTCAGACTACCTCAATGCTCTCGTACACATCATTGAGATTGGCAACGGCCTCGTCACTTTCCAGCTCAGAGGCCTGGAGTTCAGAGGTGAGATTGTCTTATCTGTTATTTTGCGCTTTGAAGCCAAACCCATATATTTGATATAAAAAGCATGCACTACAGGATATTGAAACAAAACTTTCTCACTAGTAGAAAATATACTGTGAGCAATTGTTTTTTCTGGTTCAGAGGCTAGGTTGATTTTAGTAAATGTTTCTATGGTGAAAAACTTGTTTATATCTTTTATGCTTTTAAGGAGTGTAACAATATATTGATCTTTTGCATATAGCAAAACAAAATAATTTTGTATCATAGTCCTGGTGATTGTTTAAAGATATAATTCTTAACACTTTATTTAGGTTTAATAAAAAAAAATGTACATTTTATTTTTTATTCACAGCCTTATTTGATTTGTATTAATTTATATGCAGAAGGTGTAGTTAAAAGTGTTGTCAATTCTTTAACAAAATAATGTTTTTGAAAAAATTAAATTTAGCAAATAAATCCATTTTATCCATTTTGTTCAAAAATATAGTGATACTGTTGTGAACCCAGTATCATGAATCAACTCAAATCATGAGCTGAATGTACCGTTACAACCATAATGCTTTTCAATTGTTTTATCACCGTTTCACCATCTATTCTTTCATTTTTAAATAATCGTTTGTTTTTTCAGGAACGTACTGTCAGCAGAGGGAGGTGGAAGCCATCACTGAAGGGGTGGAGGAAGATGAAGGCTGTTGCTGCTGTGAGCCGGGTCATCTTCCTCACATGCTGTCCTTTAACGCTGCTTTTGGTCAGCGCTGGTTGGCCTGGGAGGTGGCCGCCACTAAATATGTACTGGAGGGCTACAGCATCAGTGATAACAACGCAGCGTCAATGCTTCAAGTGTTTGACCTGCGCAAGATTCTCATCACGTACTACGTCAAGGTACATTCCTCTTTAAAACTTCATTTAGAACCCATGACCTTGACAGAAAATCAAAGTGTTTTTTTATCGCAGAGTATCATCTACTACGTCAGCCGCTCACCCAAACTGGAAGAGTGGTTGGCCAACGAGTCTGTGCAGGATTCATTGCGGCCCTGTCTCAGTCCGTCCTACGTGGACAGTGACCCCACCTTTAACCTGAATATAGATGAAGACTACGACCACCGTGCTTCCGGCATCACCCCCTCTTCTTTCTGTCTGGTGTACCTAGAGTGGATCAAATACTGTAACAGTCGCCGGCAAACGGTCTGATTACTGATTCTCTGTATGTTAGTTATGCGATTTGGTCTAATAAGAAACTGGTATAAGTGTTGTTGTGTTTCTCTTCTCTTCTGTAGCCGGTCGAGAGCGAGAAAGATTCTCCTCTGGTTACACTGTGTTTTGGATTGTGCATTCTGGGCCGTCGAGCTCTGGGAACTGCCTCCCACAGCATGTCTGCAAGGTAAGATTGCTTTTTGATTCATACAATCTTATTTTAATAAACATTTTCAGTATGTTTGGTCAGTTTTTTCAGATGAGAATAGCAACACATTTTGTACTCATTTTAAATTTCAACCTTGGAATTCTTTTCAACCTTGTAAATGGAAATGGCAAACAAAATCCCACCTAAACTTCCTGTTTTAACACTATTAAGAAAACACCATTCTAGTGACATTTTGTTATTGATAATCTGTGTCATTGTCTCTCTTAGTTTGGAGCCATTTCTCTACGGCCTTCACGCTTTGTTTAAGGGCGACTTTCGCATCACGTCTCCCAGAGACGAGTGGGTTTTTGCAGACATGGACCTGCTGAACCGGGTGGTAGCTCCAGGCATACGGATGTCCCTCAAACTGCACCAGGTACAGCTAAACTATTCTGACATTGCCTTTAAAGTCCGATTTCTAAGCTAGTGCAGGAATGTTTTCATTTACGATCCAGGCAAAAAATAAGTGTTTCTGATTGGTCGATTACAGCATTGTAGTGTCAAGTATTTGTATATTTTGACCACTAGACTTCAGTATTAACTGTACCTGTGTTATGTTTCTCATATCAGTCAGTGTGACGAGAGAAACCACTGACTATGCTGAGTATGCATTTACTGTCTGCCCTACCTCTCATATCCACCCCATCTGTCCTCTGCAGGATCATTTCACATCTCCTGATGAATATGAGGACCCAGTGGTGCTGTATGATGCCATCACAGCTAATGAGGAGAAGATGCTCATCTCTCACGAGGGTGACCCTGTTTGGCGCAGCGCCATCCTGGCAAACATGCCGTCTCTGCTGGCTCTCCGCCACGTCATGGACGACGGCAGTGACGAATACAAGATCATCATGCTCAACAAACGCTTCCTCAGCTTCAGAGTTATCAAGGTGCTTCACACAATTACAGCCAATCTTATCAGCTGCTGGCATGATCATTATCACAGCAGCTGCTCTCGGTTGCTTCTGTTACTCTTGTGACTACCAGCCTGATGTGTGGTCTGTATTGCGGTATCTTTAACTAGTTTCACTGCCGTTTTCTTCAGGTGAACAGAGAGTGTGTGCGCGGGCTTTGGGCCGGGCAGCAGCAGGAGCTGGTCTTCCTGCGGAACCGGAACCCTGAGCGTGGCAGCATCCAGAACGCAAAGCAAGCCCTGAGGAACATGATTAACTCATCCTGTGATCAGCCTATCGGATACCCCATCTACGTGTCCCCCCTCACCACCTCCTACGCCGGGGCCCATGCTCAACTGCGCTCAGTTTGGGGAGGTCCCATCAGCCCCCACAACATTTACACATGGTTCATCAGCAGCTGGGACAGGTCAGATCATGATAAAGCTGCTTATAATTCTCTCTAAAAATGTTGTTTTAATAAGTTAGGCCTAATAGAAATGTTGTATTTTGTGTGTGACATATATCATATATGTTCTCTGCTCTCTTCAGACTCCAGAAGGGTTGTGGTGCCGGTTGTAACAGCGGAGGTAACATTGAGGATTCAGACTGTGGTGGTGGGTCTACCTCCATCAGTAACAACCCTGCAATTCATCCTCCCCAAAGCACAGCACCCAGCTTCCCTCAGTCCCATCCTACCACTGTACAGCCCTCAACAGGTACGACACGTGCTGCTTAAGTACCGCTGCTAATGTCTTACGGTAAAGTCCACCTGCATTAGAATCTTTCTTTTCTTTCTAAAGGCTCTGACAACCCAGTTGGACCTTCCTGGCATTTGCATTCCCAGCCCCTCCCACTTGCCCTGCTCAGCCAATCAGAGGGCAGGATGGATGCAAGCCTGGTTAGCTCCTTGCACCGCACTACTTCAATCCATGGACTTATGGGGCAAAACCTGTCTAGTTCCCAGCTGTCTTTCAGTGGCTCAGTGGCTCTACCGCCCGCAGACCGCTTCTGCCCCAGTAGTCTGCAGGACAGCCACAGGACATCTCAGAGGGGTATGAGTCTGGGTCAGGGCAGCGGGCTGCCCTATGAAGCCCTGTATAGCAAATGGAGTCTGTCCGGGAGGAAGGGATTTAACGGACCTGCTGCAGTGGAGGGAGACGTCTTAGCATCACAAAGTGTACGCACACAGGTTAGGACTCATGCTTGCACCATATTTTACATAATTTTAAATCATGAATGAATGTATGGACTGGACTTGTTGGACTAGTCTAATTGTCGTCTTTTTACTTTCACTTTCTCAAGCCTTCACAGCCCTCCCTGCCTGTCCTACCCTCTGATGTCAGCCCCACACTGGATCCAATGGGAGCTGCCGTACCTTCAGAGACCACGCCCCTTACGCCAGACCCGCTCAGTTCACGGGACGAGTCAACAGAGCTGCCTTTACTTGAGCATCTCCGCTGAGCCTGCACAGAGACTAACCTATGTTCGTCCCAGCCGCTCAGCTGGAAGGGGTTTCCCAGTACTGAATCAAGCTGACCATCTCATCCCTCTTTAGCATTACTGCATCTTCCGTTTTACGTATATTCAGATGTTACGATTCTACTCTGGTAAGGTCTCGTTGGATCAAACTCCCCTTTAAGCGTCTCCCACCAGAATGGAAAAAGTAGCCAGGTTAATGGATTCTTATTGTATTTTGTTGGGTCATTGAAATGAATGCAAAACCTGTACATCCACCAGCAGTATCAAAAAAGGGAAATCTCCTGCTTTCTGTAGCAGCCTTCACCCAATTCATCCAAGCTTTTTTCTTTCCCCTGAAGTCCACATGTTGCATGTTCAGTCGACTGCTAAGGATTTTTTGTATTTTTCTGAGCAAAGCGCAGAGCTCTTCTTTCAGGTCCTCAGTTTGAGCCTTCAGTTCATAGCTCACACATTCTAGAGTTCAGTATCGACAATCCGTCAGATGTCACGCAATCACAGTTTTTCCCTGTGCAGGCAGGTGGTGTTCCCTCCATTTAGTTTTGGAGAAACTTTGAGAGCAGAAATGTGTAAGACCACAAACACGCCTTACAAGGGGAGATTTTTCTTTATCTTTTGCTTGGATAAGGGTATTTTTATTTACTTCTTCATACATCACAAAAATCACAACCTTCTTTGGCCTCCCATTGGGTCTCCTGCTTTTATGCGTCTGCAGTTTGTCTCCCTCTACTGCAATACTACTGCTACTGCACCAACCCTTCTACTACTAATAGAACTAACCAAACTACTGCTCCTTTTGACTTTAAGCTCCAGCGTTTTAGTTGGAAACTTGGTGGGGAGAAACAACAACAATAAACCGATTATAAGGACAAAGAAAATATTTATTTGATTGCTGATCTGAACTGATTTGGACGAGTACTGAGATGATGCTCTGATTTCAGCTGTAACCTCTGCCCCTCTGTCTTTTTTTTTAATGCACTCGAAGAGACAACATTTGTCACCTGCCTGTTCTCGTCTCATTGTGTGTGTAATACAACTGGAAGTTTGATGTCATTCTTGTGTCATATATCTGCTGTTCTTGAATGGGTGGAAGATGCTCGGGCTGCCTGCTGTGGAACGCATGGCACTTACTGCCTCTACAACAACAAACATATCAAATCTTTGCAGTCGAATTATGTATGACTGACATCATGCCTGGAATATATAGAGGAGTTTGAGTTGTCCCATGAGCCGATTTCAGATTCAAAGCTATTAAACTTGTCTAAATGCAGTTTTCTAGTGTAAATGATTGCCGTGGCCTGGCTGTGCTTCTATGTTGGATGATTTGTTTGGATATGTAGGGGATCGCCATGGGAAAATGGTGCCTTATAATAAGACAGACAGGATCCGGGTGAAAAGGATGTCGTTTCACGTTTCACATTTTGTTAGACCCATAATGCTAATGTTATTCTGCCTGATATGTTTTTTGTTTATCTGATCAAAGTTTCTGTGCTTCAGTCAATAATTCTCACTTATACTCACTTAAACCATCGCATAGCACACCGCTGCATTTGTCTTTCTCTCCATCACATACAGGCTGATATCACAAGTCATTTGAACACTACACCAAAAGTCTGTTTGCAGTTCATTTAGCTTGGTCTGTTCTCAATCACACACTCTGTATCACAGGTCTCTTTTAGTCTGCCAAGCAAACTTGGGTCATTAATGGCCTTTTCCAGTGGACTTGAACAGCTTTTGAGCGCTTTGGCTTGAGTCAGGGTTGGGCAGAGGCTAATCGACTTCTTTCTCTCTTCCCATCAGAACCATTTCTCTGGGTTCCTTACATTTTACATTAAGGGTGGCGTTTCCAAAGCAACAGAGAGTACTTCTCTTAGTGGGAGAAAGCACAAGTTACTGGATAGTCTTGGGTGTCGGTGATAAAAGGGATCTAATCAATCTCTGCCATATATGTACAGCATGTTTTGTATATAAATATATTTAAATATATATAAATATATATAAATCTATTTTATTATTATTGGATTTCTGGTTATTTTTCAATGGAAGTCACTACTTTGAGTCTTAGGGGAGCCATGCTTCATTGTCTCTGTGCTTGTGGAGGGCTCTGATTCTCTCTCAGCATTGAATCATGAAGCTTGGGGAATGAATCAGTTAATACTGCTTTTGCACAACTATTGTAAAATAGTACACCATCCTGTATTTTTTATTATTTTAGTTTAATTGGGGATTGTTTTATTTAAAACTGTTATTCAATATTCAAAGTTATGTACAGTTTTTTATGTGATTCTTTTTTGCCCCTCCTATTTAAATTAAAGCTTTTTTGTGTCATTGTTTGCAGAACAGTCGTTCTCATTGTGTGCTTCTTTCCTTAATATTTTAGGGTCCTGTCTTGTGTGTAAATGCATTTGTCAATACCTGTATAGAAAGAATCAGGATCAATATCATTAAATTACCACCAATAACTAGATATAGTATAATAAAAATATAATAATTCTAGTTTTTGTAATTTAAGTCTCTACACAGCCCATATTCCACATTTTAAATACATAAATACAATGTCAACCATATGAATAGAAGTATATACTGTACAAAGAAAGTCAGGGTACACTGTGGAATAGAAAGTGATTTTGCATTTATTAAAAATAGTAGATTTATGTTGACTGATTTCAAAATTGCACATACATAGACTGATGCATTTGTAATAATGATTTCCATTTGCTTTTGGTCTCAGTCTTTCTCCAAGCTTGTTCCTTTTGGCAAGATAAACGAGACCTTTCAAATCCTGACTTGCAATCTAATCCAACATTTTAAATGCTACTCACTCTTAAGGTTTGATTTGTAAATGTAAAACCTGTGACCGATATTTGTGCTGCCCTCATTTTCTCATACAAAGGAGCGTTTAATAAGAGAGGGTGTGTATTTGATCATATTATAACACTCGTCTTCCTCACGGCTGTTCCTCCATTTTCTTTCCTGTGCTGACCGGTGGAGCCACAGCATGAGCACCATCAGGGCCAGCAGGAGCAGAGCCATAGACAGACTCAACATCACCCCCTGCAGGGTTCCTGGAGAGTTAGCCGGTGCTACGGGGTCAGAAAGGTATTACAATTAACTACATCTAAAAGCCATTATTTTCAGTGTAGCCATGAGGAAGGATTTCCATCCTCGAATATTATAAAAGTTATGTAATCATTGCAGTCTTACGGCTGTACACAGACAGGTTAATGTAGCAGTGCTGTGTTCCTAACAGGTTGGACACAGAGCAGCGATAGAGACCGGAGTTCTGCGTAGACACATTTGCAATGTGCACAGAGCCTGTCATGCCACCTGAATGACACGTAGGATAGGGCACATTATGTTATATTACATTTAAAAGTACAGTAAAATCTAAATTCTTCTGTCATTACAACTAATCATTTAGCAGAAAGTTAATTTTTCAATCTGTATTAGGGGGTAAAATATCTCCCATTTTTTATGCCTGAAGTTTTTACACCTGTTTTTTACCGTCTGTGTTCACAGGCAGGATGATCTGATCAGGTTCAAGCTTCTCCCAGATCATCTGTGGAGTGGGGAAGCCCTCCACCACCACACAGGAAAGTCTCACATTACCCCCAGCATCAGTGTCCCCCTCCCACAGACACACGGGTAAAGATGGAGGTGCTACACAAACAAACACATGAAAATGTTTTCGCATGATCTTTTAATCTTAAGGTGTATATTTCAGTGTACTTTTGTAGAAAAAATAAACTGTACCAACATTTTTATATATATATATATATTTTTTAAATGGATTATTTGGACCCACTGAAGCTCTGAACCAGAACGTAAAAAAAGTCCTTTCTCTAAAAATTTTCTTTAAAAATTAAGAGAAAAACTTTTTTTTAAGAAAATGTCCATCTTAAAAAATGTTTTAAAATTTTAAAATTGTTTTTCTTTTAAAAAAATTCCCTCTTCCTTCAAAAAATTTTTCCTCTTCAAACATTTTGTTTTTTTTCATCTACAAAAATCTTTCTTCAAAAACTTCCCCCTCTTTTAAAAAAAATTCTCTTTTGTGGAAAACATTTTTTTGAAGAAAAACATTTTTTTGAAGAAAACATTTTTTTAAGTAAACATTTTTTTTGACGATAAAAGAACATTTTTATAAGATGAAAAAAATTGAAGAGGAATTTTTTTTGGAAGATGAAAAATGTTTTTTCTTGGAGTCTTGAAGAAAAAAATTCTCTTGATTACATTTTTTTTCTTGTGTCTTGAAGAAAATTTTTAAAGAAAAATACAATTTAATAATGATTAAAAATTTAAGATGAAAAAAAATTCTGAAGAGGAAAGATTTTTTTTGGAAGATCTTTTGAAGATGAATTTTTTTTCTTGTGTGGACTCTTAAAGAGAAAAAGAATGATCTTGTTTTTAAAAAATTCTCTTGAAGAAAAGGGTTTTGAAGAAAAAAAACATTTTGAGGAAAAAATTTTTTCAGAAGAAATGAATTTTTAAGATGAAAAAACTTTTTTTAAGATGGAAAAAAAATTAAGACGAAAAATGTTTTTTGGAAGATGAAAAATTTTCCTCTTCAAAAATTTTTTCCATCTTGTTTTCAAATGTTTTTCCTTAAAAACTTTCCCTCATCTTCACATTTTTTTTTCTCTTGATCAAAAAAATTCTCTTGTGTCTTGAAGAGAATTTTTAAAGGAAATTTTTTTTGAAGAGGAAACATTTTTGAAAAAAATATGAAAAATTTAAGTTGAAAGATAAAAAAAAATATGAAGATGAAAAACATTTTTGTCATTTTGAAAGATTGAAGAGGAAAAAAAAAAAAAAATTTAGTTTTGAAGAAAATTGTCTTTGAAAGATAAAAAAAAACTATTTTGAAGATGAAAAAACATTTTTTTAAAGATGAAAAAACATTTTTTAAACAGCAAACAAAAAATTGGAAGAGGAAAAAAGAAGAAAATATTTATACTTAGGCTCCAGGAAGGAATTTGAAGCCAATTTGTTTTCACCATGATTTCTTTTTTCAGATCTTCAATATGGACCAAATAATGAATAAAAAGCAGCCAATACTTTTAATCTTAAGGTGTATATTTCAGTGTACTTTTGTAGAAAAAATAAACTGTACCAACATATTTATATATATATATATATATATATATATATTTGAAATGGATTATTTGGACCCACTGAAGCTCTGAACCAGAACATAAAAAAGTCCTAAAGATTCTCTTTTTTCTCTTCAAATTTGTTTTGCTCTTAAATTTTTTTTCTTTAAAATTTTTTTTTTTTCCCAAAACCTTTTTCCCCCTCTTTTAAACATTGTTTCTCTTGTGTGGACTGAAAGAGAAAAACTTTTTTTAAGAAAAAAAAATGTCCATCTTAAAAAAATATTGTTTTGCTCTTTAAAAGTGTTTTTCTTTTCAAAAACTTTTTTCCCTCTTCCTTCAAAAAATTTTTTCCTCTTCAAACATTTTGTTTTTCCATCTTCAAAAATTTTTCTTCAAAACTTCCCTCTCAAAAAAAAAAAAATTCTCTTTGTGGAAATTTTTTTTTAAGTAAACATTTTTTAAGTAAACATTTTTTTAAGTAAACATTTTTTAAGTAAACATTTTTTTGAAGATAAAAGAAAAAATGTTAAGATTAAAAAAAATTGAAGAGGAAGATGAAAAAAATTTAAGAAGAATTTTTTTTAAAATGAAAAACTTTTTTTAAGATGAGATACATTTAAGATGAAAAATGTTTTTTGGAAGATGAAAAATTTTCCTCTTCAAAAATTGTTTTTTCCATCTTGTTTTCAAATGTTTTTCTTTAAAAACATCCCCCATCTTAAAAAAATATTTTTCTTGTGTGGACTCTTCTCTTTATCAAATAAAATTCTCTTGTGTCTTGAAGAGAATTTTTAAAGGATAATTTTTTTTTTAAAGATGAAAAAAACATTTTTGAAGGAGGGGAAAAATTTTGAAGAGGAAAAATGTTTTTGAAGGGAAAACAAATTTTGAAGAGAAAAAAATTTTAAAGAGCAAAAAAAATTTTGAAGAGGGAAAAAGAAGAAAATATTTAGGACGGGCTCCAGGAAGGAATTTTTTCACCATGATTTCTTTTTTTTTTCAGATCTTCCATATAATGAATAAAAAGCAGCCAATACGAGTCCAGCACTGATAGAAATTCCTTCAGCGTCATTTAGTTAGTTTGAATAGTTGACTACTATTCTTAAAAAAAATTGGGGAAAAATCTAAACAACAGTGAATAAGTGTTTTTATATCTTTTTCTGAAGCTCAAGTATATGACCGTATGTATGATATTTATGATACCCAGCACTGTGAGGCTGAGTTCCCCAATGCCAGGGTCTCCTGTCTCTGGTGGGTTGCTGACCACACAGCGATAGACTCCAGCGTCAGAGACCCGTGTGTCATTCAGGATGATGTCAGCGCTCCAGGGCAACCTCACAAACCCCACCCTGCCCATAAATGAGGGACTCTCGATTACCTGTCCGTGATCGTACACAATAACCTGCATGAAGAGAAATATCCTAAAGTTGTGAAAAGAAACTCTAACAACATCTCAATATCTAAATGTGTTCTTCATATCTAAGTGTTGCTTTAAAATGTAAATGTGTAGTGTGAATACATTTTGGAGCAGTGTTTAAAATATTGATAAGATATTGAAAAGCTGGGATTTAAATAAAAATAAAGATTCAAAATAATAATGACAAAATGTGGCTCAATCTGTAAAGTCAGCTAAAGTCATTTTTTGTGAATGACTGTTTTCCAAATGAATTCATACTGCATAATGTGAAGAACATTCTATGAAAATTTAACCTTGATATCTGTAATATTGACTGTATAAGATTCAATTTTAATCAAAGATTAAAATCAATGTTTAGGAAGCCAACTTAAGGTATTGACACTAAAACATACTGTCAATAAAATGATTCATTTACAGCAATAAACACACATTACTTACTGTTACTTTTTTCATTATTTTTTATCTACTTGCATGCTTCTAATATCATAATTAGATTATGAAACTTTAGCCTGGATTTTACAGACAGGCTCACAATTTATCAGAAAAAGATTTCTTATTTTCAGTGTTTCTTGGTCATTATGAAACTGACCATGTTAATTTCTGTGTATGAAAATCCTTTAAGCTCACACGAGTCAATGTCTGTTGAGGTCGAGTACATCTGAGAATATAACTTGTGTACAGCAATCAATACACAATGTATACAGCTGATGTAAGAAGCCAAGAAAGCATTTTAGTGTGGATCCCCAGTGCATTACACATCAGTACCTGTGTGGGAGATTGAGGATCAGAAAGTGGAGTCAGAGTCCAGATGATGCTGAGACGAAACAATGGCATCAGTGTGAAGAAAGAACATTGCAGCAGGGCCGAATCTCCCCGCACCACTTCTACAGTAGATTCACTCACCGTCACCCGAACTGCACCTGCAGTCAACATTCATGCTTACAGACTTGGGGTTCTGATTTCATGGTTTTTTAAGTTGAACTGTATTTTAAACAATCGACTGTGATAAATCACTAGCAGTCTCATGTATTTGTGGGTTGCTCTTCGCCCCGTCTTTTCATTTCAATGGTTACAGTATTCTCATTAGTGGAATGATGAGTTGTACGCCCACTGCCCGTCCACCCCCAGGCCTCAGTGTGTGTGTGTGGGAGTGATTATAAAGCCTTAATTACAGCTGACAAGCTTGGCAAGGACAAACACACACTAACAGAGCGAACAATGGCTCCATCGCCTCTAAATGAACTGGCCTAAATTACAAACATTTCAAGAATTTTGACATTATGAATCGAATTGTATTTAGAAAAAATAGCAAGCAAATTTTCTTGTATTCTGCATTATATCTACAATTTCATACGTAATGCATAGATTTTTAATATGAAGATTGTTAAAGTTCTTGATATGGTTAGTAATAGTTAGAAATCTAACAAATATGGCAAACAAACTATAACGTACCATTTATTTAACATAACTAAATTCAGTTCTTTCTCACATCAATTGTGTTGTTCTCTCTCCAAATCCCAAAGATTTTAAGACATTGAAAATCGAATAATGATAATGATATTATAACTCACCATATTGGAGAAAAACAGACAAACAAAGCAACCAGAAGAGTTTCCATCCTGCACAGCCCATCACTGACATCAGTGTACTGCTTCCTTCATACAGCACGGAGCGTTTCCCTATTCAGTCCTCACCGACACATAACCGAATTACTGAACAACAAAAACAGGGGCAGTTCCTTCTTACCCCATCCCCAAATCACCCATCCAGTAAATATAACTGAAATGTTCTGTATGTGTTAAAGAGTGGCGATGTTGACTTCAGTATGATATAATGCACACCAAACAAACTTCTCAATTACAATACAATAAATTTATTACTTCTGTACTTCACATGTAAACTTCAAAATACCACACAGAGAAAATATCCAATACTGACTCTTGAGATGTAGTGTGGATTATCAAAAAAAGCACAAGTGTACTGCAATAACATGCACACTAACAAGATTTGGTAAGAAGGCAATAATGGTACATACAGTTACTACCAGAAATGGTTTTCTTAGGTCACTTGGATGATATTGAACCATATTATCAGGTTACTCTTATTATTATAGACTATTATTGGATTATTGAACAGAAGGCATTGGGGAGGTAGACACAAGTGATTAATAAATGAACAGCGATAGAGAGATTAAACTCAGAAACCACAGTGAAGTGAGTGTCAATAGCAGCTTAGACAAACCCTGATATAACTGCACATTGTACAGTACATACATGCTTTCATTATAACATATATAACAAAATAAGCAAACAAATGTTTATTTTATACAAGTGCACCATAGTTTACTTTATACACAAACATTTTTAAATATCTTAATAGCCATAAAATGTCTGGAACGCTTTGGATGTGAGATTATTCAGTCAAATAAAGTGTTTTTTTTAATACTACCTTAGAATTAGATCCAACTACACTGATGAAAATAATCATACATCCAGCAGAAAACATACCGAACCACTAATATCAAGTGCCATTTAAATGTAGACAAAATATTATTGCGTGATAAATTGCATGACAGGCAAAACACGAGTAGAAAAGGTGAATAAATCACATCCTCAGCACGCTGATGTTTCATCCTGCCCGTTCTGATCCTTTCAAACAGCCAAAAACAAGTTTCTTCTGTCATTTACAGTAATGTATGACCACTTCAAGAAGAAAGCTGATTATCTGTTCTGAAACATCAAGTGACTCAACATTGACATGGTTTGGCCCAAAGTCAGGTCGCTAGGAGGAAGATTTGTTGTAGCCGAACAATCCCACAGGGATATACTTCACATGAGTCGGCCATTGAGACACCAACTTGAAGAACTTTACATCGTTCCATTCCATTCCATCTACAGACACTGAAACATGACATTAGCATTATACTAACTGCAATAACCAACCTAGATGATTATTAAAGGACAATCAATTTGGGAGTTTCAAGTAAAACATCAATCTCTGTATGAAAATTTCAAGCAATCACACAAAACAACTTTGGACAATTAAACAAAAAATCCTCCCAAACTCATATGCCATTTGCTCAACCAATGGTATAAGAGCAGTGTTTGGGAAACCTGTTTTTACAATATCAACTGTCAATCAAACTATGCAAATTTTTGTGTCAGTAGATATAAAAAAGTTTGTACCTCTTAAACTGGTTTGTTGGTTTTTGGCTGAGCAGATAAGTCTGGTAATGCCCTCAATGATCTGGCTCTTTGACTCGACATCTCTCTCTCTCGGCTTCTTGCCCAGAAATATGGTCGGCACTGGAGACAGACAAATGAGCTATGAAATGTGCAGAGACTACGAAAAAGGAAGAACGGAACGAGTGCAAATGTCAACTGCAGGGATGGAAAACAGCGCAGAGCAACAAAACACTGAGTCATCTGAAGCAAAAACAGACAAACCAGATTACAGCCTGAAGCAGTACTTACAAACCGTTATCATTACTTCTACAATAACTCATCAACCTTTACATTACATTACATTACATTAGATACTGATTTCCTGTAACATTTACCTTTCAGTACTCATTATATCATAAATGTCCTACATATTCTTGCCTATTTTAAAAGGGCTTTCTAGTGAGTCACGTGTAGTTGCCACTTAAAGATTCTTAAAGATAAAAAAGATGAATCTTCATTCTCATCGCTCTAATTTCTCTCACCTTTCTTGTTCTTCTCTTTGGTCACCACAGTCATGGACATGGTGTTGGAGCAGGTCTGGAGCTCTGCAGAACCCGAGCTGGGCAGTCTGCTGACCTGCAAGGACCTGAACGTGCACTTCAGTGTGTTCTTATAGCACGTGTCTCTCCGCTCTCCGTCTTTGCGCTTCTCGGGTCCTGAAGACACCCAATAATCCACCTGCAGCCCTATAGCATCCACCCCATGAGTCATAATAGGACTCCTAGATAACAGAATTGGTTTAAATAGATAAGGTAAGGTTGAAACAAGGTGCGGTTGTGAATATTTATATATGGAATCTACATGAAAGACATTGAATGCACCCTAAAGCAGCCAGTCCGCTGCTCAATGATGGTGATGGAGGAGGCGTTGCTGCGTCTTTCATCGCCCCAGCAGGTGATCCATAAGCGGGAGGAGACGTGGAGGGAACCGCCAAACTTAAAGACAAACCCTCCTCACCATCTCCACCTAATGGGTCAAATAATAATTCATTGGTAAACAATATTACAGGTTAGTTGATCTGCAGAAAAATGCCAACAAGTACATGACAAACCTGAAGATCCTGGGCTGGGCTCCACCAATCCCACCTTAACTACCTGTCACAAGGAAAATGCATTTCCATCAGCAATTAAATCTCAATACGCTTGTAATAGTGATAGCACAATGATCATTAAAAATCTACTTACCCCCACAAAAGGAACAAAATTTTGGTTGGAGTCATCATCTTGCCTGGAAATATAAAAAGCAGCTGAAACGACTTGACTGGAACGAACATATTAAAAATGAATAAGGCCGTAAAATTTAACAGCAAATGTACTATCGGCTAAAACGCTTCTGCAGCAATCTCACGTCTTGTGCTTGCAGGTCAGCATTGCCTCAGCGATGGGAAGCTGATGGGTAATTGTGGAACCATTAATGTATTGTAGAATCCGTCCCAAAACATCCACAACATCAGCAGAGGACGAAACTGAAGATACAAAACACATCCCTTAAACACAAGCCACAGCAGTCCAAAATTAACACTAGCAAAGCACCAAATTCTATTAAAAATTTGCTTTAATGAGCAAATAAACTCTTTGGATTTGCACTGCAAGACACATTTTCCTTGTCATAGAAATGACTTTTTCATTAATGGATATCTTGCAAACTGCCGTTTCAGTGAATACTTTTGGCCTGTAATTCAGCCTGTAAATTTTCTTCCACAGCTTTGAAACAGTTAACAGAATAGTTCCCCCAAAAATGGACCCCACTGACTTGACCATAGTAGTTTTTATCCCTACTATGGAAAGTCAATGGGATCCAATTTTTGGTTGAACAATTCCTTTAATTTTGGACCCCGAGTACATCTAAACCTAGTGTCCTAGAACTGTTAAACACTGCTAAGTGAACTAACACAAAACTAACGCATTACCTACCAGCTTGAGGAGTCTCAGTACGGCTGAAAAACTCTCTCCACAAGCTGTCCAGGAAGGAAGAACTGTAGCGGCTGTCCAGTGAACCCAGGTGTTTGGCCACAGGGTGAGAACCTGTGATGACACCAATGATATTCGTGAAGGATAGCTAACCTGAATATGAATATATGCATGAAGATAGCGCTTTAACATGCTAAATAACTGAATGCTATCAGTCTCAAACAAAACTCAATATTTAAACATACATGGCTGTCCACCTAAAACTATAGAGGTTCTAAAATGTACCTAAAGGAACCACAAGGAACTTCATGTGACTGAGCCAGTCAGATGTCTTGTGGGCAAGCTGCGAAACGAAGAACCTCAAGATGGCTCCGAGGTAGCTCTGACCTCCAACAGAAACCACCTTCACTGGTTTGGGCATGATGGAGTTACAGTTGCAGCTGTGGCCAGGAAAGATAAAACATATTAAAATAGTTAATAGTTTTTTAATAAAAGTGTATATAAAATAAATTAGTTTAAATTAAATTAAACCCATGGGGCATAATAGTGTAAATAAATAAACATACACTTTAACATAGAACTTAAATTTAGATCAACAATATGATTCATATAAATGACCATGAATAATATTTATCACACATCATGTCAGTTTTGTGTTTCATGTTTGTGCACCTTCTGCCACACTTGCACTTACAATTTCTGTATGCGTGTAAGCAGGGCGGAAAGAACGGCCTGGATTTCTGATCCGGAGCAGGTGCAAACCACCGGGAGCTTCTGGGCCTGCAGCAGTTCAGCCACATACTACACACACACACACACAAACAGAGTCAACCAAACCAAATCCTGGATGCTGATTGGTCGAAACGTTGTTGCTATGATGTAAAGCATCTGTCTGCCTGGTCATGGGTTTGATTGCCAGGGAACACACATACTAACAAAATGTACACCTTGAATGCATTGTAATTATTTGGGATAACAGCATCTGCAACCACAGAATGAAGTTGTTATTTGTTAGAGACAATATTTGTCAAAGAGAGATTGCATGCAAAACAAAAATGTGTAAGGCACTTTAGAAAATAGTCAACACAGCTTCTCGTGTTAATGGACTGGCTCTTACCTGTCCTTGCCAATCGCTGCAATTCACCAGAATGAGGCTGTCAGGAAGAGTGCTGTCAGACAGCAGAATCTGGTTGAGCTGGTCGTACACTATCTTCCTCGGCATCTACATTCAAAGAATAGCATGAATAAAAACATCCTGTCCGTCCTCATTTTCTTACACCACTAATTTAAGGCTTTCATTTAAAGGTGCAGTGTAAAAAAAAATTCAGTTTTTGCACCACATTTGTCGACAAACAAAATTTTTGTGCTCCCTATCTTTTCTTGTTTGGACAATGTTTTTGGTCTCGTTTCAAACACGTCATTGTTGGAGATAAAAGTTGACATGTTGGACTGTAGACATGAATACATAGACGCTACATTGATGTGATGAAGTGAACAAAGTGAAAAAGTACAGCGTTTAGATTTCAAACATGGTTTTTCACTTTGCCTTTAAGGGCTCTCGTATCATGGATGACTCATTAACATCCATTTCTGTCTCACTCACAGCACAAACATTTTATTAAAAAAACAGAAGAGAGTGAGGAACAAAAATATGTTTTGATAAAATGTATCAAATATTTAATGAACTGCATGGATGATTATAAACAACACTTCATCATAATGACTCTCGAGTATGTTTCTATAACTCGGCACAGAGTGAAGCGCTAGATGAACCAGGTGCCAGATATACCACGGGCTTACATAAGGAGAATTATCGCCCACTCTCTCTCCATCTCCTCTGACAACACTCCCACCACAATCCTCTCTCACTAATCCTCCCGCACGGCCCAAATGAATCACCATATCTTCAGCTTTGCCCTCTCCTCCAAACAAAAACAATTTCTCGAGCAGAAAGCCCTGGGGGTGGGGAGGTTATTGATTCTGCAAAGCTTCAGACAGAGCAACTTAAGGACAGTAAGTCTCTTGACTAAGTGCTGTGTGTGTGTGTTACCTGAGGGGTAAGACTGAGCTCGGGGGATCTTTCGCTGTCCGAGCTGTTTGTACGCTCACTAAGCGGTTTGGACAGCTGTCTCTCTTTCATAGGAGTCCCTCGCTTCAGTTTGGGTGTATGACCACCATCCAACCTGGGGAGAATTGTGTTTATTCGTTGTCATCCCTTCAGTTTTATTTTTCAAATAAATCTAAAAATATGACGAATATTTGCATGACCACATTTAAAATGGAGAAACTGAAAAGCTGAACCACAGTGTAAAACTGACCTTGGAGAAGGCATGTTTGTGCTACTGCTCCTCTGTGGGGTCCGAGGGATCTCCGCCACAGATACGGTGATGCTCGGGGTCCCATCCCCTATAACCTCCACTTCACTGTGTTCCTACAGCATCAAACACTTAATAAATACTAGCCCATTGGCTCATGAAAGATAAAAGAGGTATTACTACAGACTAAACGAAAGAGTGATAAAGGATGAGGAGGAGAAAACGATCAATACCAGTGTGTCCATCTCTGTAAAAGCATCGTCCAGGTGTGCGCTGGGGGAATGCTGGATTTTACCATGTTTTACAGGCTGTTCACCCTTCTTCAGAGAGAGAATAGAGAGGAATAATAAGAAATACGGTATAGTAAGCATTACTGATAGGTACAGACACATATGTGCACATTTTAGGATGGACATACTCAAAGACATGTTTGATATTTTGTAATATACTGCAATGCATTTACATTTTTTAAAGGTAAATATCCAAATACTGTTTAATGTTTCTACAAAGAAACAAAAATGCAAAGAAACAAAAAAATATGAAACAAACATTGGCAATAAGGCAAAAAGAATAAAGCAAAGCTAAATTGCGTTAAAATATAGTCTCTCTCAGAGAAATACTTACAGGGCTCAGCTTGTCTTTGCAAAGGCTGGACCTGCTGTTCAAACTACCAAACTCTGTCTGAGAGCTGGACTGTGACATGCCCTCAAAAAATGGCCTAAGAATAAAAATAAATAAACACACAAAGATCCAGGATCACATGATATGATAACTGGAATAGATGCTGGCTATTATTCAATGCACTGTTCGATGACTTTCAAGTACAATCAAATCGATTTCAGAAGTCATTTTAACTTTTGTAACTTCCCTTCTTTTTACATTATTTTAACTCTTAAGTTACAGTATCTCCTCAGGCCAAAATTGTAGTTTGTTTGCACTTAAAAATTTAGGGCAGCAAAGTAAGTGATATGTAATCAAGATTACATATGGTGCTTGTTTACGTTTTTTATTATAGATAATATATACACACAAACACATGCCACAATAACACTTTATTGACAGACTTCTCCATAAATAAGAGTTTTTGTAATGTAAAGCAAATCACTAAATTGTACCACACTGTACCTGAGTCTGGGTTTGGGTGTGCTGAGAATACTGTCCGTTTCCTCCATCTCAGGTCCACTGTCACTGGGGTTATACATCTCCAGACTGTCATAGAGTTCATCCAGATCCTCTTCCACATCACGGATCTGCTCCTGGGACACATGGTCCAAACCAAATCCCACCTGCATGAATATTATTAGTCATCAGACACGCATCAATTGAACTGAAACACAATAATGAATTGTACACCTTCTTCTTGCTGCAACCAAATTGACTTGAATGCACCTAATGTTGTAATCACTTATTCCCAACTCGTACATGCAACCTTCCCAAAACAACTAAAAAGTACCAAAAAACCTCCATGCAGAATTGTAGCATAAAGAATGAAGGAGAAACATAAAGAATGAAGGAGAAACATAAAGAATGAAGGAGAAACATAAAGAATGAAGGAGAAACATAAAGAATGAAGGAGAAACATAAAGAATGAAGGAGAAACATAAAGAATGAAGGAGAAACATAAAGAATGAAGGAGAAACATAAAGACAGGATTCATGAACGCAACGAAGGCCGCAATTACCTCATCAGACACTTTGAACCATTTCACCAGTGCCAAAAGCTTCTGTTTGATGTTGGGTTGCTGGATTTAAAACACAAACACCTTGTTAGTCAGAAAACGAGGGAGTCAGAAGCAACAACAGCAAACAGACGCAAATTACCAGCGTATCTGGCTGGGAAACAGCAGGAAACAAAAATAGCAGCAAGCGGAGAGAAAAAAAGCTGTGACAAAAAGAAGCGATCTGGCACAGGGAGCACAGGCTGTCAACCACAGCAAGACGACAGAGCTCACAAGAAAACAAAGCCGACTTGTGAAGGCATCTGAGAGGAGGAAGAAGATAATGTGTTCAGAAGCCTCGTCCCTTGAGGTTTAATATGACTACAACAATTTCAGCATCTGCCGTTATATCTAAAGAACGTCAGTCACCCGAAGTGGAAATGTGCAGTTGTTTAGCAACATGAGGCACAGACAGTCGGTGTGTTTATGTTTGCTAATCCTGCATTGATGTTACTTACATTAGCTCTGGTGATAGAGGCAGTGGAGGGTAATTTACGACGAGGTTTTTTCTTCCTCAGTTCATCCTCGTCGTCGTAGAGGTACTGGCCAAAAACAACAGAACAGCTTTTAAAAATCTCGACGACCATAAAAAATTATGTTTTGTTTACTATTACACTTAGTGGCCGTTTACATGCCAAAGTTCAACCGAAAACGAAATACTTTTTATATGTTTGGCTGTTCGTTTACACGGATTTGGGGGACTGAAAACATAAAAATTTAGAAACAGAGTTTCAAAGTACAAGCTTTTCAAAGTCGCCGTTAAACGCAAAAACAATGACATTACGCGCGAAACGATTGTTTGCCCTGCGTGATTTTTTCCCACCAAACCAATTTAACGCAAACCCCGCCCCCTAACGTTAAAACCCCGCAGCCATGACGCACATCTTTGCCTCAATTTCATTGGTCAACTCTGTTACGTTGTCACCTGAGCGGTTCAGACATCAAAGCAAGGCTGTATATTATGGATCCGACAAACGGTAAATAAGCCAGCTGATATATATCATTTTATTATCATAAAATTACTACAATTACTAGGTTTCTTTAAAATTATTTTAACTTTAGATGCTTATCAAACGTGGCCTTAAACTTAGAACTAACACAATATGTGACCCAGTCTGTGAAAACCCAGCTAAAGTATTTTTTTGTGATTTTTCTGTATTCTACATAAAATCATTATATGTAATGTAAAGAATATTCTGTGAGAATTTAACATTGATATCTTTAATATTGTCTGAGTAATGTCATGTCAAAGATAGAAATCATAGTGAAATTAATAGGTGAAATCAAACTTTGATGCTCGTTATCTCAGAATTCGATTTTTAGACTTTAGCCTGGTTTTCACAGATTGGGTCACATACAGTCTTCTCTTATTCTTTTTTTTTTTTTTTTTTCTAGGTTAAATGAATACTTCACCCAATAATTAAACACCATTTATTTATCTGATTGTCTTATTTTATCTAATTCTTCTCTCTACAAAGTTAACAGAGGTCAGAATGACTAAAAATCAATATCAATGTCTTCTATCTCACAAGCTTTACACATACCTGCCCCTGCAGGGGGTCGTCGCTGGCATCCTGCTCTGAAGAATAGCTTTCCTCATCCTCTTCTGAGTAATTGTCTATGTCTGGTGAGCGATCTAAATAAACAAAAAAACATAAACGTGATTCAGCCTAAACAATTAAAAAAGGGTCTTTGCCTCTTTTTGTAACTTCTTATTGTATGATGATGAATATTGTGTCGCTCTCACCTGACAGCTTTGCTTTTGGTCCCTCTGGGTCGATGGGTTGACTGGAGAGGGAATAGACCCTGATCTCAGCGACAGGCACTGCTGTGTCTTTCACTGTTGTGTGCAAACCCAACACCTGAGCACCTTCGGTGGGGTGCTGCATTACCTGGAGAGAAACCATGAACAGTGGAAGAAAACAGACAAGGAGATTTAACCTACAATAAGATGTCACCTAATTTGGGGTGTAAATAATGAATTGAAGATAAATTCATCAAATTATAATACTAAATACTCCAGAACTCTCACCTCAGCCATATTAATAAGTCCCATTGCGAGGGTCTTATAGCCCAATATGGTACGATTCTTGTACCTCTTGCGTCTCTGCAGCATAATCTGAAGTTTATTAGCATCTCTCTTCAAAAAGTGTGGATACTAAAGTAGATTTTGGAACAAAAACATTTGTGCCACGTTATGACAATGTTCATTAATAAAAAGAAGAGTTGCTTAGGAGTTTCATGTAACATTAAAACAAAAACAATACCTAATTTCTTTAAGTAAAAATGCATTTTATTCATCTAATTTTAAGCAAACAGTGTTAACCTGAAGTGAGAAGGTCAGCTGAAGATCAGTCTCTGTAATGCCAGCAGAGGACAGCATGATTTCATTAGACCGCAAAATACGCTTTGAGCCCTAAAAAAGCATTTATAGTCATTAGTCATCCAAGTAAAGATTAAGAGCAGTTTAGCCTATAGTTTAATAAAAATATAATACTCAGTAAGAAATGACAGGTTTAGATTTGGGGGTTCTGCATTTACCTGAAGTTTCACAGCGATGACCACAGATGTAAGATCTCTGTCCAGCTCCCTAAAAATCACTAATTTTTTAAGAGTAAGACTGAGAAGTCTGCAAGAGAAAATACAAGAGGGAGAAGAGATTGCAAGTTGCTATGGTAGCTGAATGAATAATCTGTCCACCATCCATTTTATCAGGTTTACGGTACAGAGATGACATTTTGACCTCAAATCCCAAATGCAATTGTGATTGACATTTCATCAAAAAATTTCACACAATCATGACTTTTTGTATTGTGTGTTATAAGCAGTGCCATGATGGGTTTTAATATATGTCAAGCACAACCACAAATCTAAACATGGCTTGTGTGGTTAAGATTCAGAACTATATAATACAAGTAAAGAAAACAATCAACTGGTGATAAAAAGCCATCACTGAATCCTGGAATTAAAGTTATTTCCGAATGAAACAAAACATATAAACCAAGCTTCACTTTGTGGAGGAATACGGGAAGCAATGTCCCAAAAATTGGGTTGTCCTCTGATATGTCTCTACAAGGAGATTTTTGGCCTGATGTCAAGAACACTGCATTGGTGATATTAAATTAAGAAGATAAATTTAAGAGTGACACAGCACTCAGACAATGAGTACATTTGATTCCTGCGACATGTTGTACTTTAACAGAATGGCAGACTACGGTATAAAGAGTATGACACAACGCAATGGCAATGCAAAGCCATTATACTGCTATAATAAATTTTATCACTATAAGTTATTAATTCATTTACCTAAGGAAATATATACATTGTATACATTTAGGTGTGTGAATGTGTTCAACCAAAAAGCGATATCCTATGATGTGACGTTAAATAACCACAGATGTGAAAAGAAACTATCAGTTTGAACCCAGCTCCAGTTTTAAAGTGAGTCAAATTGAACTTGCAACTCATACATTATGGATCTAATTCACTTATAAGTCGGTCCCTCTGCATTAGACTGTAACTTAAGAGCAAGTCGACTCCAGCCCAAAGAGTTAGGTAATGAAATTGTGAGAGGAAGAGAAAATAAGCCAAACATCTCACCTTTCAATACTCTTACGTAGGACTGTCATGGCATAATATGGTACAACATGTTAGATCTTTACATTTAGCTACAATCTGATGTACTGCAGTAGAAATGACAAAGTATGATTGACAAATGGTGCATTAATGTAAACTGTCACAAACATCACATAACCATTACCAAAAACCATTGAAATCTTGTTTATTGAAATTATAAGAGCATTATGGAGCCAGTATTATGGAAAGACATCAGATTAAAAATCAAAAGAATGCTCTTTACAGCATCTGTCAGTTCAGTTCTGTTTTTCATCTCTCGTGCAAACTCTTACAGTCAGCCTCTTTGCATCTTAATGGCCATTTTCTCTCAGACTCACTGCATTAGAACATCCCAAAGCACCTCCTCTACTTTTCATATCACAATCCCTTCATGGGAGCAGCAGAGTATGAATATTGAGAACAGAGAGCATACAGCCTAATCTAATGTATTCTAATGAGATGCTTTGTTTAAAAATATTCTTCTTCTCATTTACATTGCTCATTTTCACCGTTTAATTTTAATGTCAATGAAATGATTTTGGATGTTGCTTGACTTTTGATTTAGTGGTCTGCCAACATACAATTATTAATATTTCTACCCAGTAAAGCCAGAACAGAAGGATGCAGCAGAGTCAGTTGTCTGTGGACCCCAGAGGGCACATTATGATAATATTTGTCATACATTTTTTACTATTTTAATGAACTTTCTAATTAATTTTCTAATGATCTCCATTCATCTTGTTGTTATAATCATAAAGTCTTAATTAGAGAATGAGCAGGTCCTGGAGTTGCAGGTATTGGAGTTGCAAACTCCATGAAAAGCAGTTAAGCATCTAAATTTATATAAACAAACATCTTCACCATGCATGACAGACTTAAAATAACAATATCACCTTTTTACCTGTTAACTGTCACTGTTCCACAGGTGGAACACTATTCACTTGAATATTTCATAGTTGAATTCTAATCTAATCATGACAAATTATATATTGATGGAAAGGTCTAAGACTCAAGAATAAATATATTGATACATTTTAATAAAAAAGTTAATGTTATTTTTATGTTATTTAAAGGGACTATTCGGATAGAGCATTTTCATGTGTATGCTTAATATGTGCAGTGACATTTATTAGGTTAAACAGAGAAGAAGAGAAAACATGCCTGCTTTTCCACAATGCAATAATAAGTTTAAAGTAATCTGCAGCACCGCAGCGTGATCTGGATTAACTATTGACTCTGTTACAAAGTAACTCCACACAGCACATGACTATGAACATGAAAGCTGCGGCAACTGTACCTGGGGACGCAGCTCGGAGAGGAACTGTCAATCTCCCATGTCGCAAACAAGTTCATCTGAACCGGACGATTCGATGAGATCGTGACCGACCTGAGGGGCTGCAGGTGGGGAGATGGAGCTCCCGGTCTCTGCTGAATACCTCCGCGCTCCGACATGCTGGCAATCTTCAGATCTGGATCAGTTTGGACAGTAGCTCGTGCTTATCTTCTCGTGCTTATCAAATGATGGCACGTTCATGGCACGGGCTGCTTCATTTCTTCAGTTGCGGTCAGTTCAGCTCCCGGCGTGTGATCAATAGAGCGCCTTAAAACAGCAGCAGGAACCGGAAACCTCTTCTTTAAAATGATATAAAATAGCAACGCCTCTCGTTAAAGACGCACGTACGGTCACGGTCACACGCTGTGAATTTTAAGACCCAACTGCGACGCGACGCAATTAGAATGCGTCGCGTTTGTTTGCGGCGTAGTCTAGATACAGAGCACGATCCGTGTCTGTACTATCTAACTATATCTGCGCAAGCAGCTTCCTTTTTATAAACAAAACTTCACTAGAAACTGCGATTTGGGTTCTATTGCATATCCATACAATGTCAATGTGTAGGTAAAATGTTAGTATTCAGTATTAGTACTACATATAAACTTTTACTACAATAAATTAAATCTCGAAATGACAGAAAGAGAAAGACCAAAGTCAAAAGTTACATTCAATCTGAATTCTCTCTCTCTCTTCTTTGTGTGATTTTGTAAAAACAGCCCACTCGAATCTATTATGGTAGTGGCAGCTCCTAAAACACTGAAGCCACCCACACTGGCACTGTTTTGAAGTTGATCTCTCTCAGACAGATTGAAGCCACAGAGAAGTTAAGTTTCATGACATCAAGTCCTAAAACATGCAGCCTGTCAAGGATTAATCAAAGAACCCAAAGTTTCCTTTGTTAATCCTTTGAGGAAAAGCTCAAACTGAATACAGTTTAAATGTCTTCTCTACATTACGACCCTGGCCATGAAATTGCTGCTTCACAATATATACACTACACTGTATACAGTGGTGCATGATATTTCAGACCACAGTGAGATTTTTTATTTATTTGTATTTATTTATTTACATGCATGACAGTCAAAACCAGGGATACACTGAATCAAGGTAAATACATACTTGTTTTGGTGTGTTCTGATTTCATTTGCTGGTGTTCGACTCTCATACACTGGAATCAGACATCATAATCCTTAAACAAACGAAACATGTAGATTGATGTTATCTTTTAAGGACAGAAAACCAAACATAGGGTGTAATCTATAAAATAATAACATATAAATAATAAATAATAACAAGAATAACATATAATCCTGATTCTATTTTTTATCTTCATTGGTTGTGGAATATGGGTCACAATCCTTTTCACCACAATCAGGTGACAGTCACATTAGTATAGCTCTTTGGCGACCCCTGTTGGACATGATTTTATAATACAAATATGTACACTTAACACTAGTACAAGTCCAAAAGGTTGGGAGTATAGACTGTATTTTATATAATGTTTTCTGTAAATGTCTAATAAAAACGTGTATGTTTAAATGTTGTCAAACTGAAAAGAACATAGTTGGTAATTGCTGCTGTGCTTTGCCGCAGTCATCAAATCTGCAGTTACCACAGAACTATAACAATCGAGTAGAAGAGCATTTCACATAAAGCCAGTGTCACACAATGGGCGTGACTGGGAGGTTTATATGCTGCGCTCCACGGATTTAGGATATTTCCCACCTGAAATAATGTCTGGACTGGTGCTCCTTTGATGTTATTAAATACTTTAAATGTTTTAATATTATTAAATCACTTGTGATGTTACTCTTTTAATCTTACTCAACATGTTTAATGTTATCAAATCAAACTTATTTCCGGGTATGGGGTGCAAAAAATCCTTAATCCGAATTTTCTGGAACGCAGCATTAGTGGCCCAGATGGCGTCTGAAGGGTAAAAAAATATTTTTAAAAAATTCTTTTTTTAAATTTAAACTTTTTACTTTTACAGTGTATTATTACAATGAATTGCTAATAATATTAATAATAATCCTGTGTAAGGTGTTTTGTAGACGCAAACGACGTTGTCACGCGGAGCATGGTACTTTTCTCCGCGCTTGTATAGATTGATAAATCACAGTTGCTTGCGATTACTTAATAAAATATGTTTTACCATCATTTTATAGAGGTGGGTTCGGCAGATTTTTCAAGTATTAATTGCTAAAATTAGTACATATAAATATTGTATGTTTTTAGGTATAAGTGACTCCAATAAAACAAAAGCATTGTGAGACTTGAGTGCATCTCTTCGATGATTCTGCATTTTGGGCATTCATGCGCCCTCTAGAGGATAATACGTATTGCTTTACAGTAAATAATTATTTCCCAGCGTCATTTGGGACCGTTACACACACTCGCACAGTCACTACGGCAAGCTTTACATGCAGGGACAAAATATAATATGATACTGGTAGTCTCAACTGGATCTGATCGCAGAGACAATAATCAAGAGTGTGAGTCAATGTATCGTTTTTAATCTCTTTTACTTTGATCCTAATGTTGTAAAATATTTTAGGCTCTATGCCACTGACTTACTGGTAAAAGCAGCAGCTGTGTGTGTGTGTGTGTGTGTGTTATATTTAACCTCTAACCATGCAAACATAATGGGTGGAAGAATCTTTTACTCAGATTTCCTCTCTAGAATTTACTTAATTTATGAAAATATTTATATAATCTCTAACTGGGGAGACATATCTTGTCTCCTAATGTCTCTAGGCATTGAAGTTTGATGGTCCAGGATGGAGCCCATTTGTGCCACAGGAGTCGCTGCTCGTTTAAGGAGCGAATGGGACCGGAACGATGGGCTCGGTCAGAATCACAGAGCCCTGAAGTTCTTGGGGCAAGATTTCGAATCCTTGCGTGCCCAGTGTCTTCAGAGTGGACGTCTGTATGAGGATGAAACCTTTCCAGCTCAGCAGTCGTCTCTAGGATTCAAGGAGCTTGGCCCAGGCTCTTCCAAAACTAAAGGTGTCCGCTGGATGAGGCCCACGGTGAGAGCACAGAAATCTAAAACAGAACATATATGAACTTTAAATATAAAATAAGATGATGTCTGTGCTTTTTTACTACTACTAAACAATATTTGTTTACTTAACATTTGGTTGTCTGTAACTAAGCAGAGATGTTCCAGTCATTTCTATGCCCCGTCCAACCCATAGGTCTTCTCTGTGTACCCCAGGAGTTCTGCACTGACCCGCACTTTATCATAGACGGGGCCACACGCACAGACATCTGCCAAGGAGCTCTAGGTACAAGCATGTCTTCAAACAGAATGAAAAGAAAATAACATAAGAACTAGTTTTTTTATGGAGACCTGGTGCATACCTGGTGCTTTTTTGCATTGATAGCCTCAGTACGTCTTCAAGTATACAAGTATACTACGAACATTGATTAGATGATTAAAGTGAAGAATAATGAAGCTTGGACTTAATGTTTGCTTTAATATGCTTATTGTAGGTGATTGTTGGCTGCTGGCAGCCATTGCATGTCTTACCCTTAATGAACCTCTTCTGCATCGGGTGGTGCCACATGGCCAGAGTTTTCATCAGCAGTATGCTGGAATCTTTCACTTCCAGGTACAGAACACTGTAAAGTCATATACTGTGTTTTTCATCAAAGCTTTAGCCTTTTCTTTCCACTATGTGTGTACCAATGACTAGTATGTTAACATATCCTTTTGACTATTTCGGACCCCAATATCTGTGCTGGTAATAAACTTTTAAATAACTTTTTATACAGTTGATGCTGACCTATCAAATGTCTTCAGAAGACTTAAAAATAAGTTACAAGTACAAAGTGTATGATTCATTTATGATGTTGCTTTCAGAGGTTGACAGTCCATGATCAGTAGACATTTTCATGGAATTGCAAAAGCTGCATTATGACTCGTCAAAAAATATTGCATTCTGTGCAATAAGTAGAAAATCATTTTCATTTTTGAGTAAAGTGTTCCTTTAATCTTCTGCCACATCCCCCGATCCCCTGGTTTTGTGGACAACTGGGCTTTCTTCCAATGCGTGTAAACTGATCTGTTCCTCTTCCACAGCTCAGCAGATCTACATTAAGACACTGTGCCTAAACGTCCGATCACCCTGTCTGATGCAGTGACTATATATACAAACCTCACCCAGAAAATGAAATGGTCAGATCTGACCCCCCTCTGCCAAATTCCCCTTGTGTCCACCAGCCAGGAGTCATTTATGTTCAGTCATTCAGAGAATGCTTATAATGTTCAGAGCAGAGGCACAGTGTACTGATGTGTAAATAGGGTAAAGGATGCACAAAAACAATTGTTTTTTGGATATTCTAACTAGGGCTTACTTAGGTGCTAGAATGCATTTCCTAAAGATACTGATCAGAGTCAAATTTGTCAAAATTTTGACTTTTTAAGCGTTGATTCTCTTTGATTTTCTAAATCCAGATCCATTTTAGCATTAGAAATGTTTCAATAAAAACAAATGACTTTTGAAAAAGACTTGTCTTGTTTTCCTGGTGGATTTTCTAGTTTTGGCAGTTCGGGGACTGGGTGGATGTGGTGATTGATGACCGGCTGCCTGTGAGAGACGGAAAGCTTCTGTTTGTCCATTCTGCCGAGGGGGCTGAGTTCTGGAGTGCTCTGGCGGAGAAGGCATATGCAAAGTAAGAGGGTGAAGCACGTGCTGATCTTTGGTCACAGTCACATCGTTTTACAAAAAGCCTTTAAACGGGGTCGGTCCGTGTACGTTCTGATAGTTTGAATACCAAAATAGTTTTTTGCTACTGTTGCAGCACGGCATTTAAAGCACACATCATGTCTCATAACTGTACAGAGCAGGTGCTGGACTGGGCTTTCTTTCGTGTCTTAGAGAAATATTTATGTTAGAAATATTAATGTAATAATATTAGCACAGACTGTATAGCTGTCCACAGTTAAAACTGTGTGTCAAAGCTGCACGACTCACAGCACAAAACATTCAAGCACCATTCATAGCTTTTTATTGTGTACTGTGTGTTCTTCTGACAATAGATACATTTGGATTTTGATGCATAAAAAGATCTGAATTACATGATTTATTTTTGGAGTGCACTTTATATAAGAACTGCAAGTGTTATTTTGGTAAAGTCATTTGGAAAATGAACAACAGTTTACTTTAATTGATTTTTAAGGCTATTTTAGTTTCTCACTTTTAATTACACTTTATTGAAGCATCTGGCAGACGCTTTTATCCAATGTACAGTGTACACTGGACAGAAATGTATAGTCAAGAACTGTGCCAGTTTGTGGTTTCTGGTTTCTATGCGAGTCAATGTAATGTTCATGTCGCACTGGGTCTGTTTAAAATGCCGCATAAAAGTCAGAATGTATGATTCTCTTTCTGATCTCTCTCGAGACGTCGGAAGAGGATTTTAATGTCTCATACATGCTTCATTACACGTACCGTTCGCTGTTTCGCCGCAAGATGTCGCAATAAGATAAAAAATGAAGAACGCACTCGCCTACTGAAGTACTTTAATGATTAGAACGATATTGGTGATTGTTCACTTGTATACTTTTTGTTATAATTAGCAACGAAAATGAACGTAATCAACAGTGTTTGAAAAAAGAAAATAACTAAATAACTAAATAACGCGGCCTTTTGACAAGGAAACAGCGTGCACTCATCAGACGCGCGCTTGAGAAAGACGGACACATGCTCGTCTCACTTAGCCTAACACTAGATTATATTTTTTAATTTCAAAATTTTCAAGAATTTGTAATCTATTAACTGTAAACATATTATTTTTGAGTCCAATATTTGTTGTACAAAATACAAATAATGTGCAAATAATGTTTTTACATGTCAAATTGTATGAAATCCTTCTTCCTATTTTTTTTGTATTGATGATTTGTACATTTGTTATTATTTTATTAGCAAACTTATTTATTAGCAAACTTAAATAAACACACACACAATTTTATGTATACAATTCAAATACACAAATCTATTAATGTAAGGCGTTGTGAAATGAGTACACTACACACTATATAATCTGCTACGTGTTCCTTTAAGACAGTTTTGTGTTAACTGTGTTAATATTAGGACACAGAAGAAAGCCCAGTCTAGTACCTGCTCTGTACAGATGTGATAGATGATGTGTGGTTTCAATGCTGTGCTGCAACAGTAGCAAAAAAATATTATTTTGTTAAACAGAAATGAGGAAGAGCCATGACATCAAGGGGAATATTTGGCTGACCAATCAGTGGAAAAGGGGAGTTTCTTCCCCGCCTACATTTGGATTACAAGTAAAAATAAAAGTCAAATAAATGTTTTTTTAGAAAAAACTAAAAAAGTTTATTTCCGTTTAGTTTATTTTTAAATTGAAAATCAAACTATTAAAACGTACACGGACCAAACCAGGCTTTGTGACAAGTCCATTGATGTTATTGATGTATGTGACAGATTGAACGGCTGCTATGAGGCTCTTTCTGGAGGCAGCACATCTGAGGGCTTTGAGGACTTCACTGGTGGAGTGACGGAGATGTACGAGCTGAAAAAAGCTCCACCTGACCTCTTCAGTATCACTAAAAGAGCCGTGGAGAGAGGCTCACTGATGGGCTGCTCTATAGATGTTAGTGCTCAGATACAGAAGAAAGTCAAGAACTGTAATCACAAGACATGCATTGTAGATGTTGTTAATACAATATACATTCAATTGTGGTTAATATAGTATATACGTTTCAATTGATTCTGCATTCACTTTCAGATTACAAGCTTTTTTGACATGGAGGCAGTCACCTTTAAAAAACTAGTGAAAGGCCACGCCTACTCCATCACTGGAGTCGAGGAGGTGGGTGAATTTTGACTGATGAAGAACAGTAAAAGGGTTTCCCAAATGACATCATCATCTTAATTGGTGTAAACATATTGTCCAGGTGCAATACAGGGGAAACCTAACGAAGCTGTTGCGCATCAGAAACCCCTGGGGAGAGGTGGAGTGGACCGGAGCCTGGAGTGATGAGTAAGAGTGATGTAATGGATTTGTCCCATTATAATCAATAATAATAATAATGAATTCTGATTTCCAAACATTTTCAGCTCAAGAGAATGGCGTGATATTGATTCATCAGTCAGATCTCGTCTGCACCAAAACAGAGAGGATGGAGAATTCTGGTACAATAATCTTTTTGTTTAAAATGTTGCAGTCATCAGCCGCATATTGGTTATTTCTTAGTTATGAAGCTGGTAAATGCATAAAAATAATGGCACCAAAAATAAATAAAACTTTCTCACACTTTTACATGCTCACCCAGGATGTCATTTAACGACTTCATGCGTGAGTTCAGCAGACTGGAGATCTGTAACCTGACGCCAGATGCACTAGTGAGCGGCGAGGTGAAGAAGTGGAACACAGCCTTGTACCCGGGTGAATGGAGGAGAGGCAGCACTGCTGGAGGCTGCAGGAACTACCCAGGTATGTTCTCTTCCATCAGAAGCTCTTGCGATACATATGAGAGAGAGTGTTCTCATGTTAGGGTTTGTCTCTCTCTATACAGCGACATTTTGGATCAATCCCCAGTTTAAAATTGTCTTGAAGGAACCAGATAACGAGAGAGAAAATGACTGCACTTTTCTGGTGGCATTGATGCAGAAAAATCGCAGGAAGTTACGGCGTGAGGGCAAAGACATGGAGACGATTGGATTTGCCATTTATGAGGTATGACTATAAAAAAATTAAAACGCAATATAATATAATATAATATAATATAATATAATATAATATAATATAATATAATATAATATAATATAATATAATATAATATAATATAATATAATATAATATAATATAATATAATATAATTAGCTTTTAGATGTTTTCTGTGGATGTCTAAAATCGAACTCTTTCAATATAAATGTACGGAAAACAATGATTTATATTATAAAGTAAAAGATTCACATTTATGTTTAACTATCAATGTTTCTAAACTTTATTTCTGAATCTTTCAGGTTCCTGAAGAGGTATGAGATATGTTCCAGATATGTGAAACTCATCAGTATGTTTAACATCGGTAAACCTTTTGTTATTAGTCAGGTTAGTGCCTAAAACGGACATTCGGCTGATCTTTAGTTGAGAGAGAGTAACATCGAAAGGTGCCACTTACTTTATTGACCTTTAGTGACACAGATCTTCTCATCTGTCAGTACCTGGGGCGGGTGGGCGTGCACCTGAAGCGGGATTTCTTCCTCACTCACACGTCCAGCGCTCGGTCTGAGCTCTTCATCAACCTGCGGGAGGTGAGCTCACGTTTCTGCCTGCCTGCGGGGGAATACATCATCGTCCCTTCCACCTTTGAGCCACGGAAAGAGGGAGACTTTGTGCTCAGGGTCTTTTCAGAGAAGGCTGCTGACTCCCAGTGAGTGAGCACTTGATTAAAGTCATTCAAGCATTAATGTACATTTAGATTTTTGGAGTAATACATTATTATGATTCATGTATTTACAGTGGGGTCCAAACACACTAAAATGCAATTACATATTTTTTACATTTACATTTAGCTGTCGCTTTTATCCAAAGCGACTTACAAATATTGTGAGACAATATTTTGGGAGACATATTTTATTAGTAATAGTTTAGTAAAAAGCTACAGTACAATTTAAAAATACATTAATGTTGGTATTTCCTAATATTCTTTATTTTTGTTTTATTGGCAGCATGTACTCCAGCTGGCATGGATAAAATTTGAGCATTTTGTGTACTTTAATGAATAGTGCAGAACATTTAATATTTCTTCTTCATATTATTTTATAACGGAAATTTAATTTAAAGATAAATGTAGTTTCAAGCATTCTGACTCCACTTATACATATTTGGTTTATTCCTTATAGGGAGTTAGATGATGAAATCTCAGCAGATGTACCAGAGGAGGTGAGTGTTTCCCTGTAGTGGTTTTGTAAAATACTATATAATGCCTATATATGTTTTCTTTGATGTTTTGATGATGAGTAGTGTTGTTGTCATCACGGCAGCCTGAACCTCAAGAGAGTGACATTGATGAAGGCTTCAAGGCGCTTTTTGCAAAACTGGCAGGGCCGGTAAGAAAACTGAAAGTGGGAGTTAATGCGTTGCTGCAATTCTGAACAAACTTTATTGACTTTCACTCATTTTGTCCAACAGGAAATGGAGATTAATGTGTTGAAACTACAGATGATTTTAAACCGGGTTGTTGGCAAACGTGAGTGTTTTAATGGACACAGAAAACACACTTCACATTGGTACCAGGCTACAGGGATGTCAAAGTAAACCATTAGCCAGTTTTAACAAATCCAATACATGTAGGAGTAATTATGGGAATTTCCTGTTTAAATTCACCTTAGCTATATTTCTCCAGTAAGGAATATTTGCTCTGTAAAATGACCTAACTCATTATTTTGAAGTTGATGAACTTCTATTAATACTGATTTAAAACCTATGGGTAAAAGTTTGCTTAACGTAAACTGTGCTCCACGGGTAGTTACGTCAAGCCTTTTCCTGGTGTCCTTGTTTGAATATCAAAAAGAAAGTTACCAGATTTACACAGTAGAAAGATTGCATTGAACTTTAAGGTATATTTTATATATATATTTTTTTTATTTTACATAAATTTTAATCTGTTTACAAAATCAGACGTCATGTCTGTGAATCTTCACAATGATTTGCTGCCTAAATGGGGAGTTTTAATATGTGAAAGGTATTCTGAGTCAGAAGCAAGTGTGATAGATCTCTAACAGAAGATGGCGATATTTTGGAGATACTTATATGATTATGAGCTTATATGATTCTAACACAACATCCTCATCCTAACACGTGTCATGATTTGTTTGCATTTACTGATATATCTTCTTACAGATAAAGATATAAAGACAGACGGTTTTGACAAAGAATCCTGTCGAGGCATGATTAATCTTATGGATGTATCCTTCCTATTGACACTCAAAATGCATGATCAAGTAGAACATCATTAGGTCTCTCAAACGTTTCTTGTCGTACTGTATATGAGGCTCAAACTGTAAACTTTATAATGACAGTCTTGTTTAAGCCTTGACCTTACATGAAGACAACTGGACTGGGAAAGCTGGGACTTGCAGACTTCCATGTGCTCTGGGAGAAGATCAAACGCTATCTTGTCGGTGGCTTTATTCTTTTACGCGTGTTTTGTAGTATATGCATATAGTTATATGTAGATACAGATGTTGAAACTCTCTTTTTTGTATCACAAGGCTGTGTTTAGGAAGTTTGATTTGGACAAGTCTGGCACAATGAGTTCTTATGAAATGCGCTTGGCATTAGAATCAGCAGGTACCTGTCGCATCACAGCTTCTGTTGTAACATTGTGGTGAAATATGAGTTAGATTTGCATTGTTTTCTTCTGTAAGGCTTCAAGTTGACCAACAACCTGTTCCAGCTGATAATCCTGCGCTATGCAAAGCCAGATCTAAACGTGGACTTTGATGGCTTTGTGTCCTGTCTCATCCGACTGGAGACAATGTTCAGTGAGTGAACCAAATAGAAAACACTTGCACTGTCACGTTATTGTGCTTCATTCAATCACTTTAGGTGTCTTACTGATAAAGAAAATCTAGCTGAAATGAGTTGGAGAAGAAATTAAATGGAAAGATTTGTTGTAATTTTTTTTCCAACAGAAACATTTAAGGCAATGGACACAGACGGAGATGGATTGGTGTCCTTCAGCTTTACACAGGTTGGTCATTAGCAATAAGAAATTCAATTTCCAAATCCCTTTTGCTTCTCTGTACCCAGTAATGTGTTTGCTACATCCCTCCTTGTTTTCTTTCTGTCTTCCTGTAGTGGATCACCCTCACTATGTTTACTTAGATGGATGTTCCTCTTCGCTGCTTGTTATGTCCCTAATCTACTTTATTTCGTGCCTTCTTTAACTTCGGTAGTATTTATGCAGTGCAAACATGAGCTCAGGCAATACTATCAGGTGTATGGCATGATGCAAGATGAATACTTAATGAATGTGTCTTCTAAGATATTATTTTAAAGGCTATGTATTTTCATTCAACATGACAGTTAACAAAATTCAACAGCCAAAACAACACATGCAGGAAAAAGTCTAATTTTTTATTTTCTGTGAAAACAAACTGCCATAAGGTTTACATGCATGCAAACAGTAATTGGATAAAATTTAATATCTGAGCCAAAGAACATTCTTCTATCAAAATTACCAAATGTGAGCAATACATGTCTGGTAAAATTATAATTATTGTTAAAAAGTATAATTATTGAACTTGAATTAGGTCAGTGGTTTTGTTTTCTCTACAACTAAAGCGTTAATTTTGAATCTGCTGCTCATATACAAATTCCTGTGACCTTTCACCCTTGTGCCTTTTTACATGTGTTTTATTGGTACCACTTTGTCTTCATCCTTCTATCCTTATTTTTCTGTAAGCCCATATTGCCTTTTTGTTGCAAGATTACTCACAATAACCATTTATGCAGTTGAACACATTTTATTAAAACTGGACTGATTCATCATAAATATTGTGAGATCTTACTTCTATAATAAGTGTGCTTTTACATACAAATATACAGGAGTACTTCACAAACTTATGTTTAAATAAACAACATACCATCTCCTACATACTGCTTGGACTTTCAATCATAAAAACTTGATCGATCAAAAGCGCCAGTCACTACCCATTAAAAGTTACTCATCTGTGAGGACACGCCCCCTTTAGTCCAGATCTACGCTACAGGTTGCACACCGGCTCCACGGCCAGCACAAGCTTTTCTTAACGCTGTGATAAAAGCCTGTCCGGTCTGGGAAGCTCTGTGGAGAAGCCTCACCTCTAAACACTGTTAGAAGCACAGTAAGAGTTGAAGACGCCTGTGAAACTCAGCTAGATGTCTTTCTCTCTCTCTCTCTCTTAGTTAAGTGCAAGTCCCTCACTAACAGGCATGTTGATGTGGACCGTAAGAAGAGGAGCACTTTTTCCTTCCCTCAGCACAAACACCTGAAACCAAAAACGCAATTTCAGGAATATGCTTGTTTTAACAATTTCTTGCACAGCATGTACCCTAATGAATATTAAAAAATCTGTGTATAGTGTGCACATTTTGACAAAGTCATCCACATATTTTATGCAAGCAGACAACTTGCATACATACAGTACACATATAGTATGGAAGTATAATAGTAGCATGCAAGTATGCCATTCTAAACGCTGTATGTTGTGCATGGGTTAACATCTTACTTTGATGACATCAGAGATCCCTTTGTCACTCAAGCATTCAACAAAAGTGTCAATGGGGTAATTCAGTCCTGGAACCAGTAGGGGAATCTAAAGACAACAATTCAACATTTAAATTTTTTACTTGTTTTATGATTAATAAAGCCACTTGAAGGGTCATTTATTCACCCTCATATCAACTATGACTTTCCTTTGCAGAACACAAAAGAAGATATTTTGAGAAACGCTGGAAACCAAACAGCATTGGCCCATTTTGGCTTCGATTGTATAGACACAAAAGCACTTTTCTCAAAATATCTTCTTTTGTGTTCCACAGAACACATACAGGTCACAAACAGGTTATTGAACAACATGAAGCTGAATAAATGATGACAGATTTGTATGGCAATGTGAACTATCCTTTTAAATAAAGTCACCTTGAAGAAGGCCGTTCTCATGCTGTACAAATGTTCATCATAGAGAAAGCTTATGGCTATGTTCATGACCGGACGGCACGCTGACGTGTTCTGAATGTTCAGAGTGAGCTTGAAGGTCGGACCCAGACCTTGAACCTGAGAAACAGGACAGAGAAGTGGTCACCATTAATCATCTTGTGTCATCTTGGTTAATACGTTCACGCAATTGCTCAACTCACCACAGCGTTCATTTTGAGGGGCTCAGACGGGCTGGCCGACACAGGCGTGAGACTCGACTCTAGGGCTTTTACGTAAGCCCGTGCCGCAGCTAGACGCAGTCTGCACAGGTCCATCTGGAAAGCTCTGTGCATGGCTACACAGAAGAATGCAACAACACTCAGGGTCTATTGAGTTGAGAAAAAGCCCTCTATTAAAAATACACTGTTAGTAAAACTGTAGTTGCATTGGCACTTATTATCTAAGCTGTATCTAAGCTAAACAGACCAACTGCATTTTCTCGTTCTCTCAGTGTCTGGTCCACATAGAGTTTGGTTTTCTTGGGCACGTTCAAGTCGGATGCTCTGGGCTATTGGGGGTCCCGGGGCTGAGTCCCTGTCATCAAACACAGCTGTCCTTTTCAAGATTTTCACGATCAGACCGCCTCCTGAATCCCACATGCAATTTCACACACACAAAGAACTATTTGAAATACTTGGAGTCATTTATATAGCCATTTGACAAGCATAAACAGTTAAAGTCAACCTTTAGTGGTCATTAACAGGGTGCCATCTTCCCGTCCATAACGTCCAAAACAAATGCTGGTCACTACATCCTGCAAGACGTAAATGATAAAAAGAGTTCTGCTCAGGTATGTCAATGGGTTTTAAGCATAAGATGTTCTTTTATGCTTACTGGTGTCTTGATGGTGCCGATGAGATTTTTCTCTCGGTACATGTGCACTTCACAGTTGGCCAGAGCCACCAGCACAGCCTGAAACCCTCGTGAGGGCAGGTCCATCAATGCCATGGTGGTTACAGGAGCGGGCAAATAGGCCGTCCATAGTTTTTTCCCCTATCATGAGATGTTTAGCAGTATCATGTATAAAGAATATACAAATAACAATATAGGTTTACTGTGTGTGTGTTTGAGATGTATTGATTTATACCTTTTGAGTATAACCGTGTAGTGTCTCATGAGTACATCCTACCACAACATTTTTTCCCAGTCTCACCAGCCCCACTGGGTGGGAAGACAGTTCAATGCAGTATTTTGGCTTTGGCGAGTCCCTTTTACACAGAGAAAATGACATGAATGATGATCATCTCTCATTTACCACTTCGCTGATATTTCATGAAAATTATGGTTAGTGGTTTGTTTTGCAAGTAAATATTTTGCAACTAATTCAGCATGAACCATTGTTACATACAGACTCAAACTTTGGGTGCTATATATGTTTTTTGTAAACTTTATACTTTTTAAAATTAGTTATGTTTTTTAGATTCCTACTACTGTACAGTATTTACATGTACTGTGTAATCGTTTACACTGATGTCCATTTAAACTGGTGCCACATCCATCTGTATGAACCCACAGCAACCGCAAAGTGGCATTAATGCAGAACATAAGCTTGCCAGAAACTTTAACGCTATTCTTCTGCTAAGCTTTTGCTTTTGCTAATCTTGTTTTTTTATTGTGGGCTACTCTAGCACTACATGATTTGAGAGTCTTTAAATATACTTTAAATATTTATTTATATTATTTGTTCACTAACCTGCGTAGTATGTAGATGTTACCGTTGCGACAGGCCACTGTGATACGAAACTCCACGTCAAACTGACCAGTCACATCCATGAAGGTGGGAGTACTGGGTAATGACATCTACAGACACACAGAGTATATACTATATAAAAAGCCTAATTCACAATAGCAAACTCAGACAATACGCATAAGTCATAAACCAGACTAACCTTGTAGAGGATGGTAAAGGCCTCTGGATCTAATATATAAACATCATTATTCTCTGTGCCAATCACAAGACAGCTGACTGCATCCTCATCTGCCATGTTCTTCTTCAATGTTCCTATACAGGTAATGACCGTCTGAAACAAACAAACGGACAAATGATCTGTCTGTGTGTTTTTTGGTGTATGATGGTTTACGCTTATGTACACAGATTTTGGTACCTGACGTCGTATAGGCTGTTCTTTGTGGAGATTAACAAAAGCCTCCATTTCCTGTGGATCAAGCATAAGGAACCTAAAGATAAAAAATAATTTAATGGATAAATACCACATTGGTAAATGACACTAGGCACAAAATAGCACAGTTATTAAGTCTACAGCTAAAACAATGCATTGACCATTACACAGAAAAGAGAGGAAAATACTATACCGTAGTGATCTGACAGAGAGTGGAATTTCTGCTTTATTCCTGTTCAACATAAACAAATAAAATTATGTCCAAAAATCTGTATTGTGACCTGTATAGGTTTTTGTATTGTAATCGACAAATTTTACATTATTAGTACTTGATTCTGATTGGTTAGTTGTGACATGGTATATTATTCTTTGAATACATTTATTACAAAACTAATAACACAGGGTCATCCAGGTACTGTGAGTCAACTTGACCTTGAAAATAATTTACTTACAACTAAATCAGACAGAAATATGCCTAATTTATAACATATGAGATAACAAATTATTAATCCAAATTACGTGTTCATCTTGTTTAAAGTTTGTGTCTTTGATGGAATTCGTATCTAAAGCCGTTGGGAAATGTTTTTTTCTTCGTGGAAAGCTTGTATTCATTACAAATAAGCTAATAAAAGAATTCAAATCAATATTTTGTGTCCATTAAATTACTATTATTATAATAATGTTGTACAGCAGTAACAACAGTTTACTTGGGCTAAAACACAATATGTAACGTACCTTATTCCTTCTAACATCTCTTTTAGGGTCATTGGGTCAATCATGTCCTAAGAGGAAAAATAAATCCAGTAATTAAATACATTCATAAATACAATTTAGCAAGCATGTGGCCTAATTCTCTGAGTAAAATGAACCACAATAAAGAGCCTTACACAGTGTGGTATGAGGTATGGAGTTAAAAATCAGCTCACCTCCCTAGCCTGACTCCAGACATCCTGCTCCAGAGTGTTCACTTCCAGACTAGGAAGGGTAAACTTGAAGTAAGGCCTCAAGTTTTTGTAGACGTAGATGAAGGGGCCAGAGGCCACAGCGATGGCTGGGGTTCGTGGCTCATGGAGGTCCATGAGAAAGGACACCAGGCCAGTGGGTAAGTCTAGTAGGGTGCTTTCACTCAACAGACCAGTACCACAGTACACCTTCAGCTTCATGTTACACACTCCTGTGCCAAGATCACCCAACACCAGCTGTTATACACATATAAAACACACTTGAGGTGAAAATTGATCACATTGGTGTAACTTAGAAACAAGCATGTTCCTCTAGCATGTTTTAGGGGGTCTTTTTACCCCACAGATTTAGGATGTGAGTCTTCTGTAATACTTGAATCAACTTGTAGGTGCGGGAAAGGTTTGATAAGGCTTTTATTTTTGAAATTGTCATTTCATGTTTGGTACATCACTTGGGCTTAGGTGCATATCTTCCTGTTAGTTCTATGGTGTGGTTAGGAAGGAAGGGGGTGAGCAGCTGGAGCACTCACTTCCTGTTGACCGTTTTCGTTTGTTTAGTTTTTGTTTATTCTCTTCTTATTATTAATTTTGTTTATACTTTACCGTCATCATTTATACTTTGTTGTTTTGTAAATAAAACCTCCTGTGTTTGCGTCACGGATTCACTTCCATCTACTCAGCCTCTCAGCGGATACTGGTTGCCGCTACACAACTCATCAGTTTATTATGCCTTAAATGCGAAGTCTCATTTCAACAACACACCCAATTACCAACATTAATCTGTTTATCACTCCTAAAACAGTATGTGGATGTTGTCTGAACATGTCTGAAATGTCTTTTCTTAAACGATGGGTTATCATTTGGAGATAAAGTCACACATAATGTCACCTTATTCTCACCATCTCCATGCAAGTCTGAAAGAGCTGTAAAAAAGCACAAAACTTCTTAGCTGGAGGGCAGTTGCAGAATAAACTACAGTTAGTGAATGATAGTGCAAGTCTGCACAACAGTGACTTACCAATGCAAGAAGAAAAGGTATATAGATTAGCGACTGGATCGTAGTGCGCATCGAGCCATTTGGAACAAGTCACCGTACTATAAAGAGCACATGGGATGTATTAATGAAGTAATATTCGATAAACTACACATTTAATCACTAAAACTCTACGATATTGTGTACCGCCGCCATATTTGATCAAATAAGATATAAAGAGTACTGAGCTGTGTTGTTTACGAGAGAAAGTGAAATGAGCTTGTAAGTACTTACGTGTCTTTCATGTCCTGGGTAACAGAGGACATGGTGATATTAATACTGATATTTTAAATGGTTTAATTAAAACTGTGATGGTCTGTGTGCTTGGATTGTCTGTTGTAATCCTCAGATCGGCTTTCCCCGTTCCTATGACAACCACTTATTAGAAGCACTGACATGCGCTACATTGAAACATTTCCGCCAGGAATTGTTGGTCGTTATATATAGTTCCGCAATCTCCAGCACTGCATGTACTGTTTTTTGTATTTAATTTTAGTTATTTGTTCTTCCTATCACAAATAGGTTACAGGTAAAAATAAAACTATTTAACAAATAACAACGAGAAGAAGAAATGGTTTATTAGATAGCTTGGCTTGGGGTTGTTGATCAAACCTTTTGACCACAATTCTGAAATATAAAGTTAATTTACTAATATATACGGTACCAGTCAAAAGGTAAGACACAATTGACAAAAATGTTTCAAAAAAGTGCATATTTAAATGTTTTAAATTGCTTTTGTAGACAAAAATATAATTGTGCCAACAGATTAATTTCTTTCATTAGAAAACTAAAATAAAAAATTGATTTCTTGGTCCAAATAATAAATAAAAAAGCAGCCAAAAAGAGTCCAGCGTGAATAGAAATTCTTTCAGTCTTGTTTAAAAAGCTTTCCAGGTCGAGACATCAAGATCAAGTTGGATGATAAAATGTCAAGAGGATTAATGGGTTTATGTACCAGTGTTATTTTGGATGCTTTTAGTCACAATATAATTCACAATTACACTTGTGTTAGTTCACTATTACTTCATAAAATGTCAAAAAATCTAAACAACATTGAGTAAGTCTTTCTCAACTGGGACTGTATATCTATAGTTAAACAAATAATCATACACATCTGATTGATTTTATTGAATAAAAGGTGAATACTCAAAATGCAGATAAAACAATGTATATATTTTTTATTGTCTTATTATTGCACAAGCATTTTGTTGCATTAAATTAGTACAATTCACAAAAGGTAAGACCAAGTTTCACCTATCAGAGGTACATGCACATGTTTTTGAGTAGGTAAATACACTATTGCTAAATGTTCACAAGAATGTAAGAGGGGCTCTTATTTTGTCATTTCCCAGATATTTTTTAAGAAAAGTGCGTATTTCTGGACTAAATAGATTTGTATGGTAATCTCTTGAATCTGCATCAGATAGAGGCTTAAGGGTGTGTGTGCACAGGTTCTTCACTCCCCAACTCACGATACCAACCTGTCAAAGAATATTCATAAATGATAAACAACCAAAAATCTCTCACATTCATCATTAATAACAACTGTTGCAGAATCTTGTACAAAATTAAATAAAACTGGAGAAATTATTAAAAATCTCACCTGTACCATTCGAGCACCAGGAACTACAAAAGTGGCCCCTCCAGAATCACCTGTTACAAAATGGCATGCAGACACAAAGTATTGTTTTATTGTTTTAAATATTGTCAAATATTACACACCCTCTTGCATATATCAAACATACCTTTGCAGGCAACATCATCTGTGGTTGGATCAATACCACTACTGCACAAAAAGTTTTTTGAAACAACCTTTGCCTTTATCGCAGTAATTCCTTTAGCTTTTGTTGCATCTTGAACACAAGCATCCCACTGAAAAAAGCACAACTTGCTATCAGACTGCTAATCTAACTGAGGCCAGGTTATTTACAGATTAAAAATGAGAGTGTTATATTGCACAAAATTACCAAATTTCCCTGCTTGATTTTGACATCTTGCCATCCATATCTGACATGAAAGCAGCATTTACAGCTTCTGCACTCATGAGCATCTTCTCTGCAACAACAGTAACAATGTAAAAGAAATATATGCATTGTATTTTAAGGCAATACAGACAACTATGCTCAGAAGCCCCTTTATGCTTGTTTGGAAATCACCATGTTTTTTGCACGTTCCTTCACTGTTTTAGAGCTCCACTGGTTTCCTTGGTGCAGGGGATGCAGATCGGTCTGTAGAGTAAACAGGATATTCTGTAATGAATTATGCACATTTTTTATAAGAATAAAATCATTTTGGTGAACAGTGTTCCACACCGTAGATTAAGATTCATGATCAGGGGTTGTTTCAGCTGAATAAGAGCTGCATCAAATTCATAGTATTCTGGTATCCCCTTGTGACGTTTTGCTCTGATGTTAAAGCGAGGATGAGGGATATATTTTTCAGCTTTTATCACTAAGGGTGGAATTAAAAATTAAAAACATGTGATGTACAGTATTTTACTTGTTTTTTTTTCTTCATTAATCAGCTGAGGAAAATACTCTAAATGATATGGATAAATACATACAATAATCTGACCCCATATCGACAGTTATCCTATCAGGTGTATCACCAAACCTAAAGCAGTGAGCTGCGGTCAAGATAAAGGTTGATGTGACTAATGACCCCAAGCATTTTGAAACTTTTCCATCATTATGCTGTAAAAACAAAGAAGTAAATATGTTCAATTTAATTCAGGTTTATTTGTATAGTGCTTTTCACAATGTTGCATTGTCTCAAAGCAGCTTTACAGAGAAGACAAAACAACAGTGATCATAAAGATAATATGAAATCATAAAGATAATTTGTCCTGTTTTGAAAAAGATAAAAAGACTACAAGATAAAAAGATGCTCACAGTTACACTGATCTTGGCCAACCAAGGGTACTGACGGCGCTCATATCCCATGCCATCATCATAATCTCTATAAAGTCCACACAGTTGTACACTGGTGCCTTCATCTGTTAAAAAAGATAGTAAGATAAATACACATTCATGTATTAAATGACTAAGATGTTAGACAAAGTACTGCACTGTCTATTATAAGAATGTATGGTCTTTTTTTATTTATATACTAGGTCATATAAGGATAATAGGAAAACAAGAGTGTGTAGAGGATGTGTACTGTTTGTGCACAAAGGTAAAAAGTGGAATAAAATATCTATCATGTTGTCAAATGTCTGTCTCAAATCATCCAGATTTTTAGAAGTTAAAAAAAAAAAATTCAGATCCTCTGTCAGTCTTTAAAGGATTTATGTCATCAGAATTTACGTCATCACCCATTCCAAACACATAAAGGTCTGTTAAAAAAATCAACATTATTATAAAATTAATACTTAGTATCATAACCACTTGATTAATACAGTAGATGGATTTTTCCTCCCTTCTACATTGTGCAACTAAAAATAAAAAATATCTTATTCGATCTGTGAGATGCTAACAGTAATATGCTTTTATAAAGTCATGAAAAACTTCTCACCAAGTTTTTCCTGTCGTGAAGAATCCTTATGTATCACAAGATCTTTTATTTTTTCCACTACAGGTTTGGGATCTCCACCCACTTTTATGGTGCAAAAAATGGTGCACTTTTATTTCTTTTGAATTAGTAACCATTTTGCAAACACTTTACAAAATGTATAAATATACTTTTATTTATACAGATATAATTTAAGAGTCAATACCATCAGTGAACATGATGGCAGGAATTTCTCTCTTGTTCTTGAGAGCGTTTCGGTTATAGATTAGGTCTTGGTAAGGATAAAATGTGGTTCTGTAACTAGACATTAAGTCAAAGCCGAGATTTATTGCTAAAGGTTGTGAACATAGCATTATTAACTCATAAGCATCATTTGGTATAATACACATAAAACACTTTGGTGATAATATACTGGATTTATTGTTTCTAGGATAAACAAAACAAGCAATTTGACAAAAATTGTTAATCTGAAAACAGAATGTTCCATCAAAATGAGATTCAGTCTAAAAATGTGAGAGGTGCTCCTTTTGTTTCATCTTTGTTGCCTAGATGTTTTTTGAGAAATGAGCGTATTTCTGGTCCAAACAGATTTGTGTGATAATCTCTGCTATCTGCATCAGAAAGGAGGATATCCGTGTTGTCTTTGCACTTGTCCTTTGAACCCCAGCTCACGACACCAACCTATAAAAGATAAAACATAAAACATTAATAAAATAAAACATTTGGAAAAAAATGCAATTTCTTCTGGGTACTGCAGACATATGACAGATATTAGGTAAGCATTAAGTAATAAAAAAAACAGAAAAGTAATTGAAACAGAAAATAAAGAGGACAGTAAGACAGGACACAAAAATGCTAATATTGCACACATTATTATAGTGCAATGATAGCAAATGCTTGGAATATGTATTGCACATATTCTGTGTTTGATGTTTGAGATCGTCAGAAGGAAAAAAGAAAAGCTCTTGGATTGGGCTTTGGTGCCCGCTGGGGTGTTCTTAGTGCATAAAGTTCACAGTCAGACACTGCTGTTTAACAGTATGATGACCTGTGGGAAGAAACTATTTCAATAGTAGGAAAATCTACAATAGCAGGAGAGTACGCTGCCCTGTTAAACTGCATCTACATATACATACATATGTATTTTGTGCTTTATCTAGTATTTCCTTTAGTTTTTGTAGAGGATTAAGTAATAAAAGTAATGGTGTAATAGAACTATACAAACAGACTCGTCTTTGGAACCGATCAATAAATGTGTTATTGACTTTGTTGATAATCTTGTTAAACACATTCCCTGGTGCCTGTTTCAGCCTAGAAAAACATAATAAGAGAATAATAATACTGATGAAATGTTTCAGTTTAGCCCTAATTCACAAGAAACTAATTACTTTTTAAGTATATATTTTATATACATTAAACGGCACATTCATTTGTTTTGTAACCTAACATTGTGTGTGCAAAATATAAGAAATATATATAACTAGAAAGTTCTATAAAACTAAAATGTTACGCCAGCAATGGTTATTGAGCATGGCCAACTAAAATATTTCATTGCAAAATGTTAACATAATCAAAAACCCTGTAAAACAACTCAAAATCTTTTTGAAGTCAAATATACAGTGCAATTGGAACAAGGTAGAGATAAGTCAATCTAAACAATCTTTAGTTGCCTTAGATGATTTACAGGGGTACTGTCATTCGGTCCTTTACAGTAAATGAAGTTTTATTAACTAATTTCGGGGGCAGCGCTCTGGGTTCGGGAAGAACTGCCGAGCTCGGGGCCCTCCCCGGACAGCACGCCAAATACGCATACCATTACGCTTGCTTTTTATCTGTAAAGGCGAACTCGTGAACTGTATAAAAATGTCGCTCTCTGTTGGAAGAAAGTGTGTCCTGTAGTTGATCATTGTCTACATTCAGTAGACAATGTTTAACCTCAAGTCAAATAAAGACGATCAATTTCCCGGCACAAGCTGCAAAGTCATCAATGCAAAAATATCCAATGCGAAAATATTTACAGTCATAATGCCTATATATAATCAGTATATATCTTTCACCTTTATGAACTCTATTTGCCAATATTTTATGAAAATATACTCAAAGTCCCATTAATTTTGTCAGTGTTTTTGGGATCGTGATAGCCATCCACGTGTTGCCTCAGATGACACTGCCTGATAAAGCAGCGAGGCGATAAAGCCCTTAGCAAATATTACTAAATTATTCGTTTAATTCCCGTTTTATGGACGTGACATTTTTAGTCAAAACTTAAAGAATGTATTTATTACCAACATTATTAAACCATCTGTTTGATTTTTCATAGTCAGGTAAAATGCCGCTTCCAGAATGGCCACATCCATAACAGTCCATATTCTTTATAAATGTGCACATGAAAATTTAGCTAAAATTGTTTCATGTTATTTGAAGAGTCATCTCTTTTTCCCCATTTGTTAGGTATTATTGCTTCTGGTTTGTGCATTTTTAGTTGCAGAAATCTTATGAAGTATTTAGTCCCTCAAAAACAGGTGTTCCTGTTTGTCACATTCATAATGCATGTATATTTTCATTTTTTATAAAGATAACTCATGTAGCCTATGGACTGATGTTTTTCTCATGTCTGGACGCTTTTAATGGGGTTAAGTAAAATATAAGTAAATGGTTCCATAATAAATACATTCTTTCAAGAAATGTAAGATGTGACTGAAATTTTCCATCCATAATGGTGAAATTACCCCTTGTTAGAATTTTGTCAGGAATTTCTCTCTTGTTCTTGAGAGCGTTTCGGTTATAGATTAGGTCTTGGTAAGGATAAAATGTGGTTCTGTTACTAGACATTAAGTCAAAGCCGAGATTTATTGCAAAAGGTTGTGAACATAGCATTATTAACTCATAAGCATCATTTGGTATAATACACATAAAACACTTTGGTGATAATATACTGGATTTATTGTTTCTAGGATAAACAAAACAAGCAATTTGACAAAAATTGTTAATCTGAAAACAGAATGTTCCATCAAAATGAGATTCAGTCTAAAAATGTGAGAGGTGCTCCTTTTGTTTCATCTTTGTTGCCTAGATGTTTTTTGAGAAATGAGCGTATTTCTGGTCCAAACAGATTTGTGTGATAATCTCTGCTATCTGCATCAGAAAGGAGGATATCCGTGTTTTCTTCGCACTTGTCCTTTGAACCCCAGCTCACGACACCAACCTATAAAAAACAGTACTAGTAAAAACTTTTTTTATTTGAAATTGTCTTTTAATTGACCATTGTATTTGCTGTGGTAAATATGGTAAAATGGGGAAAATCCCCTCTTAAAAACTATGCCCATTTTAACAAATTTGGGGATTTTTGCCCAAAAAATCTTATACCCAAAGGTACAACTCCAACTTTACACTTCAGAAAAAAGATAAATAAGCGAACACACAATTTGCTCAATATGCTCAAGGGAGTTTTGGCACCATTTAAAAGGAAAATTAATCATCTTACCCCATCTTTGTACAGTACATGAGATTACTATAGCATCACATCAATACTGTTTTCACAAATCAGAGGAAAATAGATTGATAATCTCACCTGAATGACTCGTCTATTTTTATACAGATAAGTGGCCCCACCAGAGTCACCTGTTACAAAATTCCATGTGGACACAAGGAAATGTATAAATGCTTCATCAAATTCAAATGATTGATGTTTCATAAAAATGTTAGTAACCAGCATTTTTATGTTTTTTTTTCTGGAGATGAAACATACCTTTGCAAGAAATGTGATCTGTTTCTGGATCTATTCCACCACTGCACAGAAAATTGTCTGTAACTATGTCCTTTGCATTTAATGATTTGTTCGATGATTTTTTGATTTCATCTGCTTTTAATGCATCTTCAACACATGCATCTCGCTGAATAGAAAGCACATCAATATGTGTCTTTAGTAATATATTATGTATGTATCTATGTATATGTGATAAGAGTAATGAGAGTACATTAAAGGGCGGGTACTGTAGTATAATCAGACTGGCCATTTAAGTCGTAGTGGCGTAGTCATCTACCTTAGTTTAACTAATATAAATGAAAAATTCTGTGATGTTTTTTCACAATATATATATATATATATAGTATGTTGTTGGACTAATTCTATTTTTGACAAAAGTATGACAAACATAAACCGTGAAAAATCAGTATGTATACCTATTATACTGTCACTAAAATCATATCATATTTACATATCTATTCTTTATTCAGGGAATGAAAATCTACAGGTGTGACGTCACTGTACTGTACTCCTCACAGCCATATGAGAAACATGTTAAATCATTACCAGTCCTCTTTGCTTGATTGTGATTTCTCTTATCGCATATGGAGTATTATCATCTGGCTTCATTTCTGATGTGAAATGAGCGTTCACAAGATCAGGACCCATTATAATTTCCTCTGTAAAAAAGCATAGAGAAAACTATACGAACTGGATATAGAACGTTTATGTCTGTAATGACACACATTTAATATATCTACATTTTATTTACATGTCAGATATACTGATTTGGTGGCAATGTGTCATTTAACAGACAATCTTGCATATGAAGTAATGATAACTCACTATGTTTTGTGCACGTTGCTTCACTCTCTGAAAGTTTTAGAGCTCCACTGGATTCCTTGGTGCAGGGGATACAGATTGTTCTGTACAGATATACAAAATAGTTTGTAGATTCTTTTATCCTTTTTAAAACTCTTTAAATCACATGTTGTTAAGTTTTGTTACTCACCGAATATCTTGATCCAGCTTAACAGCCTTTGTCAGCTGTATGAGAGCTACATCAAATTCATAATATTCTGGAATTCCAATGTGTTTTTTTGCTAATAAATTATATTTAGGATGAAGTATGATTCTTTCCGCTTCTACATCTGAGGGAGAAAAAGTAAAGGTCTTAAGATTTGCTCCAATGTCTTTAGATTTTTATCAATGAGTAAATAAAGATAAAAGTGTCAGCTAAGAACACTGTATTACACAGGCCCCTTTTCAGACTAATGGAACTAATATCTTCTTTGTTGTCAGTTTTGAAGCAGTGAGCTGCTGTTAAGATGTAAGTTGGTGTGACTAATGATCCCATGCAAGTTAAAGTCACAATTGAAGTCTTCTACATAAAAGAGAATAGAAAACAATTATGAACCTTTAAAACATAAATGTTAAGATAAATTAATTATGAAGACCTACATGAATGTTTAATGTATACGGCCTATAATAAATTTTATACTGACCTTAACTTTAATCTGTGCCAACCAGGGAAATTCACGGCGTCTCTTGTCTTCATCAGTGTCTTTGTGTTGAATCCCACACAGTTCTAAGACAGTGCTCTCATCTGTTTAAGAAAACAGCTACATAAAGAACAATCCACCTCTCCACAAATCCACCATGAAAAGAACCCAAGAGTTTCCTATCAATGCTTAATGCAAAAACACACATAGCATGTTGCTATTGCTTTCTGTTGAACACAAAACTAAAACATGTTCCTGTAGCTTGATTGGTGGAGAATTATGCTATCCGTGTGTGTGTTATCTATGACTTTGACAGTCTGTCTGAAATTTTCTCCTTGTGGTGAACTGCTCTTACCGATTTGATCTATGACTACATTTACAACATTTGCAGAATTACATCTGTAATTCATTATGGAGTAGTAAATATGAAGACTGATTCAGAAGATAAATGCGTTTTCTGACTATATCAACAAAATTAGCATTTAAATACATATAGAAGTAACAATATACCGAGCATCTTATCAAACGTTTCCTGGACTTTAGCCAAGTCTGGAAGCAAGAAATAATGCACTTCCTTTTCTTTCTTTGACACCAATTCATTAAGGGATTCCTTTTTTACATCCTCTCCAACTCCAAATACATAAAGATCTGGAAAGAAAAGGCAGGTTCATATATGTATCACATTAATTTTACTAATAAAGACCTAAAATAAATGTTAAATCAATATGCACACAAAATCTCGGTCAACTTTCTTTACCCAATCAATACATCCCATCATAACCTATAATAAGATTATTATATTATTACATGATTGCTCACCTAGTTTATTCTCTCTTTTTGGATCATTTTGGGTGACCATGTGTCTGATTTCATCCACCTTAGGTTTGGGACTACCCCCCATGTTTGTATTACCTATGGAGTGGAATTAGATGTAGTTTACAGAGCACAGAAATAAAAAAACATTTGTGTATTTGTAACCATAAACATGGCCAACTATATCTGATCTAACATGAAGCTAACATAGTTTCTATTTTTAATAGTATTAGTATTCTAATTCTAATAGTATTCTAAACAATACTAGACTGTATGAAACTATTTATAAGTTAGTACCGTCAGTGAACATGATGACGACATGTTGAGTCTGAAGAAAACCCTTTTCATCTTTGGCCTTCTCCACTCCCATACTGTCTAAAATCCTGTGATAGGCTTTGGCAATATTAGTCCCCGATCGTTCACCTTTAGCTGTTAATAACACAAACACCAAAAAGATCGTTAGACTCCAAAACCAAGTGGTAATACACTCACTGTCAAATTTTAATTCAATAAGAATTGATGTTTTTTGAAGAATTTTGTTTTAAAATTAGTTTGAGATAATAATCATTAAGTTTGATGCTAATCTAATGAATGTAAACAATAGATTTCAGCACTTACCCAGGCAAATACTTACTTTCATATGTAAAATTGTCCATTTTTTGTAAAATAATTTCTAGGTTGTTTTCAGCAGGCATAGACTTGAAGTTTCTCATGGTGACGATGGGTGTAACATCTGTGGCAAACATCAGGATCTCATAGTTTGGGGAGACCTCGTAATAACTAATCTTTTGGGAAAATGCAAAGTTCTGATTAGTCGGTTATCCGATCAAATAAATGCTGGATTTTAAGGCAGTTCATAAAAATGCATTTGTGACAGAAATGTTTAAGTCAACATGAAATCTCATTTGTGACAAATTATTATTTTATTTTTAATTAAAACTAAATATTACTGAACAGGCCATTTTTTCTGGCAGTGTGGGCTGCTTAAACCAAAATTATGTAACTTATTTTACCTACCGCATCTATAAGTGTTTTGATGATATCCTTTGCTTTGTTAAATTCTTTTACATCTATGCTGTCAGATGCATCCACAGCTATATAGATATCAAGTTTTCCACCCTTTTCCAGTCTTATTTTTTTCCCCACCTGATCTGAAAATACAAAAAACCTTTTTGTTAAAATGTGGCAAAATGCATATTCTTTTCAAAATATGATTAATTATTTTAGGTCACAAATTCTTGTCAAACAAATGTACCAGGTTCTTCATATTGCTTAGAATACACCAGATTTGTCTTCAGAGAACTGCTGAACGCTCGTGATGCTTCCTCTGGGGTGTCGAATGTAAAGTCAGCTGTATTTACACATCAACAATGTTAAAGGTATATTATCCAGCAAAGCTACAGTACTTCAATAGTTCACATGCTTGCTTAATCTCTGTGTAAAACATATAAAGTCAAGAAGGTTTACTGTAACATTGTGGTTCTGTCCCTGACCACTGGCCACCTTCCTCACAGACTCGCTGTTTGGATCCAATCAGGATCAGTTTATTGTCACAACTGTATGTGATTTTGTCATCAATGTTGAATGTGTTTTTATCTCTGTAGCTACCAGGTGGAACACCAGGATCAGGACAGTGATCAGCTGTGATACACAACAGTAAAACAGTGAAAAGACATGCATAGATGTGGGAAAACTGGAAGTTGTAATTATTTCTAGTACCTAGCAGTTTGTCAAGCCCTCACATGACATCATAAAACATGCACATCAGTACAAACTGTTTTCTAGTTTTTTTCTAACTTAATTGATCCTGTGTAAGTGCAAAACAAGATATTAGTTTTCACACAAGCTGTGGATTATTAACAGAAAAAAAGTGTTGCTTACTTACAGTCACGTCCACAAACTGGTGTGTCTCCACTCCATTTCCCGTTGTGTTGGCAAACACGGTGCGCCGAGCCACGGAATGTATAATCAGAATTGCATGAGTAATCGGTTGTGTCATTGACAAAGTACCTGACTTTATATGGAGTCACCCTTCCATTCTCAAAAACATGAGGATTAGGACACGTTACCACTGAGACAGAAGCATGCAAAAAAAATGTTTTGAAATCTCAGTTACATAAAGTACAGCACTAAAATCCTGCAGTGATTCATAATATGATGCAGAACAATATTTCTCATGATTTGGGTCTTACTTTTGCACTCTGCAGATTTTTTTTTTGTGATATGAGGGTCCCAGGATCCATTTCGACACTGACGTTTTTTAACATCTGGGTAAAAGCCTTGTGGACAGCTGTATCTTACAATACTCCCATGAGAATATCCATTAGAAAGAACAAAACGCCCTCCAGTAATGAATATATTTTCTGTGGAACATGACGCTTTGGACAATGAAGATGGAGCACCTATAAGGAGGAACAAGCAGAATAAAATATAAAAGACAGTCAAATTCAGTCATAAAGTAGCCTGAGGTGTCGACTGATTCCACCACGACCATCTGAACTAAGCAAACATACAGAGATTAGGGACACCTTAGTAAGGAAACACAGTTCACAACATTTTTATAATTGCAAGACTGTGGAAGAAAGTTATTTTTCTGTGTAATCAAACCCCCTGTTGTCTAAAGAAATTGTTGTATTAATCTTAATCTTGAAGATCTCAAAGGAAACTCCTAAAGACTTACATGTGATCAGAGGACAAATCACAGCAAGCAATAACCAATTCAGCCGCAGCTTACACTCCATTTTGTTCTTCTTTTGCTGAGATAAATAACAAATCAAGTGGATCAGGGACATTTTTATAGTGGGGTCACCCGGATTATGTGACTTACATTCAGTAGACAATATTTAAGCTGAAGTCAAATAAAGAGGGTCAATGTTCAGATAAAGACGATCAATTTCCCGGCACATGCTTCAAAATCAATGCAATGCAAACATATTTACGATAAAGAAATTGCTACATAATCAGTATAAACCTTTAACTGTCATGAATTCTGTTTGCCATTTTTCAATAACATGTGGAAAACAGCAGAATTATGAGGGAAAACATGAATATATCTGACCAAAATTTATTTGGTTTAACACCCCAATTATTCTTTCTTTAGGTCTAGAGAGAAACTCATGGGGTACATATAAAAGCAATTTTATTCCATTAAATACTATATCAAAACACCTTCCCTTTTGTAAAACTATTCTTATAAACTTAAACTGTGAATTGTTTGCATAACTATTATCATCAGGGCGATTTTCATCTTTAACACACTGCAGGGCATTTGGAAAAAAATGCAATTTCTTCTGGGTACTGCAGACATATGACAGATATTAGGTAAGCATTAAGTAATAAAAAAAACAGAAAAGTAATTGAAACAGAAAATAAAGAGGACAGTAAGACAGGACACAAAAATGCTAATATTGCACACATTATTATAGTGCAATGATAGCAAATGCTTGGAATATGTATTGCACATATTCTGTGTTTGATGTTTGAGATCGTCAGAAGGAAAAAAGAAAAGCTCTTGGATTGGGCTTTGGTGCCCGCTGGGGTGTTCTTAGTGCATAAAGTTCACAGTCAGACACTGCTGTTTAACAGTATGATGACCTGTGGGAAGAAACTGTTTCAATAGTAGGAAAATCTACAATAGCAGGAGAGTACGCTGCCCTGTTAAACTGCATCTACATATACATACATATGTATTTTGTGCTTTATCTAGTATTTCCTTTAGTTTTTGTAGAGGATTAAGTAATAAAAGTAATGGTGTAATAGAACTATACAAACAGACTCATCTTTGGAACCGATCAATAAATGTGTTATTGACTTTGTTGATAATCTTGTTAAACACATTCCCTGGTGCCTGTTTCAGCCTAGAAAAACATAATAAGAGAATAATAATACTGATGAAATCTTTCAGTTTAGCCCTAATTCACAAGAAACTAATTACTTTTTAAGTATATATTTTATATACATTAAACGGCACATTCATTTGTTTTGTAACCTAACATTGTGTGTGCAAAATATAAGAAATATATATAACTAGAAAGTTCTATAAAACTAAAACTAAAATGTTACGCCAGCAATGGTTATTGAGCATGGCCAACTAAAATATTTCATTGCAAAATGTCGCCCTCTGTTGGAAGAAAGTGTGTCCTGTAGTTGATCATACAAAGCCGTAAAAGGAAGCCAGCAAAAAACAGAAAACATATCCATGAGCAGATTGTGTTATATGAATATGACAGAAATGATATAATGATTGTATGCCATATTCTTTATGTAGTATTATAAAAAAAATTGACTATGAATGTAAAACACTTTCCACTTATTAACATGAGTCCCAAAGGGACTGGTGTTGCTGGTGTCGTGATAAATCGAGTCCACCCAATCCGTACGTGACGTCATTATCACGTGATATCTGTCAAGCAGTGTGTTTTTGAAATTTACCGCGCTGTGAACTTCAGACAGAGTCAGTCAGATGTTGTTGTTGTTGTGAGAGAGAAGACGACTCTGTGAGTAAACTCTTACATTCACTCTTTTTAAGTTTCTTACATGAAACGATATAACTGCCTCGAGCTGTAGGATAAATGCACAACAATTGCCAATGTTCTGTCAATTTCCACAGCCTGAAAACCTGGAAATAGCAGGGGAAAAAAGACAAATATTTTATATTTTATTAGCTCCTAAATATCTATGTATATCGTCAGAAATAGCTATTTTCGAGTGCAATCTGTTTAGAATTCTATCTATACTGTTTATCATATAAGTCCTATCTAAGTCAAGAAAATCAATTAGACCAAAAATGTGTAAATGAAACCCTGAATAAAAACGAGGGTAGTTTAAAGTCTCTGTGGTTTAACGCGTAAAATAATGTGTACAACGTTTTTATATCCTTTTATTAATATATTATTATTAGAATATTATGGAATACATTCATTATTTATCAGCATGAACGTTTTATTAATATTAAACACATAATATTATAATGTCATAATACGTTTTATTTAAATAAGTGTCAAGACGTTTGGTTTTGATTTCTTTTGGCGCGCGCGCAAAATACACCGGAAAACATGAGCGCGCTTGAACTTCCACGTGTAGCAGCAGTAGTTACAGTAGAGCTGTCGTGTGAAGCTCATCACAGTAAGTTCATATATTCTAATTTGATCTAATGACACAAAACACGTTGGTTGTGTGTGTGATAACCCGACCCGATAATGACGGTGATTAATCTGTAAATGTCATTATATATATTTTTATTCTAATCAAAAAACCTTAAGCGGGATGCTTTCACTTTTCCGCTCATTTTGACTATAAAAACTCTTGTTTTATAGAACGTTTAATGTTTAATTAGGTATTTTGTTTAAAATTGTATATGTAAACACTGATTACACAAAGAAGGTTTCATTCATTCAAACGTAAAAGAGATGACGTATGATAAGTAGGAAGTGTTCTCCTTTCAGTTCGTTAGGCAAACACGTTTTAAGATTGCCATGTGACACAATGTACTGTAATAAATACTACTACTTCTTACTGTTTCGCAGATATTTTCAAAATGAGATATTGTAAGGGAACATCAGATAACAGGTAAGTGAGTTTAAATGTGTCTATGTGTGTGTGTGACGCATATCACTGTTGTTATGATTTTTTCCACATTTTACAGTAGTAGTAAATTCATTAAAACCATGAAATAACATAATTGTAACTGGAAATAATGTTGTTACTAAAAGCATCCAAACTAGGTTAAGACTTGTATTTTAGCATCTTCAAAAGTAGTCACCCTTTGTCTAGAATTTGTAAAATCAAAGTTTTGACATTTTATGATCTAGCTTCTTGAGTTCTCAACCTAGGATTGATTTTCTATGCTGAACTCTAACTGGCTGCTTTTTATTTATATTATGTTCCAAATAATCCATTAAAAATATATATTTTTCAAAGAAATTTTTGTTTCCTAATTAAAGAAATTAATATGTTGGCATGGTTATATTTTTGTCAAAGTAACACTCTATAATCCTGACAGTGGCCTCGTAGCTGTGATTTTTTTCTTGCTGGGGATGGGAACTCTGCTTCCATGGAACTTCTTTATAACTGCAATGAACGTAAGATGCACTTTTACAGATTATTTTGTGATTTCTTCCCATTATCTCTCATGTTCTCATAGTCCATTTACATTTGTTTGCAGTATTTTGTTGTCCGTTTGAATAGTACGAACATTACAAATGGTACTGAGCAGGCAGACCCAGACCCTTACATGTTTAACAACCTGAGCGTGCTGTTAGCCCAACTTCCCTTGTTGCTATTCACACTTCTCAACTCCTTTCTTTACCAGCAGTAAGTATTTGGTATGCTGTTTTTTACAAATGCGCATCTTAGTATTATAGCATTTCATGTATACTGTAAATGTACTTAATGGGAGTATTATGATCGCAAATGATTGTTTTTGTGTAGCATTGCAGAGAAGGTGAGGATTGCTGGCAGCATGGTCTTCATATTACTCCTCTTCATTCTTACGGCCAGTTTGGTGAAGATTGACATTAACCAGGACCACTTCTTCAACCTAACCATGGCGACAATCTGGTTCATTAACAGTATGTTTCTTAGTATTTTTTTGCCGCTATCTCATCGACATTTGATCGGGTCATTTGGTAAATCTATTCACATTATTTCTTCTGCCTCTTTCACTTTTTCTGTAGTGTTTGAAGCGGTGTTGCAAGGCAGTCTGTTTGGTCTGGTTGGTAAACTACCTCCAAGATACAATTCCCTGTTTATGAGTGGTCAGGCAGTGGCAGGCATTTTCTCTGGTATTGCCATGCTGCTATCAAATATCTGTAAGTATTAGTATGTTGATTCACTGAACAATTGAGGGTCTTTTTCATGGCCGTTCCAGTGAAAAAAATAGATTTACACTGAAAGGTTTTTTTCTTTGTTTATAGTGGAAACTGATCCAATGAGTTCTGCTTTGGGTTATTTCATAACCCCCTGTGTGGCCACACTTCTTACTTTATGCTGTTACCTCATACTGCCTCATCTAGTGGGTACCACAAGCCATTGTTATAGCTTTTTACTTGCGTTTTGACTGTTGGCACTCATTTAACGCGTTACAGAATATCAAAGTATAGATAATTTCTGACTACAAACTAGAGCTGCACGATTCTCCCACGATTCTGAACAGCAACTATAAGTAAATTTATTAAATATTAATTGTTGCAGTATATTTAAAATGTTTCATTTGAATGATTTTTAAATCCGTTTTAATGAATTTTTGTATTACTCACTAATTGTATAACATTTCACTTGATCAATTACTGGATGAATCAGCATTGAATGAATGATTAATTAAAAATACATTTTTAGACTCATTGTCCCCGTCTAGTGGCGAAACAATGTAATCCATAAATACGTTATTTGAAGCGCCAATTTACATTAAAAATGTGATGTGCTCTATTTTGATCACGTATACATTAGTTTTTATATGCGAACTTTTATCCCAGTACTTCTGATCATTTGAATATTTCTAACCAAGATTATAATAATACCTCAATTAGGACTGTTCACACAGAATGTGTTTTCAAAGGCACTGCATTATTTACCATAGGTTTTTGTAAACACACATACAGTAAACACACGTGTTTGTCCGTTGCACTCGCGTTTTGGAAAACAAGTTTTATAGGCTACTGCTTTCTCTGCTTCAGCAGAATCACCAACGCCAACGAAAAATCATTTATGCTGACATTTATGAATGAGATCGTATGGGTGTTTGAATCGAGATCGCGATCCTTTAACGATTAATCGTGCAGCTCTACTACAAACACAAGTCCAAAGAGCCTGTGTTTGTAGTCATAAGTGAATGTGCCAAAATGACTGTAGATTGCAGTAAGTTCAATAGGGAACATGTTTATTTATTTAGTAATTATATCTGATTATGTAAGAAAATGAATGACATTCCTTGTTTTAATTTCAGAGTTTTGCTCGACTTTATTTAAACAATGAGTCCACTGAAAAAGCAGAGACAAGAAAGGAGCCAATGACACATAACTGTGGTATGTGTCAACTTTTTCCAGTGTTCAGACAAATAACAGACCTAATTAACGTTAGTTTTTCTAAATTGTGCTATTCATTTACCTACAGAGAGTGTAATCTTGGTTAAAGTGAAACTGAATGATGACAGCGGTTTAGAGAGCAATAGTAAAGCTGTGCTTACCGAGTCTGATTCTAAAGCATGCAAGATGCTGGAAGAGATTAAACTGAAACCCAGTGAAGAAAAGTCAACTGTGCCTCAAGTCTTAAAAAAGGTATATTGAAAGTGTTATATTCATATATGTTCTATTCATATTTTCATTTATACACATAATGTATAATGTGGTTCAGAACGGCACTGCTGAAAATACACAAATTGTATCAGCATAACAGCTTAAACTTGTGTAACTCGAACTTTTTATCCATTACATATTTCATTTTGAATCTCAGGTTTTTAAAGTGATTTCAGACTGTTGGACTCCACTTGTAAAACTTGATTCTATTTTGTTTTTGTAGATTTGGGTGATGGCATTTTGTGTGACATGCGTGTTTGCTGTCACATTGTCAGTTTTTCCAGCAGTTACATTTAATACAAAACCTAAAGGCTTCTTTGAGGGAAAAGGTGAGTATAAAATTGCATTATCCTCACAGATCACACATTATTTGCGATTTTTTTTTACACTACTTTGACCTTTTTCTCTTAGAGAAAATCTTTGTGCCGTTGTGTTCATTCATCGCCTTTAATGTCATGGACTGGATTGGTAGAATTCTCACAACCCGTGTTCAGTGGGTAAGTCTCATACAATACAATGCCTAAAAACTTGTTTTTTTTTCTAATATCTAATTTTTTATTATATATAATATATTTTTTTTCTTATTCCAATCATCAGCCTACAAAGAAGAGTTATCTTTTCCCTCTCTTCGTGGTATTACGAGTTATATTCATTCCTGCCCTTATGCTGTGCAACGTTCAGCCTCGCAACTACCTCCCGGTCTTATTCGATCATGACATGGCCTATTTAGTCTTCATGTCGTTGTTTGCTATGACGAGTGGATATTTTGCCTGCCTCTCCATGAGCTATGCTACACAGTAAGTACTCCATAAGATATCACCTAATGCCATAATCAAGGTTGTTTTTACCACGATGTAACCAATAGTGTGTCTCTTTTTTTCAGACTAGTAAAGCCTAAAGATGCAGAGACAGCAGGGGCTCTGATGACCTTCTTCCTGGCATTAGGACTCTCTCTGGGCGCTGCACTCTCCTTTGGCCTTAAAAAAGCTATTTAACGGAAATCAAACAAGCCGATGATGCTGTTTTTTTACTGCCACTTTTGAATCAGTAGCACTTTTTAGCAATCTCATTCCATTAAGACCATAAAGGTAAAGAAGCACAGGTTTGTTTCAGTTTTCATGAAAGAGAGTTCACCCAAAAATCCCCCAAAAATCTGTCATCATTTAATTACCCTTGTGTTGTTCAAAACCTAAATATGACTCTTCTGTGTAAAAGAAGATATTTTGATAAATGTCTCAGTGATTTGTGTCCATATAATGGAAGTCAATAGAGGTCAATGTTGTTTAGTTACCAACATTCTTCAAAATTTGTACATTTTGAAACCTTTCTGCTATTCACTGCATTTTATTCCCATATTGCTTTGGGATGTTTTTTAAAAGGGATGTTAAATTTTTACAGGGTATTTTTATAGCTGTTTTTTAGAAGAATTTGATGTTTTATTTATTTTTTATGTTTGTGATTCCATGTTTGTGGATTTTGTTTTTTATTTTAAAAAGGTCATGCCATGTCAAAGTTTTTATTAAAATATAAAAAATCAAAATAAATCTCATTTTAATGAACGAAGTTCTCAGTTATGTCTTATTGTGGCAATTAAACTTTCACACAGATTACATTAACTGATTCCTATGATTTTTGTAATTTTAACTGAAAGATTAGGCTAGAAGCACGTCGTAAATGACTACATAGTACTACTACAACCACAACTACGAAAGTATCAAGAAAACACATTGCCTGAAAAAAATTGACATTTCTATCTCTCACACACAGCCAGACACAAATTTGAATGGTGAAACGACATAAGATTATTCTTTAAGATAATTTTTATTTGTTCTTCCTCCAATACAAAAGTCATTTGTATGAATGGAGAGCAGATGTCTTTCACTAACCGCACACTTGTGAAGAATTATATTCTGTGATAATGTTATTTGATTCTACAGTCTCAGTTTTCCACAACATACAGGACGGGTCACCAGCAAGAATATGATTGGTGTGTTCACCTTTCACTGTACGTCATCTAGTACACATCCCCAAACCACAGCAGCAAAGCCAGCCGTTAATTGTGACTTTGTTTTTGGAGTAAGAAGCTTAAGGCTTTCATGACAGACAAGAATTTGGGGGAAGGGAGTTAGGGTGTAGGGGTGTTGTGGGTGGTAGAAATTAGAGAAAAGACCCTACAAATCACTCTCTCCATACAAGGCGCTGGAGAATGAGATGTAGTCAAGGGCGTCTAGAGGTGCCTCGCTGCCTATGTACTTGGTCATACGGCTGATACAGTATTCGGCTTGTTCTGGGGGCAGTTCCCTCCTCAGCTCCTCGACTGTAATATAAGCCTGCAAAACATAACGGAAGTCAGAACAGTTTACATTTATTCATATGTGACCCTGTCTGTGAAATCCAGGCTAAAGTCTTAAAATCTGATTATGAGATAACAAGCATCAAAGTAGTCATAGCTAAAATTTAGAAAAATGGTAATTTGTGATTTCTAGTGTAAATTATATATTACATGATATATTTTTAGATACATTACTTAACTTTTTATTGTCACTAAATTAAATTATTTTGCACCAGAATTACCTTCCAAAATATTGATTTCGATCTTTGACATGGCCTTAGTCAATAATAAAGATTTTTCACAGTTCTTTACATTATGTAGTATGACTTTATGTTAAAACAGTAACTCGCAAAAAGTACTTTATAACAGATTTTTTTACAAGCAGGGTTACATATTACTGTAAAATAAAATGCATTTGTAATCTTTTGGAGAGAGCTACGGCTTGGGTTTTGTATTGTATGTGTTTGCAATATTTCAGATGTTAGATGTTGACTTCACCTTGTCAGAAGCCAGGATCTTGAAAGAGGCCATGACCTGCTCGGCAGTGTCTGTCTCAGCTGTCTCCCTGGTCATGAAGTCAATAAAGGCCTGGAAGGTGACCACTCCTGTGTTGTTAGCGTCCACCAGAGTCATAATGCGTGCAAATTCAACTTCACCCTAAGACGGAGAAGTGAAAATGTTACACACAGTTCCAACCAGATAAAGTCTCAGATGATTTGGTGAGGTGGTCCTGATAGATTTTTGTAAACAAACACATATAACTGAACTTACCAGATCATAGCCCATAGAGATAAGGCAAGCACGGAAATCATCTGGATCCATCATGCCATTCCTCTTCTGCAAATTGAAGAAATTTAGAGTGCTATCATGTGGACTATACTACATTTCCAATATCCTTGCATAATCAAAGAAAAGACTGTGTACCCGATCGAAGTGATTGAAGGAGGCTCTGAACTCATTCAGCTGCTCCTGACTGATACCCTTGGCATCACGAGTCAAGATCTGGTTCTCAACCTCATTGATAGTGCGGGCGATAGTGGTGAGAAGCTGCTCCCAGCCCACACGGATGTGCTGAAATCGCCAGAAATAACAGGTAACAAGACTTAAATGAAAGGTAACATATCATATGAACCAGGTGGAAAATTTCAAAAAGCAGAAAATACACGTAAATATTAAGACAATCGCTGGCCTTTGGTTAGGTACCTCCATGGAGTAGTTGGTGTGCTTGTTATCAAAGATAAGTCCCTCCTGGCTGAGCTGGTGGTCTCCCTCAAGTTTGTCAATATTAGATTTGTAATTGATGATGTTCTGTTCATATGTCTTCAGACTGCCCATCTGTTCCTCTAGTGAACCGGCAATGTCAATCGACACATGGCCGATTTCCTTTTGACATTAGAGAACATTATTTCAGATGGTAAACATTATGTAACATTGAAAAGTGACGTTATGAAGTTTATGTGTATGATGAAACACCTCCATCTTGGTCTGAATCCAGGGTCCGATGATGTTGGCCTGAGCAGCGAACTGGCGCCTCAGCCTCTCATTGGACTGTTGTCTGGCCACTTCCTCCTGCAACATCTGGTCACGCATGGGAACCAGTTGCTTCACCTGTTGTTTAGATGAAACATGAAGCACATTCCTCAATGGAAAAGCTTCTTTTGGTGTGAATACATTATGCCTTTATTGCTTGCAATTATCCACTTACAAAATATAGATCTGTTAATGCAGCATAAAATGCATATATTAAAGATCTCATTTTTATTTTTTTGCTTTGAAATTAACCTATTAACTGTTACTGGAACATCTATGTTATTTTTGTATTCACTTTAATATTTCATAGTTGAATTCTAATCTAATGGTGATGGAAAGGTATAAGACTCAACAAAAATTATGACAAATTTCATAACAATAAACTAAAACAAAAAAAATAAGAAATATGTTAACATTAATGATATTTTAAAAAATACCAAAAATTAAAAAAGCTAGTTTGGATAGTGTACTTATGTGTATGATTAATATGTGCAGTGACAGTTATCAGGTTAATGTACGAATCTTACAAACACTTATAATTATAATCCATCATTGAAATTCTAATGTTTAATTATAATTCAATCGTAAAGACATTATGAAGTACTCACAGCGTCCCATTTGTTGCTGATATCCTGAGGTGAGAGAACAGTATAGGGGTTCTCTCCTAACACCTTGATCCCGTATGTTTGAGCAATCTTCAAGATTTCACTATGAATGCCCATGATGGCCATACGCTCCTTATCAGCTTCTGGAAGAGTAGCTTTGAACTGGTCATGGGCTGTGATCAAAGTCTGAGAGCAGAAAATGACAAAAGTAGAGAAGAAAGAAATGTGTGACACCAATAAAAATTACTCTATTATAATCAAAATTAATTATTTACTTTAAAAACTCCAATATAGAAAACGCTAATTCGAGAGTTTGACAAAATTAGTTGAATTATTTTATATTGTGTATTTTGTGCTTCTAATATATTTAAGCAGTGTTTGTTCTTCACCTGGATCTCCTCAATGGTGTGTACAATAAACATGTCCTGCAGATCTTCCATCGCTCCATCCATCCAGTTGTTGAAAGGCGCTGCCCTCTTGGCAAACTCTAGGTACAACTGGTCAATCGTCTCCCAAAGCTTCTCCACACGCTGAGGCAAAACAAAGTCAAAGACTGAAGTTATCTCACATCTTCAATCTAAGATTCATTCTCTCTTGTTTACATAATGAATGTAATGTAATTAGATTTACAGTGGTGTTTATATATGTCTACCTCCAGCGATTCTCTCCTTTTCTGGGTCAGGGTGCCCAGGTTGTCCCACTGGTCACAGATGCCCTGGCAACGGGCATTGATGGTGGCAGCATCATAATAGTCCAGTTCACTAAGGAACAAAAGATTATAATCATCACTCTCTCCGGGACAGTCCTGTTCATTTCAAGGCGGCTGAGATGTGTTCCTCTTACTTGAGCTCCTGTGCAATGGCGGCAATCTGTTCCACTCTGTCCTGGTGAGCGGCCAGGTCACTCTCAAAAGCCTCGTGTTTTCTCATCATAGCACGAATCTCCATCAGAGAGGCTGACTCGTAGTCCTTCTGAGACAGCAGCTCCTCCTTTCCTTTGGGGAGAATTACAAAATGTCAAATACGATTTTCACTATTAAAAGGCTTTAGTTTCATGGATTGGAACTTGATATAATTTTTTGCATGAGAACAGTGAATTGGTATTTAAGTTACATTTATGCATTTGGCAGATGCCATCCAAAGTGATAACACACTACAACAAAATGAGTAAATTCTGATTATTTCCTTGCGTGTGTGCGTCATTGACGTTTTTGCTCTTACTGACACATCCAGTTTAATGTATGTCCAACAGTAAGATCAATGAAGGTCAGATGGATACCTAAAGTCCATGACTCGTGCAAGGTAGACTTCTGCTTAAACTTCTCAGCCAGGTGATCCAATCTCTCCAGACGACGGATCTCTGTGAGCAGCCATTCCTCATATCCCTTTTCCACCTGCTCCAGACCCTTCCAAGCATTGGCAATGTCCTACGGAAGGGGAGGTCAGATACAATTTACAAAATTTTTATTGGATGTTTTATTTTTATTTTTGTAAACAAGAGTTTTGGGTATTGGCCTTCTACATAGAAGGGTTTCTACAATTAACCAGCTCAACTATTAATACTTGATCAACCACCCTTAACTGAAAGATGATGGTTGACCAGCCAGACCAGCTCCAAACCAGAGCTAACCAGAAACCCAGGTCAGGGTTATGGTGATATCTTTTCAGCAGGGTTAGGTGGATGTGGGAGTAGCAACACGTACTGAAACCATTTTGCCTTCAGAGGGCATAAAGGCAGGCCTGTTGCTGAGCCTCAGCTTGGTTTGCAGAGTGTTGAAGTTGATCTCCAGCTGGCACTTCTCCTGAACCTTGGGTGGCTTATGCACACGACGGTAGTCCCTGAAATCTTCTAGCTTCTGCTGCATGGCATGCATGGTCTGCTCAGCCACACGGTTCTCCAGCCAGGGAATAGTTCTTTGGATCCACTCCAGAAGCTGAGGAGAAGAGAGAACATGAGGACATGATGGTGCTGTTCAATGACAAGCATGACAAGAAGAGTCAGATGTATCATTGACACCAGGATTTTATAAAGTGTTGGCTATCTAATAGAGAATGTGATTGATATTCTTACCTCACTGGCCAGTTTCTCATATTCTTCCATCAGCTTCTCATTCTCCTGGTTCACGGCCAGCACCTTGCAGATCCTGTTAGCTGCTGTCTCAGCCTGGAGGACAGTGTGACTGATTACAAAGGGGAAACAAGGTGGCCAATTACATTCTAAAAGGAGAAACTCTCCTTCCTATAAACACATGCTGATCCAGAAGATCTTCCTTACCTGCTCTGCACCAGCAAACGCATGGTAGAAGCAGGACACGTAGGTCATGATGGCCTTCTCGTCAGGTTTCGGAGTGTTCACAATATCTGGCATGGAACAACATGACCATTAAATGATTCACTTGACAGCATTATTATAACAGTTTGAAACATGACAATATTTGGTTTTGTCCTCCAAGGGCTCATACCTTCTGCATCAAGCATTTTGGGGATGTCAAGGTATTTCTCTGCCACCTCGAAAGCAGTGTTGAGGTTTCCAATGGGGTCATCCTGTTAGAGCAGATACACAAACTCATTTAAACCAAGATGATGTTCTCAAAGCATGAACTTGAGATTTTGTCAATACCTAATAACCACCAGCATTTGGAGTTTCACGCGCCAATTCATACCTTACAGAAAATTAGTGACATCACATAGACAGGCAAATATTTCACTCATTTCATTTATTCAGAGGAAGTTGCAGATCAAGTTTAAAGTCTAAAATACTTTGACACTGTCAAACCTCCTCCCTATATCTTGTTGCTTTTAGTTAGTGAATAAACTTCTGTCCAGTTCCATGCAAATGTCAACCTTACCATTAAAAAAAATCAAGTATTAATCAAGGGTTTTCATCATACTGATAGTTTAGATGTCAATACTTAATGGTTTAAAAAACCATGCTCTCCCTCTCTCATGTTTTTAAAGCATTATATGTTAAAAGCATGGTTTTTTTATAGTCAGGTGAAGTGCTGTTTTCAGATTTGTCACATTCATAACAGTCCATATTCCTCATAAATGGACACATAAATACAATAACTATTTTATGTTCTTTGAAGTGTCATCTCTTGTTGGGTATTCTTCTGGTTTGAGCATTTTAATTCACAGAAATCCTACAAAGTATTTTGACTCTCAAAAACATGTTTTCTTTTTTTTAAAACCCATATGTACGCATGTACATTTCCCTTAATTTGAATGTCTGGACTTCATCAGCAGGCATTTAGTAAAATATAAACAAATGCTTCAATATATTGGTAATAAATACATTTCATGAGAATTTATATTTCAAGTTTTGACTGAAAATGTTACGTCCCTGACTCTGGAATTGCCCTTATGTAACCAATGTATCATCCCTTATTTTACTGTATAAGGAATACGATCAATTTTATAATATAAATATTACAAGAAAATGAAGCAAAAAGAAAAACACTCATTTTAAAATCTAAAAACTGTAGTTTTCTCCTCGTAGTGAATACAAACAGGGCATTCTTAGCATTATATACAAAGTTAGTAGTTTATCAAACAGGTTTATCATAAGTCATAAAACATGTTATTAATAATACTGTGGCAGGAGTAAGTTAAAGCAGACAACTGTGAATAAAAAGCAGACAAAGGTGCAGGACGGGATAGACTAAAAGGGGTTGATGGCACCTTGCGCAGTTTGGAGTAATCGATGAGGTCAGGTCTGTGTCTGTGGATGAGGGCACAGAGAGCCAGGCCATCTTTCCAACTAAGACACAGACCACAAGCAAAGAAAGAACAGAGGAAGAGAACAAGAGGAAATAAAAAGATGAATGTTGTGCAGAGGCTCTGTGGGAGAGTTTAGATGCATGTTGTGAAGCATTATGGGTAACATGAAAATGAAGTAGGTGTGCGCGTCATCACGAGGTCAGGAGCCGGGGTACAAGTTTGTAAAATTTAGCATGTGTGCTATTTTATGTTACGGTAAGTAGAACTCACCTAATGTGGAAGTTCTGGACGTTTACATTCCTATAGGGGGCAGTCTTTCTCTGACACCACAGCAGCAAGCCTTCCTTGGCAGATGTCTCTGTAAGGAACATGTACAGCTTTTTCACTGAATACATTTACAAACTACTGATTTTGAGTTTTCTTTAAAATGATCATTTTGATTTTTGCATTCATACTTTTAAATGTCAGTAAATTCTTAAATCAGCCAGTGGAATCAAACAATGGCTGAGTGTGTCTTAAAATAAGTCTGCAGAGGTAGAGCTGCTAATGTGTCAGATGTGTTAAGTGTCTCACCCTCCACTGAAATATCTTGGATTGCAAAGCGCAGGATGATGGTCCAGATCATACCAAGGGTCATTTTCACATTACCATCCACAATCTCTGTAATGGCACGAAATGCATTTTAGATAAAAACAGAGCAGTTTAAAGTGAAGACATCAAGGAATGTTAAGTTTTACCTTCAGCGCCGATGGAGACCAGCTTGACTCCCTTACTGCTAATAAAATCCAGGGCCTTGTTTACATTGGCAATTTTGTGAAAACGCATTTTGCCTTTGTCTGGCTTAGGGAGTCTCTCACCTGTTATTACACAAAAATGAATAGGAAGATACAAATGTAATATTTATCTTTTAAGGACAAAAAGAAATAACCTATAAGATTGGTAATGGGGAGTGAACAGTTCACGCTGCGGCCATCTTGGTAACCACCCAGAAAATTATTATTCACAAAGAGCTTATTACACCGCTGATGGTTTTTCGAGAACAGACTCGGCCTATTTAATGTTGTTGATTGCTCCAGTAGGTCAAATGTTTACCTGAGATAACCTCCAGGAGCAGCATGAGTTTCAGTCCATTCCTGAAGTCTTCCTCAATGTTCTCGATCTGTGTACCTGCCTTACGGAGGTGAGAGTTGCACCAGGCAGTGAAGGTCTGAGGAAAAATTGTAACAAGTTTTTAGTTTTTTATATAATAAATAAAATGAATAGCAAGATTTTAATCATTTGAATAAATTGTATAAGGATGCTTGTAATGCAGTCAACATTTTTTTTTGCATGATTGTCTGCATTTTAAGGATTGTCAAAGAATATACAAAAGCAGACAAAACAGCACACAAATAGGGTAAAAATGTAGGAAGTAGTGAGAAAAATGAAGGAAAGGGACAAGATAAATAAAATAAAAATAATACAATTAATCTGTACTATTCAGTATTTCTCAACCGGGCGGGACTCTCTCAACAAACTTCCAAAAGGACTAATTTTAGTTATTCCAAGCTCTGTAATATTTTGTTGTTGGCAATGGGGGTGCTTTGAAGTCAAAAAGTTTGAGAGCCACTGGTTTAAGTGTATGTAAACCTTCCAATCAGTTGTTACATAGACTGTACAGTCCCCATGTCTGTCATGATATAAACTCTGAGCATTACTGGGAATCAAACCCATGACCTTGGTGATTCTAGTGATAAACAAGCAACACTTCTTGTTTTGATTCCATTCCCCCACACACAGAACTGTTTTTATTAGCATCATTTATTGTACATGTCTGACCAAGAGCTCTAGCATAAGATAGAACGAGCGGGCTGACTGAAGAATGCCAAGGGCCAACGTAATTTGATGTAAGGCTGGAAGCGGAGACTCTTTTGCAGCAGGTGGCCACCCTTCAAATCACCCCCCTCTGCCAAAGATGACCAAAATTAGCCTGTGTGGCATGGGAGGGAGAGGTGAAGAAGAGGAGGAGGAGAGGAGGGGGTATTGGAAGCTATATCGGGCAGCCATGAGACACCAGCAGACAGCTGAGAGCACAACATTCCTGGAACAGCCACACAAAACACTACAGCAATAAAAAATGCTGGATGTTCCACAGCATTGGACCGTACAAAAAACCCCAATAAGCTTATAGTTATAAATTAATGCAATAAACAGGTATAAATCTATATTTCTAATTACATATAAAAGTTTTTTTAAATAGTGCTGAAAAGGCTCAATGACATAACAAACAGATTTAGAAAAAATATTGGCCACCCAGGTATGTGAACCAAGAATATGACACATTTTTCTTGGACATCCTTGACCTCAGAACATTGTAAATAGATTTATAAATATTTAGTTAAGCAACAGGTTGTTGGCACTTTTTAAATTGCTGATTGTCACAGTAAACTGAATACTGTCAAAGTTTTTTGCTATAAGCAATCATTCTAAACGGTGATAACAAGAGAAAAGATGCTACCCATCACATGAGGTATATCCTCACAACTTGCATTTCAGTGGCACTACAGTTACATCATCTCTACAGGTTTACTTTAATAAGCGGTCAACAGACTCATTTGCTGACATGACAGGACATTGTGTAAAGTGAGTGTAGTTGACAGCTAGGCACACACATTCCTAATTCAGGAAAGTTAAAGAGATGCAGTAAACAAATATTTTCATTGCAATAGAAACTGTAAAGGAAAAACTGAACTGAAACCTTATTTTAAAGAACAAGGGTCTTTAATAAAGATTATGAAAATAAAGAAAAATTCCCAAACTTCTATAGTTACATGTGATGCTACTACTTTAGAACAATTACCGACTTAAATTATGAATGAAAACCAATTTCTTCACCCAGAAGGAATTAATATGGCCGTGAGAAAATACAGTTATATTATGCCACACAGGTGAAAGGTCTGAATGCAGAATTATGGGTAATATGATATTAAATGTATGAAGGCTTGACATTTACAGCTAGAACTGAGACATGACATTGCATGTGGCCCATGAGTATTCATTTAACTGTCATTTTGTGATGCTATAAATGTTAAGCACAAAGCAGAATTAACTCATTTCAATTGCATTATATATAATTTTTACTTTGGCATACTTTAATGTGGCACACATTTTAGATCGCAGAGTGTCTATGCTAGTAAGGGAAGTATACAGTGTCCAAGGAGTAGACATGCTATTTGTTTTCCGAGTGGGAAGGAACTGACCAATAGAAACTTATTATCTGCAACCAATCATTATTGTCCCATTGGACAGTTGCCATGTACAAATACAACAATTGCCAAAAACTGCTAAAGGAAGTCAGATCCAGCCTTATGCTTAAATAAATTTACCTGCCTGACCTGGAACCTACAGAACACCCCTCCATGCTTTAGGGGTAATTTAGGTATTAGGTAGTTTATAGACGCTCCCCTACAAGGACACCTCTTCTGGAATAGCAACTGCCATACGATCATACTCATGACTTTTCCCACCTCCACCCCCTTCTTCTCTGCAACACACCCCTACCGTGTGGCAGAGGAATGTGCACACCTATCTGAAAACCTTCACCTTTAGATCCTGCAGTGAGCATTATGCTTACCTTCCAAAAAAAAAAAACATAACATTATTGGTGACTTTCTTATTTAGACTTTTATGAGTTCCCAAAGTACAATAAATGGTGAAACACTTCTAATCAGTTGATTAATAACAATAACCTTAATCAGAAACATTAATTAGTACAATTACACCAACTTTAAGGTTTGTATAATTGTTTAAAATATTTTGAGAGAAAAAACAATTATAACCTGACAAGTTTATAATGAGCATACATACTGTAGATGTACTATTCTGCTCATATGCAATGTATAAGGCTTTCGCAAGTTTACAATCAAAGTAATAAAATAGTATAAACAATAATAATAAAACACAAATTACAAAACTTTTAATGGAAATGCTACAGGACCCATAACCATGAAGTGCTTTAACACCTTGTGTTAAAGACTTAACAGCAGCATTAGCTGACGGAGAAGGTAATTGGATGAGGCCTGGAGTACATTTACCATAGAACAGTATGATGACTTTACAAGTAAGGAGTGTGGACCCCTTGGAGGGTCCTTAGAGATGTGAAGATTGTGATATGCCAGCATTTTTCTTGTAAACTGAAAATATTAAATAATGTTAACCATACTCAGTGTGGCTTAGAATATCTTGATAATCTTTAAAACTCAATCAATTTAGCAAGGTTCCACTTAAAGTCTCGTTATTTCCTGTGTGCACGGATGTAACCAGATATTCAATACTAAGTCATTATAAAACCTACATTATTCAACCACTAATCTTACTACTGCTGTATAATGTTCGAAGTAATAACAGGCACTGAACATAACAACAATAAGAGAGGTTTAATTGTCAATAAATCACAATCCATTTAAATCTCCTAGGTAAAATACATGAAAAAAGTTATATATGCATGCAGTGAGGCCCATAACTTTTCTGCATTGGCAGAATGACATATTTAGTTCATATTTAAGACAAAAATATTTTATTTTAATTTGTATACATATACATTTTTTATTTGTATATGTATTACATTTACATAAACAATTTAAATATATTGTTTATTCTATATACCTATATTAAAAGACTAGTATGCCTGAGATCTTTAAATGCACACAAATACACCAACATCTTTCACATTTTAACAGGTAATTGTAATACAAATCACTACAATTTGACTGCAAGATTTCAACATTTAAAAAGCCTAAAAACAAGGTTTTCATTTCTTTTTTTTACGTACAGTGTACTTGTCATCTACTTAAACGAAACTCTCACAGAACTAAAGGTGTGTGCACTCGAGGCCATGTAATTTACCCGCAGCAGTGTCATGAGAAATATTTGCTTATTAATAAACACCTCTCAACGTGTCATTTAACTCAAGCCAGAAGATCATGAGGAACAAACCGGTTGGATTTATGGGTTAATGGGCCAGCGGGTTTGGAGAACGTTAAATGCTTAGTATTTTTAGTGCTAATTCCTTTATTTTTAGCTCTATCTATTTGCGACTCAAAGGCTTGCAGTGCTGGTTAACCACTTCCTCCATCTCTCTCTCTCTTTCAACATAACCACACGTTACTTCATATAATGACTTGACCATCACCTGTTACTGTCACTTTAGTGTTGTTATGTATAGCGTGACGTACAGCAGGTCCTGCAGTCTGATCAGCTTTCTAATCATCTGAAAGTCGCATTTTGAATGTGTTGCAACTCTGTAAATTGACGCTCTCATGCAGATAATTAACTTTATTTCACTAATCTGGTATAGTTAGCACAGCAGCAATTTCTAAAAATGTCAGTAAATTTTTTTTGAAAGCTTATACTTCATGCGGAGTTAGGATATTTCCACCATCAAACCCGGAAATAGCGTCTGGATTAAGTAACACAAAAAATACTTAGCAACATTAATTTTAGTAATTAATCTGTAACATTAAAAAGTACATGGCAACAGTAAACGAGCGCCGTTCCAGACATTATTTCCGGGTTGAGGTGGGAAATATCCTAAATCCCATTTGTCCAGAACACTGCATTTTCTTTTTGAGTTTCAAATATAAATTTAAAGATAAAATTATACACGTCCTGGATGCTTGTTATATGCAATATGTAGAAAAACATACTATGTTCAGTCCTTTTAATACTCCAACATTTTAACCATTTCCTTTTCTTTATTCATTGAGATCAATTATTTAATTGTAGCGATGTTAAGTAAAATTGCAAAAACACGTATGACGACAACGAATAAATATTTCCGTCTCTGTACTTTCAAGTGTATAATCGGAGCAAGAGAGTTTTACCTTCCGCTGTTGTTTCTCCCAGGCAGGGTCCAGCAACAGATCCCGATCCCAGTCTTCCTCTTGGATCATGTATTCCCCAGTCGTAGTCATCATGTAGGAGCTCTGGTATTGCACTTGCGTTTCAATGGCTGTCATTTTGCCGTTTTCTGTGGGGTGCTTAAATTCCCCTCAACCTACAAAACCTTAATAATCACCGCTTAATTCAACATACAAGCCCTGTGCCTACTGTAACCGCTCCCACCGGCCGATGAGCTGACAGCTGGTGGTCAAACTCCACAAGTGACGGGCGCCCAGCACGAGCGACCCACAGCTGCACTATTTGACCACAGCTTCATCTCTTAAAAGGTGATGGGCGGGATTTTAAAACGGAACACTGTGAGAAGCACTAAACAATATGTATACTTAATCGTTGGTAAACAAAGACGCTTTTAAGATTTTAAAGTAGTATGAACAGAGAAAGGAGCAAGGAACTTTTATTCATCACTTATACATGCATAATATAAATTATATTACGTGGTATTAATAATAAATCTATATCCATACATCAGAGTATGTTAGATTGCTCATATTTACAAATAAAAGATCAAAGTCTCTATGCATTGTGTTTAAAGTCTATAGATGCCAAACAAGTGTCTCAGTATGAAATAATAAGACCCCATGACATTCAAACATTATTTATTGAACTTTACAGAAACTAAATACAAAGATCATGGCCTTAATCAGGTATGCAAATATTGTTTTGACAATTTACAATTACATCCACAAGGTATATCCATTCATACCTAAAAAAAAGACATAGGTGAACGTTCCCTGAATCAGTATTTTATGTACAATCATTGTTTTTCTGTGAATAATGCATCACTGTACCAACTTTCCAGACCACTTCTGAATTAAATGTGAGGCCTTAGGTGTTTGACAGTTTAAGTAAAAAAGAAAAATCAATCAGCATAATGGCCAATGGTATTAAGCACTGAAATTGGAGGAATAAACATACTGAACAAAACTAGAGGAATGCATTTCACAATCACAGGCAATTACGAATCCTGACCAGGGTTTTTAGTAATGTTCTTGTAAGACTACATGTGTGTTCCATCTTTGAGCACTGGGTGACTGAAAACAGGTTTTAAAGGTTGTTTTAAAAACACCCCCAAAAATGGTGAAAACATTTGACAAATCTTTTTTGGAGCAGGCTATTCCTACTTTTAACTCACTTCATTTTTTTCTTGAAGAGACTAAAAAAGTCTAAACTAGCCATGTCACCTTAATGTGAAAGGGAGAAACACGGTTTTCTTTCCATTAGGCTTTCTAATTATACTATTAACAGATTTGAATGAAGAACATGGTTGAAATGTTGAGGTTTGAGGAGTGTATCTGGGCTGCACGCATTGATTACTCACCTACATGACGACTGCCCTACTGGTGTTTCCTTCTCAAGTACTCAAACACATCTGCAGCACCTCAGCTTTGAGTAAGAGCGTGCGTCTCGTCTCGCCTTACTGGAAGTGCTTCAAAAAGACCAAATGCCACAGAACAAGCCAAGGCAAAATCTCAAATACCCTCTCTCTGAGAGCCTTCAAATGCAAATGTACCAGATTATCTTGATGTCATTTTCCAAGATTTTAAACAAAAAACTAAAAGCTCAGGATTGGACTTAAATTATTTCTCTGTGAGAACTTAAAGCCAGAAAATTTATCTACTAGGTAACCCAAAATTGTTAACACTGATTCCAAAGCATGAGCACTTTGTGTATCCATGTTGATTCTACTGCTCCAAGACACAATTCCCCCTCAGCAGGCACTGACCACATACAGAGCAGAAAGGAAGTGTCATCCCCACTGTGTGTTGGCTTTAATAATAAACTGGATGTGGGTCTGATCTTAGCATCCCCAGCAACTGTGCTAGGATCATTAAGGGGAAGTGTATGATCGATGTGCAGGCGTGGTTGGGGCAAATGGCTTTACCTTAGCGGGGACCACGTCCGAGGCATTGTGGGGCGCTAATTCTCTTCCCCCGTCATGCTCAACTTGGCGTCCTGAGGCCCGGGAGCCATTTTAGCTGTAGTTAGCGAAAAGGGAAAATGTGTCTGCAACAGCAGTAAGAATAACAACAGACATGCACTATTTATGAAAAAATATGCAATAGATACAATAATTTACTGGTTAAAATTAGTCACGTGGAGCCCTGGTGTGCTGAAATAAGCTACACCACCACCACCACGTTTTGACTTTCACTCTATCATACATTATATGGAGAACATCAACACTACAGTGAATGTTTGCCTGTGAGGTTTAATCAAATAAATGTTACAAGTCAAATGTTACAGGTGTCACTGCGAGTGGTGAAAGTATGGGTTACATGTGCTAAGTGAGTTGTGTGTGTACCCCACCATATTTCTTTGGAATGAAAGACTGAAGACTGCCTGAGGGGCATTCTAGGGAAAGAGGACATACATAACATGATTAAACAAACCATTCTCTTTACCACACCTTTCAATTGCAATAATGCACAGGTTTCATTGAGGAGTATTTGAAGGGAAGCTACTCAATTATGATACAGATTTACTGTACCGCACAGCTTGTTAATTCAAAACAATTACAGCAAAAAGCAACTAATGCTCAGAAGAAGGCTTAATGCATTCCATAGCTGATCCACTTGAGTAGATTCCCTTCATCAATGTTAGATTTGACAAGGTTTAGAAGATCTGGCTCTAATTGCATAAATCTGGATTATTTAGACAAAGTCACTTTCACTTTATAATTGTATAACATGGATGTTTAATTGATTTGCCTAAAATGTTCAAGAACTGGGACAAGACATTTTTCTTTAAGAACAAAAAATACAATGTTTGAAGCACTTCAATGTTTTTCACGCTCAGAACCAATTGCAATAATAACTAACTATAAAGGTGTCATATTGAACAGCGTTTACACTCCCCATCCCTAAATAACTAAATATTTCACCCAACAGCCTTTTTGAAATTAATTCACATGACCTAAGGAAAAGAGATTATGAAAATGTAAAGGTGACAAAAAGAAGTGGTCAGTGAGCAACGTAATATTAATTGCATGGGGCTACTTTCAAATAAACAAAAAAACATAAATCCTCATTTTCTTTAAGGTCATTTGAGGGTTTATCAAACATCATACCTAAATATATTCAATACCCAGAGTATTCTGTCCATGTAAGAGGGGAATGCAAGGCCAGAGATGGCAGTTGTTTGCTTTAAAATCTTGCAAAACATGTATAATTGCTACTGACTGGCTATGGAACCAGATCACTATTTAGCAACAATGACATCTCCCACTCGTTCAGAGTCAGGAAGGGTATCCGAACGAAAAACATTTGGAACAATGAATATGCCTACAAAGAAAGAAACACATCTGTCCCTTTTGTAATAAACAACTAGCTGTCTATCCTTGCCCTCTCCTGTCAACAGGTGATTTTAAACTTAGTTATACTGATGTTGAACTGGGCAGAAGTAACACCATCTGCACTAGTTAGGCAGTGGTTAAGAGTACTAAAGTTCCTTCAAGCACAAGATTGTTGGTACTGATACGCCTGAATGTGGTGAAGCCCCTCCTACTTAAAACGGACTATGGGAAATAGATCTAATGTGTATGTAATGGTTATGTTCATCATATGTAAATGTTCTGATCCATATTGTTAACATTCTGTATTCTCATTCACTCTCCCAAACACTCATATCTCACACAGGTCCTCTGTACATTCTAGTCCAAATATGCAGTGCCTTCTAAATATAAGCTTGGCATTCTTGAAACTCAATTTGGATTAACTACAGAGAGTAATGGTTGCTTTGCTTCTTTGTCATGAATTTATTAAACAAAACTGTATCTGATTTCAAGGTTTTACAAAACTTAATAAAAAAAAAACTGCTTACAAAAAACTGAAGTTTATTTTCTCAAGGCACAGTCATTTGACTTTTGAAAATGCTAAATCTGACTGGATGTGCTGTAGAGAGTGCTTTATCTACAAATCAGACAGATGAAATAATTCTGAGCACTTAGAAATATGATTCAAGTCAAGCTCAGAATCAACATTTTTTGGCCTAGTAAACGTCTACATTATGTACATGAAATATTTAACATTTTGGGGGCTGCAATAATTCAATTAATCCCTTTCCTCCAGTTATATTTGTTGTCAAGTAGGACCAAAACTGACCCGCTCACATTCTCACAACCAATCACACGTGCACACACAGTTGTGAGGGTGACGTGAAGGGGCTATCGATATGGGGACTCGGATGTGTGTTGGTGAGGATAATCAGGACGGCGTAGGAGGGGCTCCTTGTGTATTGAAGATGGTTCATACACTCTTGGTGATGCAGCAGTGCCTGGGGCAGCCATCTGATGTGCATCCATTGTGCCTGGTGACATCACGGGCATCGGAGGGGGTGGTGGAGGAGGTGGCGGGTAGCTGTACTGGTACTGATGATACTGATGATATTGTTGATACTGCTGGTACTGATGGTATTGCTGGTACTGTTGGTAGTACTCTGCATAGCACCTGGTGTGAAAAAGGAACAGCATATGCTTTCTTAAATGCATATTAGCAGCAGTTACAGAAAGCAAAACTACAGATTTATGTGGCTTAAGGGTAGCTAGAATGCTAGGCCAATGGTTACCTTGCGATTGGGTCTCCATTTTTAACTGCGGGTAGTTCTGGTCCTCCAGGTGGTGTTGGAAGCAGGGCCCGCCTTTTGGGTCGAGTCTGGGAAAATTGCTGTGGAACAGGGTCAGGCAGTAATGGGGCCGAGCGTCGTATTGGGCTTCGGTCTCGGTCAGATTTGGTCACAGCCTGCTGTTCCGCCAGCACTTGTTGCCCCTGCTCAAAAAAGCGGGCCCGGGCGGCCTCAAAGGCGGCTTGAGGGTTAATATCTGTGGCTCCCACGGTTCCATAAGCCGCCGCGCCCGACGGTACCTCTGCTTCAGTGGGGTAGCCATATGCCGCCTGGCCCTTGCCTGAGCCGAGGACATGGTCTGCGACGGAACTGTACACCTGACTCGCCAGGGCTCCGTAGACTGCAGAGCTAACGGGTTTGCCATCGACTCTGGAAGTGGTCAAGTCTTTCAGAGCTGCAAATGTTGGGTCAGTGCTAGCAGTGTTGTAGAATGAGTTGTGGACGCTCTGCTGCACCTGAAGAGGAAGCCCGGCAGCGGCAGCCGCCGCCGCAGCGAGTACAGCCGCTTGGCTTTGGTGGTGTTCCATGGAGGGCCTGTTGATTGGGCATTCGCCTGCAAAGTGACCCTGCACACCGCAGCTGGCACACGGGACCTTGTTTGTGGTCTGCTGTACCTTTGAGAGTTCCACTGAGAGTGGACGTCCCATAAACGAGGTCCCGTGAAGACCCTCGATGGCTTGTTCTGCATCCTCTTTGCGCTCCATGTGCACAAAGGAGTAACCTACTAAAGATGAGGGCTTAGCTGCAAGAGAAAAATGTAAAACATTTCAGTACTTTTAGAGGAATTACATGTTTTATGTTATAGTCAAAGAAGGCAACTTACTTTTTACTTTGTCACAATCAAGAACTTTGCCGTAAGGAGAGAAGAGATCATACAGGTTTTCCACCGTACAGGAAGCACACAGGTTCCCCACATACACTTTGGTGGAATTGAGGGGCCTCGCTTTGGATTCCTCAACTACAAGGTTCTTTCCACGGTAGTCTAGACCATTCAGATCACGGATGGCACGGTCAGCAGCCCCTTCTCCCTGCAGATGGACAAAGGCAAACTGCCTCAGTACAGTTATGTTCACCACTTCTCCGTAAGGGGAGAAAAGCGCTATTAGGTCATCTTGTGTTGTTTCCAAATCCAGATTCCCAACAAAGAGCTTCACTGCGCTGCTGTCGTCCATTTCACCCCAGAATACCTAGAAATAGGGAACATGCCTTATTTGCTTCCTTTTTAGGTAGCAAGACCTAGTTTAAACTTAGCCTGAATCGTATTAAGACGGGATTGAAATTTAAAGATGAAACCGAAGTTAAATGTGTTCAGCCTTGACCCGCATTAGAAAACACCAAATCGAATTGCGCGCCAACAGTCTGGGTTTTTTTTTAAGGGAGTTACTAATAGTATAGATGGGGTGACAAAGGGCACAAAAATGCCAAATTTTTCACCGTCGAAAATGCTACACACCACAACACACAGTCCCGCCTTATGTGTGGATGCGTTGGTTTGCGTGTCGTTTGTGTAATCGGCGCTGCGCCGTAGCTTCTAGAAAGCGCTGAGCTCAGTATTGCCAATCAAAATTGTTTTTGCATACTAATAGTAAACTGAAATTAAACATCTAATTGGAAACATACCCCTGGCAATATTATGAAATGGATTATCTGTGCTCATATGAGCTGTGACAGTGTAAAAAAGCGCGATTAGCATGTTGTTAGCTAGCCAGATGCACGCAACCCCGCTAATACCACGGCTAGCTCGTAGCGACAACGAACAAAGCAATTACACAAAATAACTGGAGATAACACTTACTGTCAAAACTGTTCTGGGACAGGAAATTAAGCAATTACGAAGTAATTACAATGCAGAGACCCGGGAAATACCAGTAAAATCACGACAAATGTGTTTTATCGACCCTCTTACCTAACGCGCTGGAGAGAGTTCATATCCGTTTCCTAACTGCTAGAAGGTGTTCGTGTTGTCAAGTCCGTGTAATGGCAAACAACAGACGGAAGGGTCCGATCCGCGTATTTCTTGGTGAACTTGGTGAATTCATATTTCAGTAAACATTACATTAAATTAAAATTATGAAAAGCGTGCACACAGAGGGAGAACAAGTGATGAATGATTGATATAATGCTTGTTGCAGCATTTAGCTAAGATATAGCCGACTGTAATTAACAGTTAACATAATATCAAATGGCAAGCATTCCTTGATCTGTAACAAATAATCTTACATGTGACATGTAAACTTTATGAAAAATACAAAGTTAATGGAACTGTATTTTTTTCAAATTAATAAACATCTAAAACTGCAGTTTCACATTTGAACAGCAAGCACAAAACAATCATCATCATCATAACATTTATTATTTTTATTGATGCTGCGTTACGAATAAATGTCAACGCATGCGCAGGTAGCTTCAGGTATGAAACTACCTCGCTGCACAAAACTCACACGGGAATTCACGCGTGGCTTTCCATAAAGAAGAAACGTGTGTCATCAGTTTCATGCGGATTCCTATAGGCGTCATCCTTTCAAATGTCTGCAGTGGGGAATAACTTAACTTTCCCCCCCACTTATGCAGTCTTGGAGTTTCCACATAACCAGAAGTGATTAAAAGAATTCTATGGATCTGAAACTTTGGGACGTCTAGATATTTAGTCTAGAAGAAAGCAGTGTAAGTGTAGTATAGTGTCATTCCTGAAAAACATAAACGGTAAGTATATCTAATTCTTTAGACTTTGTTTGATTATGGTCTGTCTTATGTTCGAATGTAATGTTGCATTTACAGCACACCTAGTAAAACATTAACTACAGAAAGGGTTGGGAGCCAAACGACCAAGGAAGTCTGCGCTGATTCATAAAATGAAAAGAGACAAGGATCAAAGCAGATCTTAAGGATCATTTTAGATCACGAATATTAATAGGTCTGCGATTATTATTTCCTTTAATGCTAGTGTCAACATCTGACAACTGATATTGTTAATGACAGAATGTTCTCATTATACACTTGCAATGTTTTGCATTTCACATGTGCGATGGTTTTTGCTTGTGTGTGTGTGTGTTTTAATCGGAATTACATCATATTATGTATAATAGTAATTTTAATACAAAACATATGTAAAAGTCGTTTCGCAGCATGTCGACTGTAATTGCAGCGTTTCGTGTTTTTTTACGTTTTCTAGCGTTTTTATCACATCATAGCACCAGATTTTTCCCCCAGGTATACAGAGTATATACAGATTTTGTATGGTTTAGCAAGAACAAATACTATAATATTTGTTTAATTTTAATAATCATTTATATATAGTTTTTATATGGTAAGCTTTAGTTTCAACACACAGTAGCAATTAAAAACCTTAGCTTGCATAACCAAACTGAGGAGATAATACCCAGTGTGCAGCAGCACATATTTACATGCTTCTCATCTTGTCTGAACATGCTCTGCTCATGAGTGTGATCATTCAGGCAGTTTTCCACACCTCACGAGCTGTTTCCTATTTTGACAGGCGCGACAGTTGTTTTTCTCGCCGTTATTTTTACCAAAAACATCACCGTTAAGAAAGAAACAAAAATTAAATTTGGTGTATTTCATTATATTTAATTACATTAACAATTTGTGGACAAACGTTTAAAAACATCAGAAATATAAAAAGTTCTTACAAAAATATTTTTGTATACACAAGAATAACTCTCAATTAAATTTTGTAATAAGATGAAATCTAAATTAAACTAAAACATTTATAAATTGGACATTAGTTAATTAATATAAATAATAAATATTTATTTACTTTATCAAATGAATTACATTATTTACATTTTTAATTACTTACTTTACTTTGGTCCCACTAAAACTTTATCAATAGGTGGCGCTATTTGTTAACATACTGTGTTACTAAAAATGTGTACATTAGTCAATGTTTTATATCTCAGATGTTACAGTCGTTTTATTATTTCTTTTAATTTAATTTAATTTTTACTTTTATCAACATAATATGTTCTCTATCTTATAGTTTTTACTGCCTGTATGCTCTTACAAACAGCCTTGAAAAACTTAGCTTTTTAAACTCTCAGTTGGGTTAGTTTTAAAAAAGGTATCTGGCCTTTCCTTAAATTCCTAGCAGTGGAGGTGTGTGTTGGTGGGTGGAAATGCCCAGTAGGAAATTCAGGCATCTGTTGCTATAGCAGCAATCTTCTGCTGCCAAAAAGTATTTTTACTGGCCCACACACATGCAGTCAACTAATGAACAACTTACTCTAAAATCCTAACAGTTTTGCTCTTTACAACATTTTAAATAATCACCTGATAGGCCTACTAGGAAAAGTTTGGATCAAATAATACATTAAACATGTTGTGTGCTTTTATGTCTGTATATACACTGTACGTGTATATACAGTATCTTTAAACAGACCTGATTTATGTGCTGATGGTATTATAAGCAAAAATCTCCTTATACAAAACTATTATACAAATATACAATAATAAGGAATATACAAAATATTCCTCCTTATGTCGTTTTCCATCAGTTTTTATTATTAAGAACAATGCAGGGATTTATTGAATGGGCTGTGTGAATGCAGAACAAAAACAGTAGAGATGTGACATTAGTCATACTGTGACACACGGTTCTCACATGGTCAAGAGATTGACAAAAATCAACAAGGGAGATTCCCATAAGCTTTGAAGAGCAGTGGTCAGAAGGAATAACATGCCACATGATTGTGTTGAAAATAACCATTCTAGGAAAACAGTGACAAAATCTGAGAAAGAGACGCAAAAAAGAAACAAAAGATGTTGCCAGTTTACTGTAAGAGCTCACTTACAGACATCCTCTAAAATTGGTCACCACTTCCTTTTTACCAAAAGGAGCCTACGTAAACATCCACAATAAGATAAATAGAGATTCATGGTCAGAGGAGCTGCCTTTAAGTCTCTTAATTACACTTTGAAATCTGTTTTTAAGATGCAGAGTGACCCTGTGTATGACTATCCTGACATTAAGCCTGTGGGGGACAGACGGGCATGTCCACAGAAAGGATCATTGAAGAGCATCAGTGTATTGGACCGGCTCTTATTGACACACCCAGTGTGGCTTCAGCTTTCCATCAACTCAGCTACAGCTTTACACATTCTGCGTCGTGAGCCCCCGGGTGAGCAGCATGTTTTTAGCATTTCTTGGTTTGAAATTAATTTTTTTAACTTTACAGCATTCTTGAAAATTTTGGTACTTTGCAGACTTTCCTGGTGAGAAAGTCCACTACATCGCAGAAAAAAATGCTGTGTGTTCGACTGGCTGATGACAGCATGCCATCCTTCTTTAAACAGGTTGTTATACGAGAAGAGGACTCGGGTGAGTTTGAATGTTTAAAAATAATAAACTTATTGTATTACTACTATAAACTTTATATTTTTATAACGTTTTTGTCAAAGGTTTTCATCCTACTGTTTTCATCTTACTGTTAATATTTGTATCCATGTGAGGTCTCGCTCAAAGTTTTTAAAACATTTTGTTATGTTTAAAGCATTATTTTTCATAGTCACGTAAAGTGTTTTTAGAATTCACATCTATAACAGTCCATATTCCTCATAAATGCACATGTGAAAATTAAAATGAAATAACTATTTTATGTTTCTTAACGAGTCATCACTTCTGCAATTGTTTAGTATTATTGCTTCTGGTTTGGGCATTTCAATTCACAAAAATCCTACAAAGTATTTTTGCTTCTTAAAAATGTGTGTCCTTTTTTCACATTTTTGTCACATTCATAATTCATAATGCATGTATTTTACCGTAACTCATGCATGTAGTGATTTTTTAATGTTGGACTCTGTCAACAGGGCTTTAGTAAAATAAAAACAGATGATTCAATATATTTATAAGTTTTGACTGAAAATGTTACATCCATAACGCTGGAATTGCCAAATTACTAATATTACTAATAATTACTAATATTAACTACAGCAAAATATACTTCTTTTAATTAATCTTCATTTTAAAAAGTTTAATTAATAGTCATCTGTTTACTCTTGTCCTTTTCTCAACAGCCTTCTCTTTGGAAAGCTCAGCAATCAGTTTTCCAGACCTCTGCAGACTCATCGCTTTCTACTGTGTCAGCCGGTATGGCTTAGTATTTCCTGTCTGTTGTATTCATGACAACAACACGGCACTTTTCTGATATTCTCATATCTGAATTTTAGGGATGTGCTTCCATTCACCCTGGAGCTGCCTGAAGCCATAGCCAGAGCTTCTTCACATAAACAGCTGGAGTCAATCTCTCACATGGGTGTGGGTAGGTACAAGTTGGATTATAAGCTTCTGTCAGGCATTTTATGTTGTTCCTGTATGTAGGTCAGAAGATAAAGCACTGCATTGTCATATTGTGTACAACTTTTTAAAAACAAGTGTTTCATTTGTAATCCAATAATATTGCACCGTTTACACTTAGAATACTTAGAATACTAAATGGTCTTTTTCTTTCATATAGTAGGTGTGCTAGTTTCATGTATCACTTCTCCCAATGAATAATGCTCCATTCAGACTTTTAGGATGGGGAAGTGGAATAATGTACAGTCTTGATTTGACTATTTGTGATGATAACCATCTGACTGTACATTATTTACCTAAAACTTTATTTTAGCAAAAACTTGTCATTCTGTATTCCACAGAGTTCTGGAGTTCACAGTTAAACATTCGTGGTCCTCGTAATGGACCTCCTGTCCCTGACAAACCACTCCCCCCAACTCCAAGCCTGAAAGACTGTGCCACGCCCACAAACCCCACCCCATTCCAGGAACTCTGTCCAATCAGAACACGGAGTCCCAATGAATTGAATTACGGTGGAGGGAAGGGTTTGTGTTTCATCAATCCTCTTTTTCTACAAGAGTACCCTGCTCGCAGCGCCATCCACAGGCGTCATCACTTCAAATCCAGCGTGAAGGTTCGTGTTTCGACTGAGCATGCTAGCCCTCTATCACCACCTGTTATTCCCCCTCCTCCACCACCATTACTGGCTAAAGCCAAATGCAAAGCTAGACTGAAAGCTGGAAAGCAGATGACCGCACCTGTTGCAGATCAAAAGGCCAGTGAAGAAGATATCAAGACTTCACAGGAGGCCACAGACTACATGAAGCCTTGTGTATTGTCACAGAAGACGGTGTCCCCTGTGGTCTTGTCTACTTTATCCCCTACTGCCGAGGAAGATGACTATCAGATGCCCAAAGCTCTTCAGAAGGTATTGAGACCAAATTATTACCTTGCTTATACATACAGTTGCATACATTTGTTTAAAGAGCCAATGAAATTGAATTTCTTGAAAAGCAAAATGAAAAAATGTATCAAATGTAAGTAAGTTTATGCTTGAAACAAGCAAAAATATCTGCAAATGGTATAAGAAAAATAAATTTGAATTAAGATTTCATTCGAGCTTATTTTTCTTACTTTGTTTTTGCTTGTTTCAAGCATAAACATTTGATCAATTTTTTCATTTTGCTTTTCAAGAAATTAAATTTCATTGGTTCTTTAAACAACTGTATGCAACTGTTTTTGAAGAGTTAATATCTTGGGTCATTTTGCTTATCAAAAAAATACATCTGGATTTAAAATAAGACAAAAATACTAATGAATAAAAATTAATTTCTTGTATTTCTAGTAGTGCATATGAAAGGGGTAAAAACATTCTCATAGAAAGCATTTGATTGGACAAAACGAGTTTGTAGTGCAAGATGACTCAGTATTTTAGTTTAAAAACTACCTTTTAAGCACACATATCTGCTAAAAATAATTTTCATCATCAGATATGGATTACAAGCCACAAAACACTTAACATTGATATTCAGCATATTAAATCAAGATTGTTTTGTTTCTTAGGTCCACTCACAATACCAGGATCAGACAAAACTTGAGGATGATGAGGATGATGGGCTGGTGCTGGAACAGCAACATGCACCGTCGCTTAGCGAGCTGGACAGCAGTAGTTCCCTTAGTAGCCTCGACGAGATGGAGGAGAGTCCTGAACGTCCCCCTCTCACACGAGGCACCAGCCATCCCATCATGCCCTGTCAGTCACCTCCCCGCAAGTCCATTTCAGCCCTGCGCAAAATGAGTGCCGCCTTCATATCTTTCTTTGCACCCGAGAAGCGGGTGGCAAAGATGGTGGAGGACCTGTCTCGTGACCGCCGAATGGCATTTGGCGCACTCGTTCAGGATTTTTTGAGGCAGCAGAGAGAGGCGTTAAAGCCCCAGGGTTTGACGTCAGCTGTGCAGGTGCTTCAAGATGTGCGCCTCTTCATCAACCAAGCCAAAGCGTTCCTTCAAGAGTGTGGAGAACTTGAACCACCCATAGAGACTCTTCTGCCTGAGAACGAGAAAGGTATACAAATATAATTGTAAGATACACAAATTTAAAGCACTTTATAAATATAAACATTTGTTCACAATATGCTTCTGTGTGCAGACCAAGCACTGGAGAAAGCCATGTTTCGTTGTGTGCTGAAGCCTCTGAAGCCTCAGATTGATGCAGCGCTAAAGACCTTACACAAACAAGACGGTTCCTTCCAGAGAATGGCAGAGGGCTTCCAAAGAGCTAAAAGAGAATCGCCACAAAAACTCTTTGGGGTGCAGGTGGGCGTGCCTGATGCCCAGGGCATTGAGAAAATTAAACACAAGCTGACCCTGATGCAACGTGCCTACTCACCCATTGATAAAGTGCTGCTGCTTTTACAGATCTGCAAACTTATTTACAAAGCCATGAAAAACAAATCAGGTAAAGCGCTTTTGAATCACTACACAGTACAGCAGATTAACGGTTTATATGCATCAAAAATGCAAATGTGTAAAATCAACATATCATTATTTTTAAAACAGGTCAAGAATTTGGAGCAGATGACTTTCTGCCTGCTCTTTCCTATGTGATGGTGCTGTGCAACATGCCTGAGATCTCTTTGGAGGTGGAGTACATGATGGAGCTTTTGGAGACCTCTTGGCTTACTGGAGAAGGTACAGTATTTAGAGATGTTCAACTTAGATTTCTTTGTGCCACTGTGAATGTGTCACAGTGTTAACCAAGTGATAACCAAACTCTCTCTTTTCAGGCGGTTACTATCTGACAAGTGTCTATGCTAGTCTAAGTCTGATCCAGAGTCAGCTGGAGGCTGTGCCACCCAGCGGCCTTACAAATCAGGCCAGAGAGTCTCTTAAGGAATGGAGTCGACGGAGGAGCAAAGAAACCACGGGTCAGAAAGACAATAGACTGCACCAGGTTAGATATTATCCAGATGGTATTCTATAGAAAAAGCGAATTAAATTTGAAGACCGTTCTATGTTGTTTTGTGATGCTGGAGGTTCAAAAAAGTCAAGACCTGAAATTAATCTGAAATGTGCGGTAAGAGAGGTGTACTATTAATAGCATATCAATAAACTCAGTTGTTTCTGTTCCACAGAAGTTTGTAAAAGTGCTTTTTCAAGATGGAGAGAACAGCATGGTAAAAACTCTGATGTGGAAGACTGGGTTTAACGGTGAGGACATGGCTCAGCTCTGTGCTGTCAAGTTTGGAGTGGACCGGCCGGAGGATTATAGCCTGTACTGGAGAAGAGATGGGCAGTTAATACCTCTACCACTTAACGCTCAGATTCAGGAGCTGCAGAGCATGGGTGCGAGTGGGGTTCCACTTATTTATCAGACATCCAATCAGGATGAAAAATCCCAGAAACTGATCAGAGGAGGTGCAGTGGACATTGCAGAGGAAACTTCATAATGTGTGACTTTTGTGAGATGTCACATGTAGGTCAAAGTCTCTGCCAACTAATTCTTTTTTCAGCATGAGCAATTTTACACTGAATCAGTTTTATTAAATAACAGCTGATACAATAATAAACCGTTTTGAATATTTAAATAAACTGTATTTATGTATTTTCTTAGTATTTATTTAATGTTGACTGTAAGAGTTTGCATATGTTGCTTTTTTCCTTTAATTGTTGTCCATTACTGGGAATAATTTGGTGTACTGGACGGTTATAGTGTACAGGTGGTGTTGTGTAAGCCTTCTCGTATTTCTTTTTTAACATCATCATATTATTTAAGTCTTATTTTGAGTTTAGAGCAATAACATTAATAGTTAGTTATTATTGACTATTCATTACTGGTGATTATTGGATTCATTATTCAGTATCTTCTGTCATGTAAATATTGTTTAAGAATTTCATTAAAATTAAAGTTTCACATTTAAGGAATGGTAAATATTGTTACTGGATTTTATCTTGTTGTTTACCTTGTATCATGATAATATTTATATAAAAATGCATGTAAGTAAAGGACAATACACACATTGAAAAATGAATTGATTTTATTTGGTAGGAATTGTTGCTTGTCACCATCCACAACAACATTTTACACTTTGACACAACATGCTTTAAGGAGCCAAAAGTCTTTTAAAAGAACTCTGTTATATCAAGTAGCGCTTGCTGACTTTGTTTCTATTTTAAAGTTAGAAAAGTTTTTTTTAATGTCAGGATTACATAAATTCCACCCTCACACAGGAAGTTCTTGTAAGCGCTTTCACATGCCAGTGTGGGAAGTGTGGGATGCGGTCTGATCCAACACAGAAACTTCTAATTAAAACTCTGTTTGCTGTGAAACAATGACAGACTCTGATTAAAGTAAGAACAAGATGGTTGATGAGAATGTGATGGTAAAGGTCAAACAGTGGGTGTTATACATGTGTGTCTATGTGTGTTCAAATGTGGTTCCTTCTTCCTCCTAAATGTAAAGAGTTTTACTTTCACTACCAGTCCCTTCCTTGTGCACTTTGCAGCCTTTTGTTCATTTTTAAAGCAATCATGTAGCTTCTGTGGCTCATTGTGTTCTGATACTTGTCTGACTGTATGTTTTTAAGACTGCAGTGACCAGCAGGTGGCGTCACTGGAGGCCATTTCCAGCAGTTGGGCCTCTACCTTCTCAGCGTCATCATGGAAACGCTCTACAAAGGATTGGATCAGGCCTGCCGCACTGCCTTCATACTCGACTAGCTCCACAGCATCACCTACATGACAAACAACAGTGTGTTATTTCTGTGTATTTGTAAAGCTGTGTTTCTATGAACCAAATTTTACAAGAGAATGACAAAATTGCACAATTTTCATATGAAATTGTATAAGGTGAATCACACAGAAATGTATGAAAGTATGAAAGTCTATCGCTTTATACAACTTTCTAAACATATGAATGATATCATACAAATATGAATTATGAATATGAATTATACACCCATTTAGGAAAATGTAAAATAGAAAATGTTAAATATTGCATTTTGTTGCTGCAGTTACATGTGATGAAATGGGATGTATTTAGCCAATGTAGGGAACTGAAAACAAACCTTTAATGCAAGTGTTGGCCTGGACAAACATCTTGCGAGCTTCCTTACGGAGCAGAACGGTTTTTCTGAACCGCAGGAAATCGTGGGGGCCGTCGGCAGTGACTGCAGAATAGCCTTCATACAGAGCTCTTCCACCCTCCACATCAGCTGTGGACTTGTGCACCTTCACGAAAAACAATGTGCATGCTTTTTTCTATGACTATGTTTGAGATAACACACTACTGTATACATTCTGAACATTTTCATACTGTGAACAGAATACATGCTGTACCTAAGCTACATAAAACTTTATTTCTCTGTCATTTGTGTGACTGTACCTGCAGTTTACACAGGAACCTCTGGATGGCACTCTTGCCCACTGTGTGGATCTTGCTGCGGTCCAACGTTATGATAGCATCCGGTTTTCCATCTGCTCCTGTGCACTCCCTCAGACCAACCAGCCCCTCTCCAGCCTCCAGCAGAACCCGCAAAATCACAAAGCGGGCCTGCATGTGTGCCTGCAAGAACCACGGCAAGATGCCACATCAGCTGTTAAGGACAGAAGAACTGAAATGCAAGATGAGACGAGTAGATAATCATCTCCATCTCACCTGTCTCCAGCTCTTGCTCTCTGGTGTGTAGAACTCAAGCCCTAGCAGACCGGCACGCACCATGTTCAGCCAGTTCACATAGACGACTTCCTCAGCATCCTCCCCCTCATGCCCGAAAATACTGTGGCATGCATTATGTCAATACAATTACAAATCTTTTTTTTATGAAAGAGACTAAATGTCGATTGACTTACCCGAGCACCTGTTTGTTGAGACACAGGTAGAGACCCACGCACTCAGCTCGACACTCCTCGTAGGAAGAGGCGATAGTGGAGAACTTGCTATCCCACGTCTCGCTTCCCTTGTACCAGCTTGAGATCTGGGAGGCAAACGGTCGATATCATTAGTGATTCATAAAACATATACCAATGACAACAGAAGATAAAGATGCTGAAGATAAGCATGAAGAAAGAATATACCACTCACCAGTTCCCCTGTTTCTGGATTACGGACAGCAGCTTGCTCAAAGTTAAAAGTTCCCTTATCATTCTGTTTTAATACAAACATGTCTGTATTAAAGAAACATTTTAGTTTAAATACTAACAAAAGCTGTTGATTTTACTGTATTACCACTAAAAATAATAATCTTGTCCCTCAGCTTTATAGTAATAGCTATATATGTTATACTATATGCAGCTACTTATTTACATTTATGCATTTGGTGGACACTTCCATCCAAAGCGACTTTCAATCCATACATGTATTTTATTATGCTGTGACCTTCTCACCTGAACAAAAAGCTTCCCACTGCCATGACCCAGCAGCTCATGAAGTCCCACCTGCACCTCAAAAGAAGGTCCTTTCCATTTGATATACAGATCCTGCAGAAAGAGACATTAAAATTCAGTGTCTGCTTTACGACATCATCCTGAATTCATAAGTACTTCACGGACAGCTCATCCATCTCATGTACTAAAAGTAACCTTGTCTTCCTCCTCTAGGAAGGTGAGCTTGTCTTTCTGCGTGGCATACGCGACTGTCAGCACGTTTCCGAGAGACACGTTCTTGAACCCTTCTGTCTGTCTGATGTCATCATCTACAGACAGATAAATGTGTTCGGGTTAGAACGTTTAAACTTGACGGCACACAGATGAAGCCACGTTTGATAAGAGGACTCACAATTTGGAATGTTGATTCCTGCCGGGATGCCACTGCCGGCGAAGGTGAGTACGTCCAGCGAGGTGAAGTCTGGCTTGAGGAAGCGGTCCTTCTCGAAGGCTGGAGGCCAAGGCAACTCTGGAAGCAAGACCTCGGCCGAACTCACTAACTGAGCAAAGCGAGCGCTCATGGCCTTGTTCACTACGGCAACAAAACCTGAGGAATGGAGGAGATAAATAAATGATGATGTTATATGCAATAGCAAGAATTTTAAGCAATTTGTAAAAATATTTGGCTTGCCTTCAAATTCCCCCCTAGAGCCAAAGGGATCTCTGTAGCTTTCAATGAAACCAATGTAACTAAAAAGAGAGAAAAGGCGCATTTAATATACAGTCTAAATGGGCTATTTCAATAGCCAGTGTCAGACGTGTTAAAAACAGCTCAGTCACCTCTCCACAATAGGTCCTTTGTCTTTGATCCAATAGCGTGACCCTTCTTTGTGGGCTTCCACCGAGCCAAAGGTGAAACTGCGAACATACTCCTCCAGCATTCTCTTCTGGTTCTCATCGGCTGCGTGATCCTGAAAGAAAACACACTTTACTGTTGCTACATAATGTCCGTGCTATTTATTTAACATCATGTACCAATGATTCAGCATTTGGTATCGTGCTCTTACACACCTTGGCTTTCTCCAAGTTCTGGCTCACTTTCTCCATAAGAAAGGCATAATCACCCCTCTGAACAGAGAACACGGCGTCCTCAAACTCATATCTGCCGCAGGACGTTTCTCCTTCCCCCTCAACAGCACAGTCTGTAAATGGCAGAGAAAGCTGGATTGAAAGGACTGGATTGAAACGAATGGCTCTTTATAAGTTGTGAAAAGCAAGTTTACAGGATTTTATAACCTGAAATAGTCTGCATACTCACCCTTTTTCACAGCAGATGCCAAACGCACCTCATAGCACCGTTTCCCATCTACTTTCGTCTTGAACAGGCGGGTGTTGTAGGCACTCAGGTTCTGAAATGACAAAGTAGTCAAAATCAACTGTGATGTAAACTTTGTTTTACTTCATCATACTTTTCAGATGTGACTTCATCACATTACAAATGCTACCTCTCGACTGTGCACTATACTGTACCTTAGAGTCCAGAAATTTCTGAGCAAACTCTGCATCTTCTAAGCAGCAATTCCCTGAGAAGTATGTTGTGATTCCCTGGGAGAGCAAGGGGATAAAAACATCAACCTCATGTGTCCCCCAAAAAAGGTGTGATTGCTTTAAACAGCTACAGCTTGTTTTTACCTTCTCGCCCAATCCGAGCTGTTTCTCCTTATCCTCCAAGGAGTAAAGGGGCTGGGAGCAGTTGTTCCACAGCGCCTCCATCTCACCAGGGTTCTCCTTGAAGGCCTGACTCTCCCATACTAGGGCTTTAAACTTTTCCTGTATGGTTGAAAAAATATCCACAGGTAATGATCATGTTTATGACACTGATATATATTGCATCCTATCAAACGTTCAACACTGGTGTCACATGCCACAAACAATACGACCACACAGTAAATGTACAGTTCACCTTTGGTAGGTTGGGAATAAATTTGGTGTCCCCAAATGACTTGTAGTTCCCCATGTTTGAATAAAGCCCTGCAGTATATACGAGGAAGGCCTAGAAAGAACAATAAAACGTGTCACTTGCAATGACAAGAACATAAGTGTGACTCGTAAGGAATATAAATGTATGCTTCAAATGTCTCTCTGGAGAAAAATCAGATGTATAAATGTAAAAGTGTGTAATCTCACCTGATAATCCTCTGCACTCAGTCCAGCTGCAGTAGCCACTGCCTCCAGCTGTGCCGGTGCCTGTTTGCGAAAGATTTTTTGCAGCAGTACATAGATGTTGGCAGACTCAGGAGACGTCTGAATCAGTACAATCAGGCCACCGTACCAGGACGCCCGAGAGAGGTAATGTGCATACAACTGTTCCTTAGGTGAGAGCAGTCTGAAAGCCTCTCGACAGTCCAGAGCAGAGATCCCAATGTCATTTGGGAGGTAGTACTGAGAGTCCACCATTTCTGTTTATGGTCAGCTTGTTCCTCTTTCACTGAAAAAAACACAACAACTGAACTATTAAAAGGTGCACAAAGTGTGAAGAAAATGAATGCTGCTTTTTCTCCATACAATCAAAGTAAATATCACTAAAAGTCATTAATGTTATACATTTTTAATTCTTGTTTAGCGTTTAGGAAAGAAAGTCACACTACACAAGGCTGAGTAAACGATGACGTCATTTTAATTTATGTGCCTTTTACGTACAACAAGTATACTACGTTACGTAAATCACTCTGCACACTCATTAGTGTACATTATTGGCGGTAGGGTTATTGTTTTAAAAGTGGCTTTTCTCTCTCACACACACAAACATCTGAGACCAAATGCGACCTAATACGACTATTTTTTCCTAAATGTAATATATTAGCCTTAGCTGTACGGTAAATGTGGATGGTTACAATCACGGCGAGTTTCTGTTTCAGTTCTGAGAGTTTAACAGTCCAGCTAAACTGTTAGCGCACTTGGTAGCCTGTCTATTATTTTACCATTGTAGTGAGTCAGACAATGACATCTCACAAATCTGTGCCACCCAAACAGTTATGCGTTCATCTACTATACAAATATGCTAATATCTTTAACAGTCATCCTGACACTTTCCGTTTACCAAATATTTCAGATGTTATCCTAACAGCACGTTAATAAGTTTTACCTGAAATGTGCGTCCAGTCCTGTCAAAACGCAGCACCAGTGTCTCAATGCACTTCCGCTACTCATTCAATTGAAAGACCCGCCCTCAGCCAATCAAACAGCGCAAAATATGACTGACAGACCGATAAACCACTAGGAGCGATTGAAGAAAAGAGGCGTAAAGTTGTATGTATCGAAAATGAATCAACGAAAGAAAGATTATTTCTTTATAAAAAGTTTTTTTGCGGTTTATTTTATTAATTTGACCAGTTTCTCATTTCTCATAATCAGCTTTCTAAATATTATATAATTAAATTATTTTAAAAAATATATATAAAAATTAATAACTTTATAATTTTCTACTATAAAATATAATATTTTTCTCCAAGCAGAGGAAAATAGTAGATACTATAACAGACAATGATTATTTTTGTCTGGCTACTTTTGCATTGTATTTGTTTGTTTGTTGTTCTATATGCCCAAAACATTTGTTTTCCTGAAAATATATATACTTTGAGTTGGATGTATTATTCTGTATTAAAAAGATGAAGCAGAGTGTGGGAAAATATTACATTAAAAAGCAACATGAGAATGGAGAGTCTCTTAGCAGTAATACCATCTGTGAAATGTATCTTTACAGATATGTTTGGGCAATAAAAGATGGATTAGTTTACAAGCAATAATTCAATTCTGAGCTATAATATCCATGTACAAATATTAGGTATAACTTTAGGATTATGTTTCAATGCTTTAGTTCTGGTATTTGATTTGGGGGCTAGTATTTTATTAAACAAATTAAAAATTATTACAATGTAATATTAGTTAAGTGAGATGAATGTGTCTAGATGTTGTATTGCTGGTGAAAATCTGTTTAAGAATTTAGAAACTTAATGGTAATATATCTTTGTGCTTTGTGCCTTAATGTTGTTGTTGTGCTTTGATTACAACACTGGATGCATCAGTGCTACTCAGACACTGTCTGTATTTACATGATAGGCTACTGGAAGTTATGCCTTGATCTTAATCAGCAAACAGCTCACAAAAAAAACAATTCTTTTTTAAAAATTGCTAACAAATTAATATACAATTCACCTTTTTTACTGATCAAATGTTCCTAGAATCATGAGTGGTGAGTAAAAACAAATGCTTATCTACAAGATCTGAGTTCTTAGAAAAATGAAAGACCATCTTGTTATGACAGATACAAACCTATTGGTGCTAAATGGCCAACTGTCACATGCCAAGGGAAGGGTGGGCCTTAAGACCTCAACCGAGGAAATAAACATGAGTATGAGCACAGATAACAGCCACATCATTGGACAGTTCTCTGTGAGTATGTTATTTTGCTCATTTCTCTGACCATGACCACACGCCACCTAAAACATGACATGAGCTCATGACCGTTTAAAGTCATCTTAAAATTAAAATGACTTCTAAGCATTTGGGAACGGTTACGGATTTTTTAAATGAGGAGCACCATGGAAAAGCCAGAACAAAGCAAAAATTCACTGAGCAGAAGAAAAAGAGGTAAGTTAAAAACTTATCTCATATAAAAGCTATAGAGGTATCACACACACATATTTCATGTTTTTGGGTTTGCCAAGCTGAAAACAATACAAGAATAGGTGGAGGGACAAAATTTGTGTTTTCCAATGCAGGTGTTAGCACCTGTTCAAAAAACAGATCAAAATGTTTTTTCAGAAAATTGTTTTCTGACAATTTTAGGAATTTTTGCACTTTGCAAAAGTTATGATAACAGAAGAATATTAACAATTATATGCATCTTATAGACTACCTACACATATATATTTCTTAAAATGTTTCCTTTCTGTTAAAAAGTTTTTTCTAAATATTCCAACAAGTACAAGTACAAGTTGCAATTGTCTGTTAACCTTCTAAAGTGAAAATGATCAATTTAAGTAGTTTTTAATTGTAAATCCACATGCACGTGTGTATCTCAGGCATGTCATTGTATCACAGGCTGCAGGCAAACACGCATATTGGTGATAAGACAGAGTGACGCAGTCGTGACGTCTCTTTTCCAATAGTAACAGTGTTATTTTTTCCTCTGAATGACCCTGGTAAAAAATCAGACCAGTAGCAAGTGCTTAATCCCTTAAAACAGGGACCAGGGAGCCCCATTTGTACCGAAGCTAGAATTTCATTGTAACACTTAATAGATTAATAAATGATGGGCTAACTTAATGCTTGACAAACCATAGTTAGACATGTTTGTTAATAATTAGAAATGTCATTAATATTTAGGTTTTATATGTTTTACATGTCTTCCAGGTTCTGCACAGAATGGAGGAAAACATGTTCTCGTTTGGCGGCACAGGGCAGAAGGCAGAAGGAGAGCGAGCTGTTCAAAGAGTTAACAGCTTTGTTACCCCTAGATCCAAGTATGGACGGTCAGCAAGACAAAGCTTCAGTCATACGACTTACAATCGCTTACCTGCACCTGAGGGCTCTCCTCAACACCCCAGACACCCGTGCACTGTTCTCTCCTTCATCCCCAGGTAGAAAGAAAATCAGTTGAAAGTAAGAAATAGAAACAGGATTGCAAGCAAGCACGTTTTCTAAAGGCCACTGTGATTGTAGGAGTGCCGGCTAAATGTCATGAGAGGAGTTTGCTCGATTCTGCGTTTGGAGGGTTTGTGGTTTTGTTGTCTTTGAATGGCAAGATCATCTTCACAACAAGCAATGTCTCTATACATACTGGAATTAGTCAGGTAATGATACTAAATTGTAAAATTGAACATTTATGATTACAAATCGTCAAAAATGAGATTAATGGAAAGAAATCTCTCACACAGATGGATTTGATCGGAAGAAGTTTGCTTGAGTTCTTGCATCCGTGTGATCAGATGGAAGTGAAAGACATCCTCACTAGACTGATAGGTGAGCACTGTTTTGACCTAAATGCAGTGCCCATGTAAGAATAAAAACCATTTTCAGAAATCTGGTTTCTTGCTGATATTTCAGGAAACCAAGGAAAGCAGGAATGTGAAGTTTTCCTCAGAATAAAAAATGCAGCTAACCAGAAACTGGCTCCATGGAAAGTAAGTATCTTCTCTCTCCTCCTTTGCAAAATAAAGACCACATACACTCTGCTCAATCTGTTCCTTTATTTTTCCACATCTTTGCCTTCACTGTGTATAGGTCATACAGTGCACAGGGAAGAAAAAGTCCTCAGCTTCACCAGGATCCAGCTGTCTTGTTCTTCGGTGTAGACTGTTGCCCATGCAGCAGTTTATTGAGATGGACGCGGCGATAAATAGAAACACATTTATGAGCACACACAGCCCAGACATGAAGTTCACCTACTGCCACACAAGGTACAACCTTATGGATAAGATTTGCAAATATAAATGCTTTGGGTCTTTCTATGTTTTTTATACTTCCTTTTTGGCTCAGGGTTGTGAAGTTGACTGGCTTTAGAGACTCAGAGCTGTTTGGCCAATCCGCGTACCAGTACTATCACCCATCTGACTGTCAGAAACTCCGCAAGGCACACATCTGCTGTAAATTCACTTCTATTTAATCATTTTTGTATTATTATATCTAATGTAATCTGTTTGATGGTTGTTCTTCCTAAACGTAATACCCAGAGACAGTTGAATGTAAAGCCTTTTTTGGTGTGATTTCTAAAGTGGTATTGCAAAAAACAATCTTACAGTGATTAGACAAACAGTTGGGGTGGGACTATCTGTTCCATCAACCAATGAAAGATAAGAGCACTGTTTTGTTTTTTATTCCATTTGGGGAGACAGAAATTAAACACTTAAACTTTTTCATGCTTAAAGCATTTTTTCATTAAATTATTGGTGAATCCTAAATTGTGTTGAAATATCTGCAGTGCTCTCCAAAGGACAAGTGTCAACAGGGAAATATCGGTTGCTGCACAGATATGGTGGTTACGTGTGGGCTGAGACAGACGCGTCAGTCGTGTGTAACAGTCACACTGGTGTACCAGAGAGCGTCGTCTGCATCAATTACATACTTAGGTCTGCCTTCAATTACATGAATCACTCAGAAAATACTTACAAATATGAGGTGTTCTTAACATAACTGTTCATATTCAATTATTTACTCAAGCATTTTCTTGATGTAAGAAATTAGATTATTTCAAAATGTTTTTCTATGTCTCTATAGTGGAGTGGAGCAGTCCAATTTGGCTTTTTTACTGGAACACACAGAGCAACTGCTGAAACCACGTGACACGTTTTACCCAGAATCCCTGGCTGTCAATCTTTCACTGTCTGCAGCTTTGCAGGATAAAGAAGAGACTAAAACCACAACAATAAACAATCACAACAATTCTGCTATACATACAAACCCTACAGGTAGATCAAATAGATATGAATATATTATAGCATAGGATATTTCACTTCATAAATATAATGTAATGTAATGATGTAATGATTATTAATGTAATAATAATAATTATGTAATAATTTGTCTTTTTGCTCAGAGGGGGATGGACAGGAAGTTCATGGCTCTTTAGAGATGACACACAAGACAGAGGAGTGTTGCAATTTCAACTGTGTAAGTACCACTACAAAAATAAAGTGCTGTGCAAACATACAGTGATAGTATCAAATTATATTCAGTGTATATTTCTTACACTTCAATATATAACTCTACTAAAAATTATATTAATAAATATAAATATATTAAAGGAACTAAAATTAAAATGAATGTCCTGAACATACAATGACAATTGCATTTATCTAGCACTATACAGTGTAGTGAAAGATATACCATGGTACTACATAAAAATTTGGTATTTTTTGCATTTTGAATAATGTGTTCACTGTAGGATCTGTGCGACTTAGACTTGGACAGTCTGGCTCCTTACATTCCCATGCACGGAGAAGATTTCCCACTAACACCCATTTTAGGTGGGACAATGGACAGTGCTGAGCTTGTGTGTGGACTGCTGATTGACAGTCCACATCATAAACTAAACCCTCAGATGCAAAATTCAGATGAAACAATCTTTCAAACTTGGAAGAGTCTAAAGAAAATCAACAAAGTGTCAGTTATTTTGTATCAAACAGGTGTGAATCTTAAATATATATGTCCGGTTTATAAAATATATAGCTTTTTATTTATTAATAACATTAAATTTCTTTTTTATAGAGTCAGCGATGCATCTAACCAGAAATCAGCCCAACAATGGAATAAGAGTCCAGATATTGTGAACCAAATTTCAAAGGTGTGGTGCTTGTAAATTTCCTATAAATTATGCAATTCACACTGAAAGTGCATTGAAATTAAGACGTCATTTGTCATTTCTCTCTTTAGGTTCAGCATAATTATCAGCTTCTCTCAGCTGAATATCATTGGAGGAAAGACGCTATGAAAGTCTCACAATATCTCTACAGAACAGACTGGAACTATGGTAAGACATTGGTTCCAAACTAATCAACAAAATGCTTTTCAATATTTGATTTGTACATTTAGTGTATGATTTTCTCTATTTCACTAGAAGGATCAACAAGGCCATATGGTAAAAGTCCAGAATCAACTTCAGGATTCAGACAAATCCTCTCATCAATACAGACGACACCAGACACAGGACATAAACCCAACACCTTTAACACTGCCTGTGTTGAGCAGGTTGGAGTGTGAGGTCAATGCTCCTCTCGACTCCACATCGAATTTACTCCAAGGGACTGAAATTACAGCTGTTCTGGACCAAGTGACCTTAAAAATGCCTTGGTGCTGAACCAAAACAATTAACAAAGAACTTAAATCCTGTTTATCATCATCATACACACAGCTGGTCATCAAAACATTTTAAATAACAACTCAATGACTACCCATAATTATATGGCACCCATAAGCATTGCCTCAGTGTACATTACTAAAACCTATGAGTAAAGGTCTGTGATTTTCTATCTGATATAAAGCTTTGCATTGTATTGTATTGTAACAAATCATTTCTCTGCACTCATTGAGAGGTTTGGGTATGTAAATATGGCTTTAAACCCTCAACAATTATTGTTGTATTTGAGCATTTTGAAAAATATATTATATATACAGTATCAATAAATAAGGAATGATTTGATAAATGAAATGATATGGCTGCTTGATTTGTTCTCTTGATCTATTGTTCGCATTTAATCAAAAGAAAATACACTAATTCACTAGTTTCTGCATTTTAGTTTAATTCAACAATTTAAAAATATTCATATTATTTGTCATGTTATTAACCCCAACAAGACTCTTGCACATCTACTTTGGACCCACATTTACAAAATCCAGAAGTCAGACCGTCATTATCGCAACAGCTTTTAATGAACACCAAAAAAACACAAGTGTTTTACAGAAAATTGCCTGAATCAAGAAACTAGGAATATAAATTCACACACAAGACAATGTTTGTATATACATCACTAGTTGTGACTTAATTTTATTCATTTAAGAAATAAAAGCTAAAAATGCAAGCGATATTAGGTTTAAGAGATCTTCTGTTTTTAGGCTTCAGACTTATTTTGTAATGGTATTCCTGTGAAAAGAGGTGAACAAAAACAATTAAAAACAGACATAACTGTATTACAGAGATAAAAAGAGACGTATACCCTGTAACCACCCATAAGCATAACATAAGCTCCTTGTTATATAAATACATACGCATTCATGCTCTTCCCGCTGCCACTCAGCACAATATAAGGAGTTTTCTGGGATTTCTGTTTCTCCTGTAGAAGAGCAACGGTGCCCAGAGGAGTGTCACTGCTACTCATCTTCTTCAACAGCTGTGGGAACAACCAGAAGAAATTTAAACATTACTGCAACAAATGTTAAAATGTGTTTGGTAAAGTGTCAGGAGAAAACATACCGCTTCTTCCTCTAGTTTTTTCATCCTCCGCTCGGTCTTCATCTTGCCAGAACCCTTCCCGTGGAAACGATGAGACAGCTGTCGGAAAGCCTGGAGAAGAAAACGCATGAGGTTGAACAACCACACGCATGAGTCTAAAGCAGGTGAAGTGCTGATGTATCTAAAGATGTGATTAAGAAGCAGCACATGCTCAGACCTCTTTAGGGGTGAGTTTGCGACCAGATTCGTCAACGTATTCGATTTTGACATCCGGTCTGTAATTATCCTTTTCTTTGAAATCCTGAGTGAAGCCTCTGTATTCCTCCCTCCTGCTGTACTTGTCATCAATATTCCTGTGGTGGCAAATGGGAACACGTTAGCTTTAATAAACAGCAAATCAAAAAAATGTACATCTCTTGCATTATTTACTCATACTGTTATGTTTGTTTTTGTATAACACAAAAGAGTTACACTTCATTTACTATTTATTTGTAATAAGGTGTCCTCAAATACATTATTTAACAACATGCACTTCCTATAAGGATAGGGTGCTTTATTGGTTGCTTGTAATTATTCTTAATTTACTGTTATTACAGAAAAAGGAGAAATCCATAAAAGATTAGTCATATTAGTTTGGAATGACATGAATATTTTAGGCTTAAATGTGCAATTTTAAACAACAACAAAAAAATCCATTGGGAAAGTATTGCTACATCTACTCACATCTTGTCTTCAATGCAGTAGTTATCATCTGTCACAGCTGGTTTTGGAGCTTTGACACGTGCCACCTTCTGCATCTGTGTATCGAGCAGCCCTAAAAAAGTTTAGAAAAATAAAAGCACTTAAAAATAAATACATAAAGCACTCTTCTAGTTTAAAAGCAGTGAATGTGGTTGAAATCTCACCTTTGTTCTTGCACAGAAGCAAAGCTGCAGCCAGACCGGAGTTTACAATGGGCTCTTCATCGAGAATAGTTGTAGAGGCTGTAGATAACTATAAAACAGCACGAGAAAGAAGAAAGTTAAGATCATTTTGATCAACTTTACAACTATTTATACTCTATTCATATTTATAGACTTCACAGTACTATCAAATGCAAGTCAAAAAGCAGAAGACTCACATCAGCGTGTTGCTTCTCCTCATCCAGGTTGACGGTGCTCCAGCCCACATTATCGTCCATATCAGAGTCTGAGTCTCCAGCTCCCTCTTTCTCATCCTCCTTTTCAAAGTCCTGTGTGAGCCACAAAAAGCAGGCACATTGATGCAGGCACAGAACAGCAGATGACAAAACATCTTATCCGAGAAGGGTTGTAGTGACGTACCATAATGTCCTCCTGGTCTTCTCGGTTGCCAGATAACCCATAAGTGGGGATATCACCAAGAGTGCGGCAAAACTCAGAGGTGGCGTTGAAGACGATATTGTTCCTTTTGTCTGGGTCGTTGTCATCATCTGCTTCCGCCCCAAGTCTATTCATGTTCTCAGCCACCTGAAAATCAGTAATGCATGCTGATTTCCAGCACAGATACTAAAGAATCACAGGAAAAACTGACACTAAAACAGGTAAATATAATATTCTACAAATTCATTCAGTACAGAAATGTACAGAATAGCAATTGAGGAAGGGTCACCAACCCGTTCTCCTGAATCTTTCAGTAATTGCTTCTGTCTGAGTTTCCTCTGTTTCTCCAGCTGCTTCTGGAGCTCCTGCTCGGCTTCATCTTCCTCGATCACAGCAGGCTCTGGAGGAGCAAAATCCTCTGAGAGAGAGAAAAAGTGATTTATTTGTGAAAACAGCACTGCAATTTCCTGTTTGGGACAGAAAAAGGTGTGACAATGATTTAGACAATTTTATTCTCACTTACCATCATCACTTATGTCCATGTCAGCCATTCTAATGTCATCTGACTGCTGCACTACATCATGTGCCTTGATGCTGGTTGCCACAGCAACATTCTCAAACTCCTCGCCCTCTTCTTCTGTTTGTCTTTTGCCTCGACCTCGAGACCTGAGGGCCAGAACCGGTATTGAATAAATTAGACATTGTGGTGCTGCTGAAATTTTAACAGCAAGTGATTTACGTTTTTATTTACCTGGAGCCAAAATCTGAGCAGCGAGTGTCATCAAGCAACAGATCTTCGGCTCTGAAGGGTTTCTCCTTCTTTCTGATTTTCTTTACTTTGCGTTTGGTCTTTTTAAAGCCCACCTGATGTCATAACAAACACACGGAAAGAGTGTCAAAAATTATGTCTAATTGTTTTTCAGATCTGTCTAAACAAAGCACTAAACACATATGGAGCTCACCATATCTTGCGGTGTGTAGTATTCAGTGGCGAGGATGAGCGCAGGCATGTCCAGCGACTGCGCCTGACTGCGTAGATTCTCTCTGATGGCCTGCAGCTCACGCTCTCTCTCACCACCCACAAAACCTCCAGAACTCAGCCTGAAGCTCTTCTTCTTCTCCCCTTCGATCTCTTCATCATACTTGGACAGCACAGACTTCTGCTTGAACTGGAAAGAATGAAAAGAGAATGAAAGTTATATGACTTATGTTTTAATTTCATTTAAGTTAAGGAGTATGTTCAGAAGCAAATTCATTCTCACTCTGGTACAAAGTATTGAGAAATACTTTTATTTACTGAAATATCTGATAATGGTATTATTAAATGTAAATATGTAACCGGTAATCTTACAGTGACCATGTCATCCACACTCTCCTCTTCTTCATAAGGTTTATAATCAGGTTTCTTCTTCTTTAGCTCCACATTTTTCTCTGCTTTCTCCTTGTCCACGAGTCCCACGTTCACTAGCACATCCTCCTTCTCTTCAAGAACACCTGTGAAAATCACCCACACAGAAAAGCTGTGAGAATGTGCTCGTTTAACAGTGTGTGGGTGCTGTCGGATATTTGTATTATATTTTGAAGCAACAGTTGCCTTTTAGCAAACCGGTTACAAACTGTTACAGCATGTAACTTTTCCTGAATTAGTGACTTTTAGATTAATAAATCAGCACTTAAACCACTAGCCTTCCATGATGTAATCTCACCTTTGTCTTCTAGTGTCAGGACGACTGTCTCCCCCTCTCTAAAAGAATCCACCTTGTGCTGAACCTTCAGCCCTCTGAGATCACGTGAGCTATACGACTCCTGCTTAATAAAAATACATTGGTTAGTAGTAAGTTAGTAATCAGTCAAAAAAAATAAAACATTAATACCAAAGCTTGGACATAAATAAAAGATCTACTACAAATGTTTACAGATGCAGAGTGGCAGGAAGAAACCAGAGCATCTAATGATAACATGACCAAGTTTATCATCATATTTACGTCATGTCAGTGTGTCTGACTAGAAATCAGCAAAAAGTACAAATACAGTCATGTACCCTCTTTTCCTGTGCAAACTCCTGCTCAACCAGATTGCTCACACCAAACTCCTCATCCATCTCCTCCAGGAGTTTTGCCTGATGGAAAACCGAACACACGGGGGGAAAAAAAGTTATTTGGTTATACAAGACCGAAAGCTAGACAAGCAACAAATGCCCGTTTCCTCTCTCCATACCCTCTTCTCTGCCATCTCCTTCTCCTTGGCTAGTTTGCGACTCTTCTCCACCCAAGAAGCGGTGTCATCCAGCCATGGTTCCTCATCTCCAAGAGTCTTCACTTTCCTGAATACACAAAAAAGCTTATGGCTTAAATATGACTTTAAAATTAAAACAGTGTCTTATAGATTTTTATTATTATTACCCCAGTTTCTGATTGAGCAGCCGCTTCTCTTTGAGAGCAGCCAGTTTCTCTCTCATCTCTGTCTGCTGTTTGATCTGGACAGGATTAATGGTTTCAGCCACCAGGGGTTCCTCCTTAGTTCCAGTTTCTGATGACCCAACGGATATTTAAGGATTTAGAAAAATTTATCAGATTTGATGCTGTACACTCAAACGTGTTTAATTTAATGTCACCAGAAATACCTCACCTTTCTTGTTTTCATTGAGATCAAGTGGTTTCAAACCTAGTTTGGCCCTTAGTTTACTGAAAGAGAAAAAGTAATGGTAATGTAATTTTCCAGCGTGTTTGGACATAAAGAAACATAAATCCAAATTCAAATGATAGTATACAATGCAGGTGGTACATGAACATACTTGGTCTCTTCAATGCTGAGGGAAGCATCACCACTTGCAGATTTTGGACCAGGCTCTGCAATAAGACACAATGTTGATATGCTCAAGTACAATCTTAGACAAATGTTATAACTTTAACAGAACTTTATTGTCATTTTTGAGGTTTCAACCTGGGAAGCTTTTTAAACAGCACTGAAGGAATTTCTATCTATGCTGGATTACTGTCCCTAAAATCCCATAAATGTTGTTTATGACCCCATAAAATACTCTCTAGGTAGGCAGCACACTAGGTTTGGAGACTCACCACCGGTCTCCTCATGGGGAGCATCAGTCTTCTCTCTCTTGACTCGTGGCTCTCCATTACTCTTCTCAGCTTTACCGCGGCTCTCTTTCTCTGTGGCCCGGCTGCTTCTCTCTCTGGAGCGGGATCTCTTTCTCTTATCTCGCTCTCTGTCCTTCTCCTTATCCCGATCCTTGTGTCTGTGTTTCTTGTGCTCACGGTGCCGATCCTCCGGATCCCGTTCCTTTTCCTTTTCCTTCTCTTTGTGTTTCTTTGATGAACCCATATCGAGTGTAGGTCTGTTTGTGGACTAAAACAAACTATCTGTGTCTCACAGGTCTCTAGCAGACTTTAGCCTTAGAACGCGACGAACAAGCAATTTTCCATTTTAATAACGGCAACACATAACCAGATATTATTAGGGAAAAATATGATTACGTTATGAACAATTCGCTATTTAGTATTTATCTGTGCAAATACACAAACCACCCAACACCATCCGCAACAACACAATCGTAGAATGGACGCGGTGCTAGCTCTGCATTTAACTTCCGGGTTAAATGGACCTAGAAAGATTTGCAGCGCCACCTATGAAAGTGGAGGTGCGTGTATTTTAAGTTACAGAGATGGTAAATTTACCATTTACAACGTTGTTAAATAAACAACATTGACCCACATTAATTTCCTATCCTTTTAATACTGACCCCAGACTTATACTGATCTTAAAAATACTGAATCCTAAATATGTTATGTTTCTCATATTTTTATTATTTTCTACCATTATTACTTGATCATTGTTTTTTATATTATTTTATTTTATTTTAATTATTTATTTTATGTATTGATTTGATAGCCTATATTTTTATGTTATACATTTTTTTGTGTAATAATACAAATAATTTAAGGAAATAAATATAGGAGGAAATTATTTGTAGAAATGCTAGGTTAGGCTGTAATTCAAATAATTTTATTATATTAATTGTTTGCTTTAAAAAAAGAAAATCACACAGATAAACTGAAAGAAATTTATTTCCAACCCATATTTCATTTGGCATAGTTACAATAAACAATGAATGTGATTTTTGATTAAATAAAATAATCTACTAATTAAACATAGTAAAAGTCATACAAGATATATGAAAGGAACAGAGCTTTTTGTAATAACTCAAGCAAATGTTATAAAATGTTGGTCATATAACTACTGTTAAATAGAACATAACATAAAACATATTGATACACAAATGTCATTCAAACAAAATAAATTATTTAGCAAATCAAATAAATCATACATTAATTTATTCATATCTATTATTGGCTTTTGTTGTTGTTGTAATTTAGACTATGCCAGCCAACAACATCAGACTATAATTAGGCCCAGAAGGAAAACAGTAATCCAAATTACCGTCTATGGGGCTTTCAGGTCATCATAACATGTCATGTTATTTTTATTTAGGAACATCTGAACTCCATAATCGCCAAAATGGTTTCCAGATGCTTTAATATTCATTTTACTTTCCTAAATTAATGATCAACTTTTTCACATAAAATTCTTGCATGTTAATAAGTAAAAATCACAGAAAGCAAAGAGCATATAACACAAGCTCTACTGTGTATATATCCTCAAAACACAATTTTAAATCTTTTTGTAAATGAAGCATTAGTATAGCCTTTTAAATACAAAACTGAAGTATGTTAATGTAATATTTTATCATCCGAAACGTTATCAGCTTCAGCAAAACCTGAAAATTGTGTTTAGGCCACACACCTCCAACTCTTAAAATCTTGTTAATGAGACTTTAGCATTTACCAGCAGACTCTCAGTTATGTGATTTTTCCCATGAAAAATGTTTCTATAATAGTGGAATATAAAGGCAGTGAATTGTCTGCTGTGTTGCCTTTATATTCTGATCATAAACTTGAAAGAAAATTCTCTTTCTATACATAGCCCTGAGTACAACATCAAAAAAATATTACAGCTTCTAATGCAGAGGAACATGAAATAAGCCCAATTGGCATTGAAACACCTTGTGGTAAATATAAACAACTTTAAACACCAGGCCCCTGGAGTATTATTGACATAATTTGACAAACACCCGGTCTTACTTTATATTTAACATTAGCACTCTTGAGGTGCAACTCGTAGCTCCTTCCACAGTGTTAGCATTTCTTTTGGAGTACGTTTATGTACTAGGAGAACATTATGATATGCACATGGCTTCTCCCGCAGGTCCACCGGAAGGTCAAAGGTGAGGAAACCAGAATGATGAGTGGGAGACACTCCGAGTCTGTGAAGGCACATTCCTAAATAAACATCATCAATGGGAAACATGCTCACCCGCCGTGAAACCTCCCGCAAACGCATGGCCAGAGAGCCGGTGTAAACCACGCCCCCACCTCCTGCATATGTTGGGTAGGTTCCCTTATAGAAGCTTTCAGGTATGTAATATTTCGTGCCAGGCTGCCGGTTGGGCCAAGCATTGGCAATAACATCCCCCACAACGAAATCGTCCTGAACCTTTGTCTTGTTTCCATCTGTCTTTTGTACCGCAGCTTGATGTTGGTTTAGGTAGTCCAGTAGCGCTCTAGTCCTGACGAACACATCATCATCCCCTTTGAAAACGAAGTGGACGTGTGGACAGTGCTTTGAAAGCCAGTCCCAGAAGAGGATATCCTTAAGGGTTAGGTTGAAGAAAGTATCTCTAAAATCCCACTGTAGGATGTCCTCATGAGTTCTGCTCTCCAACTCCAGCAGGGAGCTTAGATCTGGATGAGGTCCCATCTCCGTGTCCTGCCTCGCGAGCAAGAAGACAGTACGTACGAACCAGAATCTTCCTCCGCCATCTCCTTGGATCCATCCGCTCTTCCCCCATGTTTCTCTGATGGCCTGCCTGTTCTCAAAGTTTCCAACTTGAGATTTAATCGCTATTAGGAGAAAGGGGGACTCTGTTTCAACGTCCTCCCCGAAACACAGGTCGGGTTGGTTCAGAAGGATAGAATAATGCCTGCAGTGCATGGACAAAACAAAGTCTTTCATTTGATCAGGTAGGGTATTAAAGTCATGCAGGTGAGATGCCCATATCTCATCTTGTCCACAAACAACCGTTTTTCTTGTCTCTTGGGGATGTATCATTGCAAAGCTTAGACTTTTGGGTCTTGTGACGTTACCTCTTAGTATGGGATT